>CM055758.1:1378386-1648386 GCA_029465975.1 Dallia pectoralis
TTCCCCATAGAGCACTACATATTCCCCATAGAGCACTACATATTCCCCATAGAACACTACATATTCCCCATAGAGCACTACATATTCCCCATAGAGCACTACATATTCCCCATAGAGCACTACATATTCCCCATAGAGCACAACATATTCCCCATAGAGCGCTACATATTCCCCATAGAACACTATATATTCCACATAGAGCACTACATATTCACCATAGAGCACTACATATTCCCCATAGAACACTACATATTCCCCATAGAGCACTAAATATTCTCTATAGAGCACTACATATTCACCATAGAGCACTACATATTCCCCAAAGAGCACTAAATATTCCCCCTAGTGCACCACATTCTCTGTAGGGCAAAACCCTGAAGGCGTGTGTGTAGGGTCTCTGCCCACTGAGTTTCTGGGCCTTGGTGTAATTTGGTAAACCTCATCAGGGTCTGTGGTTTGATCAACATTCTGACAAGGCGTCCTTACCAGGGCACATAATCGATTTCCTCTTTACCGCTGGGCCGTCCCCTTGGCGACAGAGTGAGATGTGTTCAGTGACCGGCTGGCGTACTAACATGTAGGTCACTGGCTGCTCCTTTTAGCGTGCTGTTACGCCCAATCAGGGCAGAACGCTTTACTGTGCGTCCAATCAGGGTCGGGGGCTTCACCGTGTGTCCAATCAGAGCCAGGCGCTTCACTGAGGGTGCTGTTTGTGCTCACAAGAGATGAGGTGTGACACCACAGATTGAGAGTGTTTTCAAATCATGTCAGATACATCTCTGTCTCCAATATGGAGCACTACAAGATAGGATTTAGTAGACAGTGGACAAAACAGGATGCTGGTCTAGGGAATAGCTAGCTGGTTGTGAGGAAATAGGAAGCTGGTTGTGGGGAAATAGGAAGCTGGTTGTGAGGAAATAGGAAGCTGGTTGTGGGGAAATAGGAAGCTGGTTGTGAGGAAATAGCTAGCTGGTTGTGAGGAAATAGGAAGCTGGTTGTGAAGAAAAGGAAGCTGATTGTGAGGAAATAGGAAGCTGGTTGTGAGGAAATAGGAAGCTGGTTGTGAGGAAATAGGAAGCTGGTTGTGAGGAAATAGGAAGCTGGTTGTGAAGAAATAGGAAGCTGGTTGTGAAGAAATAGGTAGCTGGTCGTGAGGGAAATGGATGCTGTTTAGAAAGGAAACAGATGCCTGGACCTACCCTGCCTCTTCCTGCTGTTTGATATTCCTCTCCATCCCCTGCTGACAACCAGGAGAGATCTGCAGCATATCCTGCTGAGGCAACACCAGCCAGCTCGTATCTCTCAGACTATAATTACCCTGCAGCGATCTGGATGACGCTGGAATAACAAATGTGTAGGTAGGTTAGCAGGAAGCCAGACAAACACAAAAACAACTGCTTCTGACAGGAGATGCCTGACAGAATGATTGTCAACTCAAACCCCTGATTCACCGGCTTATTCAATTAAAAAGGGGGTTTTAACGGTGGTTGGTTGGCTGACTGACTGGTTGACTGACTGGCTGGTTGGCTGACTGGCTGGTTGACTGTATGGCTGGTTGGCTGACTGGTTGACTGTCTGGCTGGTTGGCTGACTGGATGGCTGACTGGTTGACTGTATGAATGGTTGACTGTCTGGCTGGATGGCTGACTGGTTCGCTGTATGACTGGTTGGCTGACTGGTTGACTGTATGGCTGGTTGGCTGACTGGTTGCTGTATGACTGGTTGGCTGACTGGTTGACTGTATGGCTGGTTGGCTGACTGGTTGACTGTATGGCTGGTTGGCTCTGCCAAGGAGAAAATAAAAACATATATCAAGAACTTCATTTCCAGCGCAGAAAACATTAATTATTGTTATTAAATCAGTTCATTGTTCAGTGCTCCAGCAAAGAAGTGACATGGAACAGCGACAACTATTTTGGTTCCTATTTTTAATGGAGTTATTACCCGTAAATAGGGAGGGAGGGAGAGAGAGAGAGAGAGAGAGAGAGAGAGAGGTAAAGAAAGACTGAGGAGGACCGTATTTAATTAAATTAAGTGGGAGAAACAAGAAGTGAAATGTATCAATCTTTGTTCATGAAAAGACATCCCTCTCAGAGACTCAGATAACCAATATTAGAAAGTACAGTCTGCTGATTGTAAATAAAGGTTCAGATAACCAATATTAGAAAGTACAGTCTGCTGGTTGTAAATAAAGGTTCAGATAACCAATATTAGAAAGCACCGTCTGCTGGTTGTAAATAAAGGCTCAGATAACCATTATTAGAAAGTACAGTCTGCTGGTTGTAAATAAAGGCTCAGATAACCAATATTAGAAAGTACAGTCTGCTGGTTGTAAATAAAGGCTCAGATAACCAATATTAGAAAGTACAGTCTGCTGGTTGTAAATAAAGGCTCAGATAACCAATATTAGAAAGTACAGTCTGCTGGTTGTAAATAAATGCTCAGATAACCAATATTAGAAAGTACCGTCTGCTGGTTGTAAATAAAGGTTCAGATAACCAATATTAGAAAGTACAGTCTGCTGGTTGTAAATAAATGCTCAGATAACCAATATTAGAAAGTACAGTCTGCTGATTGTAAATAAAGGTTCAGATAACCAATATTAGAAAGTACAGTCTGCTGGTTGTAAATAAAGGTTCAGATAACCAATATTAGAAAGTACAGTCTGCTGGTTGTAAATAAAGGTTCAGATAACCAATATTAGAAAGCACCGTCTGCTGGTTGTAAATAAAGGCTCAGATAACCATTATTAGAAAGTACAGTCTGCTGGTTGTAAATAAAGGCTCAGATAACCAATATTAGAAAGTACAGTCTGCTGGTTGTAAATAAAGGCTCAGATAACCAATATTAGAAAGTACAGTCTGCTGGTTGTAAATAAAGGCTCAGATAACCAATATTAGAAAGTACAGTCTGCTGGTTGTAAATAAATGCTCAGATAACCAATATTAGAAAGTACCGTCTGCTGGTTGTAAATAAAGGTTCAGATAACCAATATTAGAAAGTACAGTCTGCTGGTTGTAAATAAATGCTCAGATAACCAATATTAGAAAGTACCGTCTGCTGGTTGTAAATAAAGGTTCAGATAACCAATATTAGAAAGTACAGTCTGCTGGTTGTAAATAAAGGCTCAGATAACCAATATTAGAAAGTACAGTCTGCTGGTTGTAAATAAAGGCTCAGATAACCAATTAGAAAGTACAGTCTGCTGGTTGTAAATAAAGGCTCAGATAACCAATATTAGAAAGTACAGTCTGCTGGTTGTAAATAAAGGTTCAGATAACCAATATTAGAAAGTACAGTCTGCTGGTTGTAAATAAAGGCTCAGATAACCATTATTAGAAAGTACAGTCTGCTGGTTGTAAATAAAGGCTCAGATAACCAATATTAGAAAGTTCTGTCTGCTGGTTGTAAATAAAGGCTCAGATAACCAATATTAGAAAGTACAGTCTGCTGGTTGTAAATAAAGGTTCAGATAACCAATATTAGAAAGTACAGTCTGCTGGTTGTAAATAAAGGCTCAGATAACCAATATTAGAAAGTACAGTCTGCTGGTTGTAAATAAAGGCTCAGATAACCAATATTAGAAAGTACAGTCTGCTGGTTGTAAATAAAGGTTCAGATAACCAATATTAGAAAGTACAGTCTGCTGGTTGTAAATAAAGGCTCAGATAACCATTATTAGAAAGTACAGTCTGCTGGTTGTAAATAAAGGCTCAGATAACCAATATTAGAAAGTTCTGTCTGCTGGTTGTAAATAAAGGCTCAGATAACCAATATTAGAAAGTACAGTCTGCTGGTTGTAAATAAAGGCTCAGATAACCAATATTATATTGAAACCTCATTCTTATATACTAATTACTGCTCGGTTGAGGTTAGAATAAAACCGTATTCCTATATACTAATTACTGCTAAGACAGAACTAGTCCCAGTCTCTAGTGTTGAGACACTGTTTGCTCTAAGGTTTCCGGTTTCACAAATGGATCTGGGCTTGATTCTCAAGCCTGAATGACCAGGTCCAATCAAATTGCAGTATTACGTAAGGGAATGAAAACACACACACACAATACGCACAGGGAATTGACATGGCATGAAAAATGAGTGATGAGAAATGCATTAGAAAGTGACTCAGTGAGTGAAAAAACACTCACATACGTTTATTTCCGCCCTGGAGAGTGAAATAGATATGACTCTGTTGTGTTTATCTTCATTAATGTATAACACGATGGAATTGCTGATCAGCTGTCAGTTTCCAGATTACATAGTTTCATTCAGAATTATTTGTGATGTGCAAAATTAAAAAGTGGGTGGCTGTTTTATAAAGTGGGCGGTTGTTTTATAAAGTAGGTGGTTGTTTTATAATGTGGGCGGTTGTTTTATAAAGTGGGCGGTTGTTTTATAAAGTGGGCGGTTGTTTTATAAAGTAGGCGGTTGTTTATAAAGTGGGCGGTTATTTTATAAAGTGGGTGATTGTTTATAAAGTGGGCGGTTGTTTTATAAAGTGGGCGTTTTTTTTATAAAGTGGGCGGCTGTTTTATAAAGTGGGCGGTTGTTTTATAAAGTGGCCGGTTGTTTTATAAAGTGGGCGGTTGTTTATAAAATGGGCGGTTGTTTTATAAAGTGGCCGGTTGTTTATAAAGTGGCCGGTTGTTTTATAAAGTGGGCGTTTTTTTTTTTTTTTATAAAGTGGGCGGCTGTTTTATAAAGTGGGCGGTTGTTTTATAAAGTGGGCGGTTGTTTTATAAAGTGGGCGGTTGTTTATAAAATGGGCGGTTGTTTTATAAAGTGGCCGGTTGTTTATAAAGTGGGCGGTTGTTTTATAAAGTGGGTGGTTGTTTTATAAAGTGGGTGGTTGTTTTATAAAGTGGGCGGTTGTTTATAAAATGGGCGGTTGTTTTATAAAGTGGCCGGTTGTTTATAAAGTGGGTGGTTGTTTTATAAAGTGGGTGGTTGTTTTATAAAGTGGGCGGTTGTTTATAAAGTGGGCGGTTGTTTATAAAGTGGGCACTACACCTGTATGTAGACCAGGGTGTCATTTACAACACGCACTTACTGTATCTATCACCGTAAATCGTTCTATTCCATTTATATCTCCTACAAAAACCATCCACCTACACCTCAAATAACACCTGGCCAATCAATTTCCTTCTTGGCAGAGTGACTGATGGAATATAAAATATATCCCTGTTCCATCAGTCGCGATGACAAGCTGACAATTGGTCTAAAAATAGGCAGAAACACTCGCTTTCGCTCAAAAACAAAATGAGATATAAAAAATAAAAAATGAAACATTTGGGTAAGTTGCTTCAATCTGGCGGTCATACTTGAAATAGGAGGTCGATTCTGGCAAAATCTGCATGTTTTAGAGAGTTCATGTATAAAGTTCAAGTTAACCAGCATCATGCCAACCATGTATAATCTCACTGTTTCTAAAGCTTCATACAGAGATTCAGGTGTTAACCAAATCGAAAGTAGCTGACCTGAAGATTGACGACTTCAATAAAACGTCATCTGACAAACCAGTCATCTCTTGGTTGGCTGCAAAGAAACATAAAACCAACCAACCTCGCCAAGCAATTTGTACTAAGACATAGCATTGATGGAATGGAGGATATCTACTGAGAAATGAAGACTGGGAGAGAAATGCAGAGGGCTATTATTGTGCACTCCAGGGCTCAATGTTTGTCTTTTTGCTATTATAAACCAGTTACGAACATAGACACGCAAGTATAATGTTATGTGACGTCATAAAAGTTATTTGATGTAAATGTTCTCATATACCGCAGCTTGGAGGCAGCCAGGATTCAAAACAGATGTTTATTAAAACATGTTGAACCACTAAGAAAATGATATTTGATTGGTATTCTCTTTATTGAGTTACGTTCACTGTAATTGTCAGAAGCTTTGCGTCTTGTGTATTGTTTTATTTTTTATTTTTTTTCTGGCAACATGAACATGTGTCTCATGGCACAGACCCATGAAATGTCATTAAATTAATATCTGATGAATGAATTAAATACTAAAGACTAAATTATACCTTCCAGCACAGATGCTCACAGAAACATTGGGTCTGTGCATGACCTATGACCTGTCACTGGTGCTCACAGAAACACTGGATCTGTGCATGACCTATGACCTGTCACTGGTGCTCACAGACACACTGGATCTGTGCATGACCTATGACCTGTCACTGGTGCTCACAGACACACTGGATCTGTGCATGACCTATGACCTGTCACTGGTGCTCACAGAAACACTGGATCTGTGCATGACCTATGACCTGTCACTGGTGCACGGCTAACAACCACACGGCTATAAACAAATACCAATGCTTTAAATATGTTCCAGGACATTTTTATCGTCTACCCGTCTATCCTTCACTGTGGGCCAATAGAGTGGCATGATGTATTAATCATCACCCAATCAGATACCTCGCTGACCTCATGGTATTTTCTCTTGTCAGGAACCAATTGTCTCCCACCTGAGGGAGTAGCGTTTACTGTATTTTATTAATCTCCTTTTGAATCGGTCTCTGTTCGTCCCCATGGTCGACCCATAGTGGCTGGAGATCTATTATCAGGCTGTTGTAACCACGGTAACCACAGCTACATGGCCACTGTTTGAAACGGCTCCCTGTTCTCTGAACAGTCTGCTTCTTTCGACCAGAGCTGGTTTTGAATCCATTTGCAAATGTTCTGCTTTCGGGCTTTTCACGCTACTGAGATGAGCCAGAACATCCAGGCTGTACAGGTCGGACCACTAGCCATACTGGACAGTACCAAGACACACCAAACCAATTTCCGTTCTCCCTTGTTTAACCATGTAAGCGGTGTGAACGGGTTCTCATTAACTGCGGCGACATAGAAGATGTTCAAGTACGAGCTGCAGAGGAAATGGGGTTTTATGCAAACGTGGTATTTCTCCTCACAGACTCAGGTTAACAATTAAGAGTGTTGAGGTGTTAAAGTGTTGGCAATACGTACTAAACTGGCATGGTTAGAAATCAACCCTAGTTGCTAGAACGGTTCTGGACGTTGCATTGTGACACCATGACATCTGAGCCAGTGTGGTTTGGGTCGGCACCAGCCAATGTCAGGTTACGGTGGTCATTAATCTCAGACCACACCTTTCAATTTAATCAGTTACATTTTATCAACTTACAATCTCTGTAGGGAGGGAGATCGTCGTTTCCCTGATGTAGGTTTCAACTCAAATGCAGATATTCCTTTGGTCCTGCTGCTGTAAAATAAAGTGTGCATTTTTTAAATTGTAATATTTATCTTACATCAGGGGCTCCCAACTCAATTTCCGGCGACACCTTGGGACCTTCCTGGGTGGAGTGAAATGTGTACCGTATTTGTTTTACACCTCCAGAGCAACAAATACATCTGTGATAATTTAGGCTGTAAAATAATGTGAATGATTTAAATATTTGGTTTGCTTCTGGTTCTTTAAGAATCTGAGGTAATGGAATATAGCTAGTCTCAGATTGACAATATGGAGTAACATCTCCCAGATGCACATCTGCTGCACATTGGAATATATATGGCATGTCTCTGTGACATCCAGAAGCTGAACTGCAGTAACTGCGTTCTCAAAAGACTTGGTTTGGATTGTAATTTTGTACTGTGTTTTATCAAGTCATGTGTACAAGAAGGTAATTACATTAAGGTTTGGTGTAAATATCATTAATTTAGTGAATAATATGATATAATATGATACAATATGATATCTCAAATTTGATATAGATTACATATACAAGTAGTTATAAGAAAATTGTCATTTTATGTATATCATGACATATGACTGGTAGCGGATTACAATTTGGGTCTATTTGGGTCTATATTATGATTGCTATATTTCCTAGGAGATTGGAATAAAAAAGCCAAACACTAAAATGAAACCAAATGACGTTAGAAATCATGTGTTAAAATAAGGCCCTGAGGTTTGGAACCTTCCTGACCACTTCACCTACAATATGATATTTCATCAGAGCATCTCTTATCCTTCGTGTCTGGGTTGGGTAGTGAGGACACAGAGACAGACAGATAGACACGCACACAGACAGACCACACAGAGACAGACAGATAGACACGCACACAGACAGACCACACAGAGACAGACAGATAGACACGCACACAGACAGACCACACAGAGACAGACAGATAGACACGCACACAGACAGACCACACAGAGACAGACAGATAGACACGCACACAGACAGACCACACAGAGACAGACAGATAGACACGCACACAGACAGACCACACAGAGACAGACAGATAGACACGCACACAGACAGACCACACAGAGACAGACAGATAGACACGCACACAGACAGACCACACAGAGACAGACAGATAGACACGCACACAGACAGACCACACAGAGACAGACAGATAGACACGCACACAGACAGACCACACAGAGACAGACAGATAGACACACACACAGACAGACCACACAGAGACGGACATAGTTTCAGAGACTATTCTTGTAATGAAAAATTATTCAAAACGTTACACATAAAATGTTTGCAATGACGCTTGCACCGTGACATTTTTTTTTTTTTTGTACCATATTTTATTTGGATAGAAAATTAATTGGCAGCAAAATGGTCATATTTAAACGTTTGTTTTTGTCATTTTCCACTGTATTTGTGTGAAATGGAGTAAATGACATTAGCGAATGGATATGAGAATGGAAATCAAATAGAGTCACGGTCGGTTTGGGCCACGCCTGAACTGACACAACTCTTCATCATTACTGGAACACAAGTAATCACGAGTGAGTCCCAAATACGGACCTTGTCCCAAATACGGACCTTGTCCCTTGCTAGTGCACTACATTTCACCAGAGCCCTTTTGGAATAGATTGAAACAACTCACGTTAGGATACAATTGGCAACTGATAGGCCTTCATGAACACAACGCCTTTAAAACATTAAAAAAACTAATCGCACGGAACATAATGTATAATAATGTTTGTTTGTTAAAAATGTGTATTTTCACAGTCCCTGTTCCGTACTGCAACCGTTCTTTCATTTGATTCAGAAATATGTTTTTTACTTGTTTGAGTTACAGCGATACTGCATGCCTCGCCACATTGTACGTGCCCAACAGCTAACACCCACACGGCTAAAAACCACACGGCTAACACCCACACGGCTAAAAACCACACGGCTAACACCCACACGGCTAACACCCACACGGCTAAAAACCACACGGCTAACACCCACACGGCTAAAAACCACACGGCTAACACCCACACGGCTAAAAACCACATGGCTAAAAACCACACGGCTAACACCCACACGGCTAAAAACCACACGGCTAAAAACCACACGGCTAACAACCACACGGCTAACACCCACACGGCTAACACCCACACCACTAAAAACCACACGGCTAACACCCACACGGCTAAAAACCACACGGCTAAAAACCACACGGCTAACACCCACACGGCTAAAAACCACACGGCTAACACCCACACGGCTAACACCCGCACAACAAACCTGGGTGTCTCCATGGTGACTAGAGATCCCATCCTTAGAGTAGGGCTGTTACCCTGGGTGTCTCCATGGTTAATAGAGATCCCATCCTTAGAGTAGGGCTGTTACCCTGGGTGTCTCCATGGTTACTAGAGATCCCATCCTTAGAGTAGGGCTGTTACCCTGGGTGTCTCCATGGTTACTAGAGATCCCATCCTTAGAGTAGGGCTGTTACCCTGGGTGTCTCCATGGTTACTAGAGATCCCATCCTTAGAGTAGGGCTGTTACCCTGGGTGTCTCCATGGTTACTAGAGATCCCATCCTTAGAGTAGGGCTGTTACCCTGGGTGTCTCCATGGTTACTAGAGATCCCATCCTTAGAGTAGGGCTGTTACCCTGGGTGTCTCCATGGTTACTAGAGATCCCATCCTTAGAGTAGGGCTGTTACCCTGGGTGTCTCCATGGTTACTAGAGATCCCATCCTTAGAGTAGGGCTGTTACCCTGGGTGTCTCCATGGTTACTAGAGATCCCATCCTTAGAGTAGGGCTGTTACCCTGGGTGTCTCCATGGTTACTAGAGATCCCATCCTTAGAGTAGGGCTGTTACCCTGGGTGTCTCCATGGTTACTAGAGATCCCATCCTTAGAGTAGGGCTGTTACCCTGGGTGTCTCCATGGTTACTAGAGATCCCATCCTTAGAGTAGGGCTGTTACCCTGGGTGTCTCCATGGTTACTAGAGATCCCATCCTTAGAGTAGGGCTGTTACCCTAGGTGTCTCCATGGTTACTAGAGATCCCATCCTTAGAGTAGGGCTGTTACCCCAGTTGAGTTGGCTTATTTCTAACCTGTCCCTCTTCATAAAGGCTGTCTCAATCATGCCCACCTTGTTTATCTCACTTTCCCCCCATCTGAAACCAGAACTATGAATAAATACTGTATGTATAGAGGACTATAGGTACTAATATATGCAATCAATAATGTTTGTGAGTTGTCCTGGAAGAAAGCGACAGCTGAACTATTGAATGTAAACCGTGTGAGGTGAGGAGAACCAGCAGCTTGTGTTTCCCAGAAGACCTTCACAAATCCCAGAGAGGACACTGCAGCTTTACCCCGTACTATAAAGCAGACGCAGGGCTTTACCACAGGTGATGTATGTCCCGCCAGTCTATTTACTGTTTACCCAAGTCCACATTTATCCTCGTGGACCTTAGCCAATCGAGCAATGGGCTGTTGGCATAGCTACCATCCGACATATGCAGACGGACGTGATTCACGATCTAGGAAAATACCACCACTAACTACCACGGTTACCACCACTAACCACCATTAACCACCACGGTTACCATCACTAACCACCATTAACCACCATGGTTACCACCACTAACCACCACTAACCACCCCAGTTACCATCACTAACCACCACTAACCACCATGGTTACCACCACTAACCACCACTAACCACCCCCTGTCAAAATAACGTGTGTCTTTATAACAGCCATATTACAACTACTGTGGCTCTAATACCTACAGAAACAGAAATATCCTGTAAAAAAACGACGTGGGTGTTTATGTTTTAATAGATTGTCTTAGTTCCTAATCTCACAGGTGTTATTTCGTTTGGCCGACACTCCGAGAGATTCTGATATGTGTGTTTGTATTTTGGATGTCAACCAATCAATCTGCTGGTATGCTAAACAGAGCGGATAAATGCATGGACTAATGATGATTGAGGACACTGGAATATGTATTAATTTGTGATACCAGCTATTACATTTTATTTCATATAAACCAAAAAATGCAAGAGTCACAAATTGCTTTTCCCAGGGAGCATTAAGGAAATCCTTTACTTCTGGAGTTCGTAATGAGCAAAATATTACGTTTTTATTCTTTTGAAGAACGACAGCAACCCTGCACACACACACAAACACACACGCACGCACGTACACACACACACACACACACACACACACACACACACACATACACACACACGCAAAACATAGTTTTGTGGAATAATTATGGTACCCAGTCAGTATTCCAGAATACCAAACGTCGTGGAGAAGGAGAGGGAGAGTGAGAAGGAGTGAAGGTGAGGTAGGAGAGGCTTATATGTACATGTTTAAGGGAGAGAGGGAAAGCTATGATATATTATATAACATGATGACATCACTATGACATCACTAGGATGTTTATAATGCTGTTTTTTAAAACATTGAGCTGATAGTACACCCTGGTTATCTGTACTGATTATTGTCTGGCAGAGTATGTGCGCCAGAAGGCACTGTCTGAGATTGGGTGTGTGTGTGTGTGTGTGTGTGTGTGTGTGTGTGTGTGTGTGTGTGTGTGTGTGTGTGTGTGTGTGTGTGTGTGTGTGTGTGTGTGTGTGTGTGTGTGTGGTGTGTGTGTGTGTGTGTGTGTGTGTGTGTGTGTGTGTGTGTGTGTGTGTGTGTGTGTGTGTGTGTGTGTGTGTGTGTGTGTGTGTGTGTGTGTGTTTGTAGACGCACAGCAGCCATGTTTATCTAGAGTCCCACAGAGTGACTTCGTTTTGCCATGAATACTTAATTGCAAATTGTCAAATAAATATTTGTAAAAAAAGGGCACGAGCCGTAGCGCTTATGAATGCCATTTGTAAAGGTCTAGTTTTAAGCACATAATTAAGTCTTCCTCCTTTTATACATTTTTAATTGGGTTAACAAGACTGACGACCCAGGGCTTGAATACATTTTAGGCAATGATGAGATGCAAATGCAATGAGGACAGAGACAGTCTGGTTTATGTAATGAGGACAGAGACAGTCTGGTTTATGGATTGAGGACAGAGACAGTCTGGGAATGAGGACAGAGACAGTCTGGTTTATGGAATGAGGACAGAGAATGGAATGAGGACAGAGACAGTCTGGTTTATGGAATGAGGACAGAGACAGTCTGGTTGGTGGAATGAGGACAGAGACAGTCTGGTTGGTGGAATGAGGACAGAGACAGTCTGGTTGGTGGAATGAGGACAGAGACAGTCTGGTTTATGGAATGAGGACAGAGACAGTCTGGTTTATGGAATGAGGACAGAGACAGTCTGGTTTATGGAATGAGGACAGAGACAGTCTGGTTTATGGAATGAGGACAGAGACAGTCTGGTTTTGGAATGAGGACAGAGACAGGACAGAGACAGTCTGGAATGAGGACAGAGACAGTCTGGTTGGTGGAATGACAGAGACAGTCTGGTTTATGGAATGAGGACAGAGACAGTCTGGTTTATGGAATGGAATGTTTATGGAACAGAGACAGTCTGGTTGGTGGAATGAGGACAGAGACAGTCTGGTTTATGGAATGAGGACAGAGACAGTCTGGTTGGTGGAATGAGGACAGACAGTCTGGTTGGTGGAATGAGGACAGAGACAGTCTGGTTTATGGAATGAGGACAGAGACAGTCTGGTTTATGGAATGAGGACAGAGACAGTCTGGTTGGTATGGAATGAGGACAGAGACAGTCTGGTTGGTGGAATGAGGACAGAGACAGTCTGGTTGGTGGAATGAGGACAGAGACAGTCTGGTTTATGGAATGAGGACAGAGACAGTCTGGTTTATGGAATGAGGACAGAGACAGTCTGGTTTATGGAATGAGGACAGAGACAGTCTGGTTGGTGGAATGAGGACAGAGACAGTCTGGTTTATGGAATGAGGACAGAGACAGTCTGGTTTATGTAATGAGGACGGAGACAGTCTGGTTACTGTTTAGTGGGAGACACTAATTTACCATCCACTAACATCCACAGGTACTGACGTTATCCGCATATCAGTCAGTACCGAGTTTCTGCCACAGACAGGCTACAGACAGGCCACAGACAGGTCACACACAGGTCACACACAGGTCACAGAGAGGCTACAGACAGGCCACAGACAGGCTACAGACAGGCTACAGACAGGCTACAGACAGGTCACAGACAGGCTACAGACAGGCTACAGACAGGTCACAGACAGGCTACAGACAGGCCACAGACAGGCTATAGACAGGCTACAGACAGGCCATAGACAGGCTATAGACAGGCTACAGACAGGCTACAGACAGGCCATAGACAGGCTACAGACAGGCCATAGACAGGCTATAGACAGGCTATAGACAGGCTACAGACAGGCTACAGACAGGCTATAGACAGGCTACAGACAGGCCACAGACAGGCTACAGACAGGCCATAGACAGGCTACAGACAGGCCACAGACAGGCTACAGACAGGCTACAGACAGGCCACAGACAGGCTACAGACAGGCCACAGACATATACATATATAATGAAGTATGTGTAGGCGTGTTGAAGCTAACCACTCCTAGTTGGTCGTCTGCCTGCGGCTGGTAGGGGATGAATAGCAACATGCTGTCAAGTTGACTCAGCCAGGAGGCGGAGAAATAGTCTCACAGAGTAACTTAAAACGATAGAATTGTAGAGACGGAGCCGTGAGCCTTCTAATATACCTGTGAGTCTCTCTCACGTTCTGAATCGAGAGACTTGGCAAGGATGGAGGGAGAATACACGATACACAGTATGAGTTGTCCTTGCTTGTGGGGACAGTATGAGTTGTTCTTCCTTGTGGGGACAGTATGAGTTGTCCTTCCTTGTGGGGACAGTATGAGTTGTCCTTCCTTGTATGGACAGTATGAGTTGTCCTTCCTTGTGGGGACAGTATGAGTTGTCCTTCCTTGTGGGGACAGTATGAGTTGTCCTTCTATTTCCCTGTGTTTCTTTTTCACAAATATTTTAAATGCATACGGTTCATTCTGAAATTATTCGAAGTTTATCCACAGTTTGTTCTGCTTCAGCCTGACATATGTATGTGACTGAGGTAAAAGTCAAATACAGTTTTAAATAATTTTGTACAAATTATTTACAAGTGAAAAGGTGACACAGTGTGAATAACTTATCAAACCATTTGCAGTGGCTCTCTAAATCGAGCTGAAGCAAATCCAATTCCCTTTCATCATCCGTGAGTTGTCTCTACCACTTGATTAGACTTCACCTGTGGTCAATTCAATTTTTAGAAGAAAACTATTTTACGGAGAGATGGTGCCTTTGCAGAGAGATAGGATCTGTGATAAGACACCGTCTCTGTTCTGTTTCAGCTGGCAGAATATACTGGAGCTTATAGTAAGACTGCGTGTCAAATCTGTTGGTTGGATTCGACTTTGGATCGGGTCAAAAGGTCAAACTCCTGGGAGCAACATGCAGTGAGCCGGTAGAGGTTCTGGTGAGCTACATGCAGTAAGCCGGTAGAGGTTCTGGTGAGCTACATGTGGTGAGCCGGTAGAGGTTCTGGTGAGCTACATGTGGTGAGCCGGTAGAGGTTCTGGTGAACTACATGCGGTGAGCCGGTAGAGGTTCTGGTGAACTACATGCGGTGAGCCGGTAGAGGTTCTGGTGAGCTACCTGCAGTGAGCCGGTAGAGGTTCTGGTGAGCTACCTGCAGTGAGCCGGTAGAGGTTCTGGTGAGCTACCTGCAGTGAGCCGGTAGAGGTTCTGGTGAACTACATGCAGTGAGCCGGTAGAGGTTCTGGTGAACTACATGCAGTGAGCCGGTAGAGGTTCTGGTGAGCTACCTGCAGTGAGCCGGTAGAGGTTCTGGTGAGCTACCTGCAGTGAGCCGGTAGAGGTTCTGGTGAGCTACCTGCAGTGAGCCGGTAGAGGTTCTGGTGAACTACATGCAGTGAGCCGGTAGAGGTTCTGGTGAGCTACCTGCAGTGAGCCGGTAGAGGTTCTGGTGAGCTACCTGCAGTGAGCCGGTAGAGGTTCTGGTGAGCTACCTGCAGTGAGCCGGTAGAGGTTCTGGTGAGCTACATGCAGTGATCCGGTAGAGGTTCTGGTGAACTACATGCAGTGAGCCGGTAGAGGTTCTGGTGAGCTACCTGCAGTGAGCCGGTAGAGGTTCTGGTGAGCTACATGCGGTGAGCCGCCAGGCTAATGATAACTATTAGCTAACGAGTCGATTGTGAGTAAGACTCTGTTAGATGTACAAGTTCCTGGAACCACAAGGAAATGGTATAGTTCTGCTAAGATGGAAACATACACACACGGTGTGTGTGTGTGTGTGTGTGTGTGTGTGTGTGTGTGTGTGTGTCTGCAAATCGTTAAGTTTGAGCTGTGTCTCCCATGTCTCCAATAACAAAAGGCTTTTGTACCCCACGGCCGTAGAGGAGATCATTAGGATCTATAGTAACAGGATATATCTGCTCTCCTGCTGCTTTACAACTGACCAGGAAGCATCTCATCTCCTCACATCTCATCTCCTCACATCTCACATCTCATCTCCTCACATCTCATGTCCTCACATCTCATCTCCTCACATCTCATGTCCTCACATCTCATGTCCTCACATCTCATCTCCTCACATCTCATCTCCTCACATCTCATGTCCTCACATCTCATGTCCTCACATCTCATGTCCTCACATCTCATGTCCTCACATCTCATCTCCTCACATCTCATGTCCTCAAATCTCATCTCCTCACATCTCACATCTCATGTCCTCACATCTCATTTCCTCACATCTCATGTCCTCACATCTCATGTCCTCACATCTCATGTCCTCACATCTTATCTCCTCACATCTCATGTCCTCACATCTCATGTCCTCACATCCCATCTCCTCACATCTCACATCTCATGTCCTCAAATCTCATCTCCTCACATCTCACATCTCATGTCCTCACATCTCATCTCCTCACATCTCATGTCCTCACATCATATTCACAATGTAATACTGTTTTCACTGCACCAAACCTGAACTGTTTCCTTCTCTTTGTCAAATCCTCCCCTTTACTCTGCACCCCTCTCTTCTCTCTCCCCCCACCCTCTACTCTCCCCCCACCCTCTACTATCCCCCCACCCCTTCTCCAGGTGCCATAGCCAGGTGCTCTTACATCAAGTACCACTACTCCTCAGCAACAATACCCAAGAACCTCTCGTACAACATCACCAAGACAATCCGTCAGGACGAGTGGCACTCCTTGCGTAAGTCATGAACTTCTGTCTTGCTTTTCCTCAACACAGTGGCGCCCCAAGGCTTTTGATTGTAAGCCTGGCACAACCATTCAACACTGGCTTTAACCATTTGATTATGACTTAGTAATACATGCTAATTACATCAGGTGAAGCCTGAGTCAGCCATTTTGAAATCATATTCCTAGAGTGAGCTAGCTCGCTGGTAGCCAAGCAACGTGATTGACAAACATCTCCCAGAGACTCTAAGCCTTCTCGTTATTGTGTTATAGCCCGGAAACTGAATGAAGCAGTCAAGGGCTTTTAGTAGACTGGTGGATTTAGCTGTGTCAGCTCTCTCCATGGGAGGGAGAGTCCATCTGATACAAAACGGGAAGTTCAATGTTCCACGGATAAACTAGCTAGCTAGCCTGTTAGCATAATTAAGACGTTTTAAGAAGGACTGTTATATGACCAGCAATATGAAGGACTGTTATATATCCAGCAATATGAAGGACTGTTATATGACCAGCAATATGATGGACTGTTATATGACCAGCAATATGAAGGACTGTTATATAACCAGCAATATGATGGACTGTTATATGACCAGCAATATGATGGACTGTTATATGACCAGCAATATGATGGACTGTTATATGACCAGCAATATGATGGACTGTTATATGACCAGCAATATGAAGGACTGTTTTATAACCAGCAATATGATGGACTGTTATATGACCAGCAATATGATGGACTGTTATATGACCAGCAATATAAAGGACTGTTATATAACCAGCAATATGAAGGACTGTTATATGACCAGCAATATGATGGACTGTTATATGACCAGCAATATGATGGACTGTTATATGACCAGCAATATGAAGGACTGTTATATAACCAGCAATATGAAGGACTGTTATATGACCAGCAATATGATGGACTGTTATATGACCAGCAATATGATGGACTGTTATATGACCAGCAATATGATGGACTGTTATATGACCAGCAATATGATGGACTGTTATATGACCAGCAATATGATGGACTGTTATATGACCAGCAATATGAAGGACTGTTATATGACCAGCAATATGAAGGACTGTTATATGACCAGCAATATGAAGGACTGTTATATGACCAGCAATATGATGGACTGTTATATGACCAGCAATATGATGGACTGTTATATGACCAGCAATATGAAGGACTGTTATATGACCAGCAATATGAAGGACTGTTATATGACCAGCAATATGATGGACTGTTATATGACCAGCAATATGATGGACTGTTATATGACCAGCAATATGAAGGACTGTTATATGACCAGCAATATGAAGGACTGTTATATGACCAGCAATATGATGGACTGTTATATAACCAGCAATATGAAGGACTGTTATATGACCAGCAATATAAAGGACTGTTATATAACCAGCAATATGAAGGACTGTTATATGACCAGCAATATGATGGACTGTTATATAACCAGCAATATGAAGGACTGTTATATGACCAGCAATATAAAGGACTGTTATATGACCAGCAATATGATGGACTGTTATATGACCAGCAATATGATGGACTGTTATATGACCAGCAATATGAAGGACTGTTATATGACCAGCAATATGAAGGACTGTTATATGACCAGCAATATGATGGACTGTTATATGACCAGCACCATACAGAGTCAAATCACTACATCCCTCAGAGTTCTTACTGTAAAGGGGGTAAAAAAAACCAGCAGGCACTCAAAACAGCAGGCAGGGAAGGACCCATTTCAAGTTGGACTTTAATGAATTAGATACGACTTAACTCCTATGAGCATCACTCCCTGAGGACAGAGGAGAGAGCGCCCAGGGAAATGGCCTTTCACATGTCCAGTCAGTTCCAGGTTCCAGGTTCCTCTGGTTTAACCGGATCAGGGTTGATATTTTAGAGGGAGAACTTCTGATTGGTAGTGACTCACATTGACACTAAAGCAGAACTATGAACGTTGCTTCAGTTCAGGACAGCGTTTTCAGTTCCGTTCCAGTTTTGTTTTCCTTTTGGATCATAGTTCAGAACCCGTTTGCTTCAGGTCTTTGGTTAGAATGAGGTGTTGGCATTGCTTTAACCACATGATTAACGATTTGTCTCTCTAGGCCGGACCGGCACTTCAAGCTCTCCACAGGCTCATCTATTTACAGCTTTCATGAAGTCTCTTGTTCTGCGCTCCCTCCGTTTTTTCTTCTGTTCTCTTTCCCATCCATCCCCTCCTTTATACCTCACTCATCTCTCCTTCGTTTCCTTTGCCCTCTTTCCCCCAAAATCGATCACAGGGCCTTGCAGTACAAGATTAAATGAAGCCACTGTGTTAATAGGAAATTAGCCCCAGACTTTGACCCTTCCTTGTGAGGCCAATGAGTGAGGGGTTACAGCAGCTGATGAGATCTGGAGTCTCCCAGGGCCCATCACACAGCCCTGAGGAATAGATTAACGTATTAGGTGTAATGAAAGTGAACTGTGATAATGACTGGCCTTGTCTAAAAACGGAAAGCTTGGTCTTCTGCCTGGATGTGAGCGTAGCTGGCTAATCTTCCTGACTGGAGCGTTAATGTATTTATTTTATTTATTTATCATCATTTAAAAAATACCGGGAATTCGAACTGAGATCTAGCTCTCTTTTGCAGGCCCGCCCTGTATTACAGACATAATTTAAACAAACAAATAGTAATAAAAAAATTATTATTATCTAACAAATGCTACAAATTCGAAAGAAATGTCTGTGTAAGAGCACCAGCAATAAATGGTTTAACGCCAACCAATAGACCTGAGTCACATATTAACCCATGCTAGGCTAGCCATTAACATAATGTCTAACATTTGGAGAACTTTTACAGTTAAGCGGTTGATTAGCTTGCCTCACAAGTTTGCTGGACCAATATGGCCCCCTGACTGTGCCTCGGTCTGCGGTATGGATGGAGTTTGGAAAAGTGTTTGTAAAAGTGTGAAACTGGATTTGACTTTCATGAAGTGTGTGACATCAAGCAAGGGGATACCAGACAGGCCCAGACATTTATCCTACTTCCATTAAACACCACGCATCTTAGAGAGCTAGGAAGTGTCATCTTTAAAGTTGCAGTGAATAGAGATGCATTCCGAATGGTACCCTATTCCCTACATCGTACACTAGTTATAATTATGTCCTATGGGGAAGAGGGGGGCATTTGGGAAGCAGCCTAGGGCAGAAACATGCAACTCATTTGTTCTTGTCTGTCAGAGGGTCTGAACGTGGCGTTGGCAAGAGAGGAATTAATACACTATCAGGTCAAAGACAGAACAACCAAGAATGTGATGAGACTCGAGTGTTGAATATCACACACACACACAGACACACAGACACAGACACACACACACACACACACACAGACACACACACACACACACACACAGACACACACAGACAGACAGACATAAATACACACACATACACAGACACACATGAGTGCAAACACACACGCAAATATGCCTACAGGCACAAACTGACACAACAAGCCACCAACTCAAGAGCACAAATACATGAGTTGGATCAATAAGTGCTTGATAAATGTGTGTTTGATCAGGGGTTTATATTTGTTCAGGGTTGGACCTCTGAGTCTGCCAGAGCCTTGATTCTTTAACACCCTGAGCTACGGCAGTTAGGGATTTATATGTATCTGTTCCAGGGGAATCGCTCAATAAGTCTGTAAAACAACAGATAGAGAATTGGACGTTCTAAAGGGCTCTGTGTATGGGAGGAGGTATCAAACCGTATCAGCCAACAATAAAAGAGCTGACACCCCGCCCCCAAAAGCTGACACCCCGCCCCCAAAAGCTGACACCCCACCTTTAAAGGCTGACACCCCGCTCCCAAAAGCTGACACCCCGCCTTCAAAAGCTGACACCCCGCCTTCAAAAGCTGACACCCCGCCTTCAAAATATGACACCCCGCCCCTAAAAGCTGACACCCCGCCCCCAAAAGCTGACACCCCGCCTCCAGAAGCTGACACCCGCCTCCAAAAGCTGACACCCATAAAATGGGTTATAGGTCTGGAGAAAGCAAATTAGTTTTACTTAGCGGAAAACATCAGATTATCCACCGGCTGTCTGAAGCCCTGGAGTTGTCTGAGTGGGAAGGCACTTCTGGCTCTGGTTAAATGAATGACAAACAAGGGGTGTATGACTCCAATATAAGGGGTGGGATTTAGAATGTCGTATCCGCCAATCAGATTTGGTATCAACCATTTGGCCCTACATGATCAGACGGAATAGTTGAGTGTGCTAAACTGCAAGAAATATGTCATGAAGTGTACACAAAAAATAAACACACACAGTAATTTATTCATTAATTGATGATTTAGAAATGTAATTAAAATTCTGCACAGAGATAAATGTGATTAGTGTGATAACAGATTCTGCAGAGTTCAGTGTGCAGCAGAACATGTGCACTATACTGAGAATATCTGTCTGTTCTGGAGGTCTACAGACGACAGTATGACTCAGCATATCAGATATGTAGTGAAGCTGCTCTCTACACACCAGACTGGTAGACTGTAAATACCTAAATACCTAATACCTCCTTATGTCTCTCTCCCTCTCTCTCTCTCTCTCTCTCTCTCTCCCTCACTCTCCCCTCACTCTCTTTCTCTCTCTCTCCTCTCTCCCCTGTTTCTCCCTCTTCCTCTCTCCCTCTCTCTCTCTCTCACACTCTCCCCCTCACTCTCTTTCTCCCTTTCTCCCTCTCTCCCCTGTTTCTCCCTCCTTCCTCTCCCCCTCTCTCTCCCTCTCTCTCCCTCTCTCTCCCTCTCTCTCTCTCTCTCCCTCACACTCTCCCCTCTCTCCCTCTCCCCCCCTCTCTCCCTCTCTCTCTCTCTCTCCCTCACACTCTCCCCTCACTCTCTTTCTCCCTCTCTCTCCCTCTCTCCCCTGTTTCTCCCTCCTTCCTCTCTCCCCCTCCCCCCCGCTCCCCAATCCCCATTGCAACATGACAGAGCTGAATAGTTGCCAGTCTTTAATAAACTTTCGGTCTAGACACGTGTCCCCAGAGATTCCGTCACAGAAAAGATTATCTGTCACATTCCAGACCATTAGACCGTTTGGAAGGGGGACATGGGGTGGGGTTTGGGTTCTGCATCTGGGACAGGTTACTGTAGCAGGAAATGTTATCCCTTAGAACTACCCTGGAAGGGAAGTGACTTCATTAATATTGCAACACTGACCTTGTATGACTAATGTTATCCAGCCATAGAAATAGAATCACAGAACATTGACTTAAATGGGCATGGCTGTTCTGGTAATGTGCTCTCTATGCTTACAGCAGTCACTGCACTCCTTTATCTGACGTTCAATGAGTCATTCCTCATCCAGCTTCAAGCACATATTTCTTTTTGCAGCTTGTAGAAATGCTGTACATTTAGCGTTCTACAGTGCAGTTTAAACACAAAAGCCAAGTCTGAGTCTCTACGTTTCAGGAAGATTGGATTAAAATTGTGTGGACGGTGATAATGACACAACTGGTACTAGACAACATAGCACACAACTGGTACTAGATACAGCATAGCACACAACTAGTACTAGATACAGCATAGCACACAACTGGTACTAGATACAGCATAGCCACAACTAGTACTAGATACAGCATAGCACACAACTGGTACTAGATACAGCATAGCACACAACTAGTACTAGATACAGCATAGCACACAACTGGTACTAGACAACATAGCACACAACTGGTACTAGATACAGCATAGCACATAACTGGTACTAGACAACATAGCACACAACTGGTACTATACAACATAGCACACAACTGGTTCTAGATACAGCATAGCACACAACTGGTACTAGATACCGCATAGCACACAACTGGTACTAGATACAGCATAGCACACAACTTGTACTAGACAGCACAGCACACAACTTGTACTACACAGCATAGTACACAACGAGTACTTAACACAGCATAGTACACAACTAGTACTAAACACAGCATAGCACACAACAGGTTCTATAGTAACAGGTTAGAACCGCTGTAAAGCTGTCAAGCGGACGATAACTGGTCATCAACCTGTCTTGAAACGTTTGATTGTTGATACTCGGCCGTTAAAACATGAGATTTAAAAATGGTACGGGCCATAGTTGTTACCATGACGATAGTGAGAGTGCTGAGTCGAAGTGCAGATTTGACGCACCCTATAGTAAACAGTTTAGCTTTTATAAAGTATAGGCTGATCCATAAGCTCAGATCAAAGGTCCTGGAAAACATGCATGGTAGAACAATGGCAGAACCACCCCTGGACCGGTTCCAGTTACAGTACATACACCCCTGTAGCAGGGGAAAGGGAGAGAGAGGGGTGGAGGGAGAGAGGGGGAGGGGTGGGAGAGAGAGAGAGAGGGAGAGAGAGAGAGAGAGAGAGGGGAGGGAGAAGGAGAAAGTGAATGAGAGAGTTTAGCTGTAATCTTTGTACTGCAGATTCTGTCAGGGTCTCTGGTTATTATTGTATGTTCTGCAGTGTGAGCTGATTGGTCGCCTCTGCGTGCAGTATAAGCTGATTGGTCGCCTCTGCGTGCAGTATAAGCTGATTGGTCGCCTCTGCGTGCAGTATAAGCTTATTGGCTGCCACTGCGTGCAGTATAAGCTAATTGGCTGCCTCTGGAGGGAGAACAACCCGCTCTGGGCAGAAGGTCATCGGGTCATCAACACAGATTTACTGTTTGCATATACACACCTCACAGCTCCTCCCCCAGCTCCTCCTCTTTTACATTCTCCTCTGGCTCCTCCCCCGGCTCCTCCTCTTTTCCATTCTCCTCTGGCTCCTCCCCCGGCTCCTCCTCTTTTCCATTCTCCTCTGGCTCCTCCTCTTCTCCATTCTCCTCTGGCTCCTCCCCCGGCTCCTCCTCTTCTCCATTCTCCTCTGGCTCCTCCTCTTCTCCATTCTCCTCTGGCTCCTCCCCCGGCTCCTCCTCTTTTCCATTCTCCTCTGGCTCCTCCTCTTCTCCATTCTCCTCTGGCTCCTCCCCCGGCTCCTCCTCTTCTCCATTCTCCTCTGGATTCTCCCCCGGCTCCTCCTCTTTTCCATTCTCCTCTGGCTCCTCCCCCGGCTTCTCCTCCTTTCCATTCTCCTCTGGCTCCTCCTCTTCTTCATTCTCCTCTGGCTCCTCCCCCGGCTCTTCCTCCTTTCTATTCTCCTCTGGCTCCTCCTCTTCTCCATTCTCCTCTGGCTCCTCCCCGGCTCCTCCTCCTTTCCATTCTCCTCTGGCTCCTCCTCTTCTGCATTCTCCTCTGGCTCCTCCTCTTCACCATTCTCCTCTGGCTCCTCCCCCGGCTCCTCCTCTTTTCCATTCTCCTCTGGCTCCTCCTCTTCTCCATTCTCCTCTGGCTCCTCCTCTTCTACATTCTCCTCTGGCTCCTCCTCTTCTCCATTCTCCTCTGGCTCCTCCTCTTTTCCATTCTCCTCTGGCTCCTCCCCCGGCTCCTCCTCTTTTCCATTCTCCTCTGGCTCCTCCTCTTCTCCATTCTCCTCTGGCTCCTCCTCTTCTCCATTCTCCTCTGGCTCCTCCTCTTCTCCATTCTCCTCTGGCTCCTCCCCCGGCTCCTCCTCTTTTCCATTCTCCTCTGGCTCCTCCTCTTCTCCATTCTCCTCCGCCCACTGCACTTTCTCTGTCACTTGCCAACTATCTTCACCCTAAATAAAGCACTAACGAACCCCATTAAGGTCTGGATTAAATTTGACCGGGCGGGGTTTAACGGGCTAAGAATCCTTGTTTCTAAAGTTCAGCCAATCACAGGAGACATCAACATGAGCATGGCAAATGGCACATTAATCACTTCTCAGTGCACTACTTTTAACCAGAGCCCAGTGTGGAATGTAAAGGGAATAGCGGGCATATGGGACTCACTGTTATGCTTCAGTACAGCGGGAACTCTTTTAATCTTTTTCAAATGCGTCCCTAATGTCAGGATAAGGCTGATTGATCTGCGTCCCGGGTGCAGTAGGAGAGCTTAGCAGGTGGGCCAGGAGGGCAGATTTAACGCTCAACCCGTAAGTTACGCAGATGGAATTCAATCATCAGACTCTGCAATTTGATTCTGGCAGGAACGTTCTAACAATCAAACCTGCAATGCAGTAAAAACACACAGTTATTTATTTGCAAAGTCAATTAAGTCCACAGACACACAGATTGGGAGACTGAATAAAACCTACAACTTCTACCAGACTGGTCTTGTTACTGTATATAGACCTACTACCAGACTGGTCTTACTGTATAAAACCTGGCAAGAAAAACACTAATTTTGTGTGACTCTGTTAAATACAATGTCATATGTATCTTCTCTCTGCAGTCAGAGCTTTGCATCAAGCAGCTAATGTGCTGCAGTATCCAGACAGGGCCACATGTGAGGTGCCGTCAAACTGTAGTTCTAGAAACTTGGTAAACCGAGACATCCTCAGTTCCAGACAGCAGGGCTGTGATGTGTTCTCCGGGGAAGGATTTAAGTAGCGCACAGCTGCTGGGGGAAGTTTATGAGGTGCGCACAGCTGGGTCCACTGCTCTCTTTAACTGACTTCTGTCAGAGCACAGAGTTCTAATGCAACATGTCCTTAAAAAGTGACCCGGGCAGGACTCTATTGTAGAGTTCCTAAACTCCAGAGAAACACAGGAAGTTGAGCCTTGAAAGGAGGAAGGTAGAGCGAAGAATGGGGAAACAGCAACTTAATTTCCAAGTCTTGTGTTGCAACCAGCAACTATCTCCATGGAGACCGGAAGCCATGGATTAGCGAGTCAGCGATGTGTCGCCGTGCCTTTCCAACTTCATTTGCTGCTCTGGTGAAAGCTACAGTACTTAATGTCTCTGGTAAATATCTGGGTTTATGCAGAGGAACAAGGACATGACGGGTTTAGATCGGTGAATCAGACATGTCTCTCTTACTGCGTAGACATGTGAGGTTTTATTCATTTGTATGTGTAGCCGAACATGATAAATGATCCTTAGGGAAATATTGGGCAGATATGTTTTGTGTTCTTGATATAACACCTTGGTAAGCGTGTCAACCTGTCATCATTATATTATTATTTTTACATTGCTCTTCCTATTTTCTCTCCTTTTATCCATTATAGTCCTCTCTTTTCAACTCTCTCTTTAATTCTTTCTGTATTCTCTTTTTCTCTCTTTCCTTACTATCTCTTTCAGTCTTCGGTTTATTCTTCACAATTCTTGAGCCAGATGCTGTGTAGATATCATGCTAAATACATCACACAGTCGTGTAATTTATGAAATAAAATCTTAATGCATAAATATTACGGTTGTGGAACTAAGCTGGTGGTTTTTACAAAACGATTTAAAGATATTTCTCAAATGAAAAGGATCAGACACAATGCTAGACAACGAACTGCAGTTTGTAGAAATCTGATGACCGACCACAGATTCCGTTTTATAAGACGTTTCAAAAGCTTGCGTTTAAAAAAAATCCCTGACATGGGAATAGATCCAGAAACAATGGTTGTGTGGAAAATAGATAAGAAAAAGTTTAATAATTAAAGTAAAAATGTAATTTCCCTAAACCCCTGTGATTTGTCCAACGTGTCTGTATAGCTATAGACACTGTATTAAGCCATCCATTTCTGCTAGTCTATATTGGTCCATGAAGGATAATCTCCACATTTCTTAGCTTTTGAGCTTTTCCTTGCCTGCTGGAAAATGCTCCTTAATTCTCTCTGTCCTCTTTCCTTTTTCTCCCAAAGCGAGGGAGGAAGAAATCCGCCACCTCTTCTGTACATGAGTGCATAGGATCCGTCCCAAACAGCCCCTTATTACTTCAGTAGTGCACTAGAGTTAACGAGGGCCCAGGGGGAGCCACACTATGAAGGGATTAGAGGGGCATTTGTGCTGCAGACAATGACTCGTGATATTTGCCATTATCCAATCCGTGATTGAAGCTTTTTTGGTGGTTGAGCGTATTTCTGGGTAAAATACACTCATTTTCTGATGACTTCCCTCATTCGAGGGGATTGTTTTTGTTCGTTCAGCCCAGAGAGAAGGAGAGTGGGCCAACTGCCACCGTAGAAGCACATTTGTATGAAGAATTAGGAAAGCTACAGTGTAGTTTATCAAGAAACAGTCCCAGTAGTCTACAGTCCCCAGTAGTCTACAGTCCCCAGTAGTCTACAGTCCCAGTAGTCTACAGTCCCAGTAGTCTACAGA
The DNA here is from genome assembly GCA_029465975.1 of Dallia pectoralis. Classification (NCBI taxonomy): domain Eukaryota; kingdom Metazoa; phylum Chordata; class Actinopteri; order Esociformes; family Umbridae; genus Dallia; species Dallia pectoralis. The sequence continues at coordinate 1,405,076 of CM055758.1, forward strand.
CCCCAGTAGTCTATAGTCCCCAATAGTCTACAGTTCCCAGTAGTCTACAGACCCCAGTAGTCTACAGTCCCCAGTAGTCTACATTCCCAAGTAGTCTACATTCCCCAGTAGTATTCAGTCCCCAGTAGTCTACAGACCCCAGTAGTTTACAGTCCCCTGTAGTCTACAGACCCCAGAAGTCTACAGTCCCCAGTAGTCTACAGTCCCCAGTAGTCTACAGTCCCCAGTAGTCTACAGTTCCCAGTAGTCTACAGACCCCAGTAGTCTACAGTCCCCAGTAGTCTACATTCCCAAGTAGTCTACATTCCCCAGTAGTCTACAGTCCCCAGTAGTCTACAGACCCCAGTAGTCTACAGTTCCCAGTAGTCTACAGTCCCCAGTAGTCTACATTCCCCAGTAGTCTACAGTCCCCAGTAGTCTACAGTCCCCAGTTGTCTACATTCCCAAGTAGTCTACATTCCCCAGTAGTCTACAGTCCCCAGTAGTCTACATTCCCAAGTAGTCTACATTCCCCAGTAGTCTACAGTCCCCAGTAGTCTACATTCCCCAGTAGTCTACAGTCCCCAGTAGTCTACAGACCCCAGTAGTCTACAGTTCCCAGTAGTTTATGGGTTATTTATTCAAGCTGTTATTGATTCTAGTTTCCGAACTTTGAAGAATAACAAGTGATCTCCTGCTGGGATGTAAGAGAGCGGGACCGATGTAATGTACCAGTAAGAGGCAATCATTCAGGTAGCATTATCCTCAGGTGACACTAAAGGTAGCATATTTATATTTATATTAGGGATCTTCATCTTCAACCGCTTATCCGGGGTCGGGTCGCGGGGGTAGCAGCTCTAGCAGGGGACCCCAAACTTCCCTTTCCCGGGCAACATTAGCCAGCTCTGACTGGGGAATCCCGAGGCGTTCCCAGGCCAGTGTGGAGATATAATCTCTACACCTAGTCCTGGGTCTTCCCCGAGGTCTCCTCCCAGCTGGACGTGCCTGGAACACCTCTCTAGGGAGGCGCCCAGGTGGCATTCTTACAAGATTCCCGAACCACCTCAACTGGCTCCTTTCTATGCAAAGGAGCAGCGGCTCTACTCCGAGTTCCTCTCGGATGACTGAGCTTCTCACCCTATCCCTAAGGGAGAGGCCAGCCACCTTTCTGAGAAAACCCATTTCGGCCGCTTGTACCCGCGAAATATTAGGGATATTTGAAGTAAATGTTTTTACATTCTTTCATCTGAAAGAAACAGTCTACCTGTCCTCCATACATATTGAATAGCTGAAAGTCATGCTTTAAGTTAATGGTGAAATGTTTTTGTTTGTTGTTTACAACCTGTAAATGAACTGGAAATTAATTAAATTGGTGCTGGAAATTATGAGAAGCCAAGATAATATTTAGCATATTGTGCTCCACTTGAAGGGTTGTTCAGTTGGGTCTGTAGACCTAATTCCTTTCATGGGTAGCACAGAATTTGAGGTTTCTTAAATTTGTTTATATATTATGGAGATTAGTTCTTTCAGGAGCCCTGATAATTTATTTATAAATTCCATCATTAGCCGGTTTGTTGGTTGGGTTTCCCAGAGGAATTCTCAGACCAACATAGCTGACCGAAGTTCTACATACAGAAAAGTCTTGGTATGTCGTGTAATCTCGAAATGTTTGTTAATGTGCTTCGCCTTTGCAGTCCATGATATCGCCATGGGTACGGACTACACATTATGGTCTGTAAGGCAGCAATTCAAATGTGCGATATTTTCACAGTTGTGTCCATCATTTTCGGTATTTGCAGCTCTTGCATTTTCTAGCTTTTAGCTAATTGATTCCCATTCGTTTTTTATATCGTCAAAATTATTAAGTCCTTTATTATTTCTACACACTTTTTAATTTAAAGTTCTTCATCTTAAATCTGGTTCCCGTATTGTTGCTTTAACCTCCCACTGGCTCAATCCAGCCTGCGTATGTTTCACACCCCTGTTCTATTGTTTTTTCACACACTCACACAATAACAGATTGTTAGAGCTTCTGGGTTAATTTAAAGACACCAGCATCATGAAAGTACAGTCTGTTAATTGTGTTTTTACCGCACATGGCGCTGGGCGAGTTAATCAGAGACGAAGTCAAGCACAAGGACAAATCCCTCGCCGACTATCTAGCTAGGCGCATCTCTATTCTACAGTACACTCCTCACAGAAAGCTGCCTGTTCAGTCAGTCAGCAAAAACAGTCAGCGAGAAAAACACGTTATCCGTCTGCGTTCCGAACTGCACCCCTCTCCCCTTCTCCGGGCATTGTGTTAGCAAGGGTCCATTCCAAGAAGTGCAGTAGGTAATAGGGTGCGTTTCGTGTCCTGATAAACTCCCTATGAGGCCACCTCATCAACAGCACTCACAGTTATTCATTGGGTCTGTGGGCGTGATTTAATGCAGCACATCTGATGCTGACAACACCTGTCTGTCTGACCCGGTTCAAACAAACAGCAAGACAGTGCTAGTCTGGATATTTCTATCATTTGTAACACGTGGTCATTGCAACGGTAGGGCCATCGGTTTGAATCCCATGTGGGACCAGTATGGTAATGTATGGGCTGACTGCATCTGCTGTATGACAAATATGTCAAATACATCAATCTGTTTTCTACTGGTCAGAACCATGTATTGTTGTGTCATTTTTTAAATATATATTTTTCGGCTTATAAAAATATTCTTAGACATTATAAGAAGGTTCTTTTTCCCAGAAGATAAAACCCGGGAGAGCGCAAACGGCTAATCTGGTTAGTCACACCACAGAGGCTGGGAATCCGCTGCTTTTGAGAAACATATTGCGGCTTATGTCACCTTATTTCCTATTTATTCCACTACACATGAGGACCTGGAACAAAGTAGGACAACTATGAAAGGAATAAGATTCCTATTGGTTCACATCCTCTGACTTCTGGGCTTTGAAATCCTCCAGAATTTTAGACCTAATAGAAAACTAAAATAATAACACCAGCCAACTCTGAGCTAAAGCCATTTCTGAACTTTTCACTTTTTTAATGCAGATTAGACGCAGTCAAAATGCCAAACAAAATAGTGACTGGCAAAACAGTCGTAGGGCACCCAGGCAATCTGCCAGAAGGGCTGGTCCATTTTCATTCTTTAACGCGTCATCATTATTTAGCTAATAACCGGGCCCTAAAGTAACAACATGTGGTGACGTGGGTCCGCTGAACAGAAACAGTGTGTCAGAAATGCCACATTCTGATCCCAGGTTGATTTTGCTCACCTAACGTGATCACGTTTAATGGTCTCTGAAAACGGATCACCTGGACAGGGTCGGAGTATAGTTCTGGTTGAACAACAACGATCTCGGCAGAACCTCGTGAGGTCAGAAGACGGGGGACAGCGGGATGGTGTTGCCATGGTAAACATCCCGAACACACCAGGTCAGCCAACTCGCTTAGGTCACCTGACTGCTAGAATAGCCACCAGATGCAACGATGTCTGCTCACACAAGCAAACAAACCGCCTACACACACACACCTGCCCTTTAACACACTACAATTATAGAAATAGTTTGCAGCCTTTGTTCATTGAGTCACCACACTAGTCGGGGAGGGAGGGACAGAGAAGGGCAGGAGGAGACAAGAGGAGGGCAGGAGTAGATGGGAGGAGGAGATGGGAAGAGGGCAGGAGGAGACAGGAGGAGATGGGAGGAAGAGGGCAGGAGGAGATGGGAGGAAGAGGGCAGGAGGAGATGGGAGGAGGGCAGGAGGAGACAGGAGGAGGCAGGAGGAGGGCCGGAAGAGGGCAGGAGGAGACAGGAGGAGGGCAGGAGGAGACAGGAGGAGGGCAGGAGGAGATGGGAGGAGGGCAGGAGGAGACAGGAGGAGGCAGGATGAGATGGGAGGAGGGCAGGAGGAGATGGGAGGAGGGCAGGAGGAGGCAGGAGGAGATGGGAGGAGGGCAGGATTCCGTGCAATAAGTTGGTGGATAAATACTTCTTGGAGCTGGGTAGTGTTTGTGCTGTCTGTGGTGATTGGTCTGTGGTGATTGGTCTGTGGTAATTGGTCTGTGGTATATGGTCTTTGGTAATTGGTCTATGGTAATTGGTCTGTGGTGATTGGTCTGTGGTGATTGGTCTGTGGTAATTGGTCTGTGGTATATGGTCTGTGGTGATTGGTCTGTGGTAATTGGTCTGTGGTATATGGTCTTTGGTAATTGGTCTGTGGTATCTGGTCTGTGATGACATGTGGGCTGCTTGTTTGGTCACAGCTGTGTTGGCTTGTGAAGAACCACTTCTCTCTGCCCAGATGATAGCTAGTATGTAAAATGAAGTGGGAATGACAAGTCTGTTCACATATAGCGTCCCAAATAGCCTGCTACACTATCTCTTATGCAGTGTCCTAGTTCTGCCCGGTGCCATGTGGATGGTGCCCTATGAATTTGTGCCATTTGGGATACAGACAGAGAGTGTCTGTTTCTCTTAACCTTTCACCTCCTCGTCTCCCCCTCCTCGTGTCCATGCCACCTCCCACCATGTCCTAGCACTGTGCCTTCACCACCAGGCATGTGACCTCCCGCGGCACTCCTGATTGGTTAAATGATGCCAGAGAGAGCTGACTGTTTGTGACACCTGTCACATCTTCCCGGTGGCGAGAATACAGAGTGGCGGCTGGGAGGTCAGAGGTCAGACGATCTGCCAGAGAATGTCGCCTCGCCTCCTCACCTCGCCTCCTCACCCCGCCTCCTCACGCTGTCTGAGAAACCGATCTGATGCTGGCCTTAAAGCTACATTTTTAGAGGAAATATCTCAGACATATATCCTGGGAAGATCCAAGGAATTCCAACCACCAGTGATAATCCTAGATCCATCCACCAGTGATAATCCCAGATCCATCCACCAGTGATAATCCCAGATCCATCCACCAGTGATAATCCCAGATCCATCCACCAGTGATAATCCCAGATCCATCCACCAGTGATAATCCCAGATCCATCCACCAGTGATAATCCCAGATCCATCCACCAGTGATAATCCCAGATCCATCCACCAGTGATAATCCCAGATCCATCCACCAGTGATAATCCCAGATCCATCCACCAGTGATAATCCCAGATCCATCCACCAGTGATAATCCTAGATCCATCCACCAGTGATAATCCTAGATCCATCCACCAGTGATAATCCTAGATCCATCCACCAGTGATAATCCCAGATCCATCCACCAGTGATAATCCTAGATCCATCCACCAGTGATAATCCCAGATCCATCCACCAGTGATAATCCCAGATCCATCCACCAGTGATAATCCCAGATCCTTCCACCAGTGATAATCCCAGATCATCAACCAGTGATAATCCTAGATCCATCCACCAGTGATAATCCTAGATCCATCCACCAGTGATAATCTCAGTGATAATCCTAGATCCATCCACCAGTGATAATCCCAGATCATCAACCAGTGATAATCCTAGATCCATCCACCAGTGATAATCCTAGATCCATCCACCAGTGATAATCTCAGTGATAATCCTAGATCCATCCACCAGTGATAATCCCAGATCATCAACCAGTGATAATCCTAGATCCATCCACCAGTGATAATCCCAGATCCATCCACCAGTGATAATCCCAGATCCATCCACCAGTGATAATCCCAGATCCATCCACCAGTGATAATCCCAGATCCACCCACCAGTGATAATCCCAGATCCATCCACCAGTGATAATCCCAGATCCATCCACCAGTGATAATCCCAGATCCATCCACCAGTGATAATCCCAGATCCATCCACCAGTGATAATCCCAGATCCATCCACCAGTGATAATCCTAGATCCATCCACCAGTGATAATCCCAGATCCATCCACCAGTGATAATCCCAGATCCATCCACCAGTGATAATCCCAGATCATCAACCAGTGATAATCCCAGATCCATCCACCAGTGATAATCCTAGATCCATCCACCAGTGATAATCCCAGATCCATCCACCAGTGATAATCCCAGATCCATCCACTAGTGATAATCCCAGATCCATCCACCAGTGATAATCCCAGATCCATCCACCAGTGATAATCCCAGATCCATCCACCAGTGATAATCCCAGATCCATCCACCAGTGATAATCCCAGATCCATCCACCAGTGATAATCCCAGATCCATCCACCAGTGATAATCCCAGATCATCAACCAGTGATAATCCTAGATCCATCCACCAGTGATAATCCCAGATCCATCCACCAGTGATAATCCCAGATCCATCCACCAGTGATAATCCCAGATCCATCCACCAGTGATAATCCCAGATCCATCCACCAGTGATAATCCCAGATCCATCCACCAGTGATAATCCCAGATCCATCCACCAGTGATTATCCCAGATCCATCCACCAGTGATAATCCCAGATCCATCCACCAGTGATAATCCCAGATCCATCCACCAGTGATAATCCCAGATCCATCCACCAGTGATAATCCCAGATCCATCCACCAGTGATTATCCCAGATCCATCCACCAGTGATAATCCCAGATCCATCCACCAGTGATTATCCCAGATCTGCTCATTTGCTCATCTGCCTGAATTAATTAATGAAATTCTTCCTTTTCATTCTGGAGACGTCTCTCCTGCCTACAGCATCTCAACCATCTGCCCAAAATACCATCTTATAATGATCCTCATAGGATAAATGACGACACAGTCATGTTGCGTTTTGTAGACAAGCTGTGTTTGTGTGTGTGTGTGTCTCTTATTTTCTTCGTCCTCCGCTCGTCTCCTCATTTCTCCCTCCTCTTCTCCTCTTCATCATCCTCCTGTCTTCTCTTCTTCCTCGTCTCCTCTCTTCTTTCCTTTCTCCTCTTCTCCTTCTCTGTACAAGACCCTGTATTATTCATCCTGCTTATCTCTTTAGCTCTGCCCTTCATGTGAACTCAGTCTGTCAGATGTGTATAAATGCCTTGGTCTGTGCAGTTGTTATTCTGTCTGTGAATCAGCATATTCAAGTTATGGATGCATGGATTTGAAATGGCAACATGGTCTTCTGACCAAGGGATGTACAGGGTTAATAGAAAGCCCACGCATTCCATGAAGACAAATTATCATAATTTAAGTCATTTAAGTGTCTTAGAGTTTCATTCATTTAAATAAATTAAGCTATGGGATGACACAGTACATAGACGCTCTACATACACAGTACATAGACGTTGTACGTATGCAGTACATAGACGCTCTACATACACAGTACATAGACGTTGTACGTATGCAGTACATAGACGTTGTCAGTTGTCATCAGGTAACATATCCCACTTAACTGCACGTTATTCTTTTGCCTCGATATGAGGTTACAATCGTTTAAAATGGTTACGTTTTGTATTCCTCCTTTGATAATCGAATTTTCTGCCAGTCATTTTTTATTCTTTTCTCACACAGATCGGAGCCTTTAGAGTGGCTTTTAGAGTGGCTGTCTGTGGAAGAAGGGATGAGTCTTTAGAGTGGCTGTCTGTGGAAGAAGGGATGAGCCTTTAGAGTGGCTGTCTGTGGAAGAAGGGATGAGTCTTTAGAGTGGCTGTCTGTGGAAGAAGGGATGAGTCTTTAGAGTGGCTGTCTGTGGAAGAAGGGATGAGTCTTTAGAGTGGCTGTCTGTGGAAGAAGGGATGAGTCTTTAGAGTGGCTGTCTGTGGAAGAAGGGATGAGTCTTTAGAGTGGCTGTCTGTGGAAGAAGGGATGAGTCTTTAGAGTGGCTGTCTGTGGAAGAAGGGATGAGTCTTTAGAGTGGCTGTCTGTGGAAGAAGGGATGAGTCTTTAGAGTGGCTGTCTGTGGAAGAAGGGATGAGTCTTTAGAGTGGCTGTCTGTGGAAGAAGGGATGAGCCTTTATAGTGGCTGTCTGTGGAAGAAGGGATGAGATTGGACAAGCTAATCAAGCGCTAGCAGCTGTGTCAAACGCAACTTCATCAATTTCCTTCCCAGGAAATGGTGCATCGCGGGTTTCGTGCATCGCGGCTGAAAATTAGACTTCTTTTTATTAGTCATTGATCAAAAATGTCTCACTCACGCCCACCAGCCTTGAAATATTTAACCGCAAGCACTTTGGGTTACGGGTCGAACCGCACTTCTCACAAACTTTCACACACGCACACACACACACGCGCGCGCAAGTCATTATACTGTAGCAGTGTCTCTTCTAAGCAACAGATTCAATGCTGTTTACAAAGTGCTGAGTTGCCTGCTTTGTCTAGCGGGCAGTGTGTGTGTGTGTGTGTGTGTGTGTGTGTGTGTGTGTGTGTGTGTGTGTGTGTGTGTGTGTGTGTGTGTGTGTGTGTGTGTGTGTGTGTGTGTGTGTGTGTGTGTGTGTGTGTGTGTGTGTGAGTGTGTGTGGGTGTGGGTGGGTGTGAGTGTGAGTGTGTGTGTGTGTGTGTGTGTGTGGGGGTGTGGGGGGTGTGTGTGTGTGTGTGTGTGTGTGTGTGTGTGTGTGTGTGTGTGTGTGTGTGTGTGTGTGTGTGTGTGTGTGTGTGTGTGTGTGTGTGTGAGTGTGTGGGGGTGGGTGTGAGTGTGAGTGTGTGTGTGTGTGTGTGTGTGTGTGTGGGGGTGTGGGTGTGTGTGTGTGTGTGTGTGTGTGTGTGGGTGGGGTGTGTGGGTGTGGGTGTGTGTGTGTGTGTGTGTGTGTGTGTGTGTGTGTGTGTGTGTGTGTGTGTGTGTGTGTGTGTGTGTGTGTGTGTGTGTGTGTGTGTGGGTGTGTGGTGTGTGTGTGTGTGTGGGTGGGTGTGTGGGTGTGTGTGTGTGTGAGTGTGTGTGTGTGTGTGTGTGTGTGTGGGTGTGTGTGTGTGTGGGTGGGTGTGTGGGTGTGGGTGTGTGTGTGTGTGTGTGTGTGTGTGTGTGTGTGTGTGTGTGTGTGTGTGTGTGTGTGTGTGTGTGTGTGTGTGTGTGTGTGTGTGTGTGTGTGTGTGTGTGTGTGTGTGTGTGTGGTGTGTGTGTGTGTGTGTGTGTGTGTGTGTGTGTGTGTGGGTGGGTGTGTGGGTGTGTTTTTTTTTGTGGATGAGCCAGCGGCATTCTTGGAAAACGACCGCCATTAGAAGAGCCTCACGCTAAACAGTTTAATTATGTCAAGCCGTATTCACCCGTCCGTTGACTGATTTGCTTCCACAGACCTCCAGCATCAGCAGATCTAGATAGAAACACGGCACCTTCACGAATCATTCAAACAACTTTATTAGCATGTTTCGTTTAAGTTATGAGGAAGTTACAAATGAAGTAATATATCAAATGTATTGACAAAGAAAGGAGTCCTGCATGTTCCTGATGATATTAGAAACTTTGCAAAAACTGTTCATAATGTTTTGGATCATTAGTGTATATTGATATTTAAAACAGGGTTAAAGGTCGGGTCAGCAAAGAGTGCAGAAGGAAGGACCCCAGGCAGTCAATCAGACCTTTTGCATCGTCATGGTTACTCGCCTCTGTTGTCATAGCAAAGGTCAAGGGACCTTGATGTCCGCCACTGCCCCTGACCCATCCTAGACAGACAGTGACAGACAGTAGGGTTGTCATGGTAACAGGAACATCCTTCCTGCTCTCTCTGCATCCAAATGATTGACAGCTTGATGTTCTTCCCTCTGCATCCAGTGACCCAACAAACAAGGTGATTGGCTGGTAGGGGTGATTGACAGGTCGGGGCTCCAACCATGGCCCTCTGGTGACATCTTCTTTGCCATCAGCAAACAGAAAGACCAACATGTCACATTCGTGGAAATTCTTGCAGCTTTTTTAAAGTGTCTTACAGGCTGGTCCCTTTTGGTCTTCTGGATATCAGATGCTGCCCACAGATTAGGAAGATCTCCCCAGTCCTCCTACCTCCTTCCTACTCCTTCCTACTCCTTCCTACTCCTACCTACTCCTGCCTACTCCTACCTACTCCTTCCTACTCCTACCTCCTACCTACTCCTTCCTACTCCTACCTACTCCTACCTACTCCTTCCTACTCCTTCCTACTCCTTCCTACTCCTACCTCCTACCTACTCCTTCCTACTCCTACCTACTCCTACCTACTCCTGCCTACTCCTACCTACTCCTTCCTACTCCTACCTACTCCTACCTACTCCTACCTACTCCTCCTCCCGCCCCACTCCTTCCCAGTCCTTCCTACTCCTCCCCAGTCACCAGGCCTCCCCACTCCTCCTCTTGAGAGAAAAGTGAAAGAGAGAGAGGAAGAGAGAGGAAGAGAGAGGAAGAGAGAGAGAGAGACCAGTTAGGTGAGGGAGTTTTAATTACCCCTGGCAGATGCAGGTATCCTCCTCTCATTGGGAGACATGGTCTCTATCCCAAATGGCATCCTGGCCACTATCTAGTGTACTTATCTGGAACATCCCCCCCCTGGTCAGAAGTAGTGATTAGTGAACAGGGTGCTGTTTGCACGGTAGATAATATCCAGGTACATAATTATTTCCCGTCTGCTTCGTCCTGCTACCCCCAGATAAATCAGAGGACAGCGAAGAATGTTGCTGCTAATCGCAGAAGTGTAATATATATATATATATTTGCATTCATGTATGTGTGTGTGTGGGAGCTTGTGTGTGTGTGTGTGTGTGTATGTGTGTGTGTGTGTGTGTGTGTGTGTGTGTGTGTGTGTGTGTGTGTGTGTGTGTGTGTGTGTGTGTGTGTGTGTGTGTGTGTGTGTGTTATTTCTGAGGCCATAGGGAATTGGGTCAAATGCAGAAGCACCAGCTACACACAGCCACTCAGGGAGTGAGCCGCCATTTTGGAAATTCCTGGCACATTCAGATTTCAGAAAAAACATCCCAAACAGCTAATCTTAGTTAACAGCATTCCTGAGGCATTCACCTTCAAAATGGAGTTTACAGTCTCCATTATCCACTATCTTTCTCCAAATATAGGTCTTCTCACCTGGACATACTCACCTGCTTTCTGTATCAACTCCTTGAATTTGTTATTTTTCCCCACATTCGGTTAGAGTTCCTGATTATATTATAAATAGAGGCTATCAACCACTATGTTTATTGCTTTGTTCTCCAGAATCTCCAGTCTGTGTTCTCACCCGCGGTGCGTTATGGACGTCTAATGATATTCATATTGGGTCTCATTATGAAAAAGTATTAATTTTCTAGTACATAGTAGTGTTTCTGGGTGATATTCCACATCTCTACTTAATAGTGTTTCTGGGTTTGTCAATAAAAGCCCTGAAAACATGATTTAAACGAGATGTAGGGCGTAGGGCCTAGGGTGTAGGGTGTAGGGCGTAGGGTGTGTCTCCTTATTAGAAATAAAAAAAACATTCGTTATTATGCAAATAAGGAAGCAGTTCTGATGGGTGTTCATAAATCCTGCAGGATGGTCGGACTGAATACCTATCGGTACTGAGCGGTGAAGGTCCAACTGTCTCCATGGCAACGTAAGCATCCTGACACACGTCCAATTGCCTGCCTACCAAAGGCCAAAGAGACCGGAGGGGAAATTGATTCTGAAACGGCCGATCTCGTTGTCAGTTCCAACGTGACAGATTAAGAAACCGTAAAACACACCACGGCTCAACAGAAATGTTGTCATGGGTTTTTCAGCCCAGTTGGCGTGGAGCTGGAAGAGGGTCATCGCGAGCCGAAAAGCATCTTCAGCAGTTGTTTTCATACCTGCTCTGGATGTAGCGAACACCGCAGATATTATCCCGTGTGACGGTTCATCGCGTAACTCCACCATGTCGCCCGTTAACCGCCCGTTGATTTTTTATTCACCTAGCTGTATTTGGGCTTCGATCTAATAACTGTTTTATTTTGCTAGTCAAACGGCGTTACGGATGGTTGCTAGAGGTTAGAGGATGTTTTCCTGGACATGAATTTCTGGTTGATGTAAAAAGGGCTACGACTCCTTCGCCCATGCTAGCTGCAATCTAACACTTCCTGTCCACTGTGTCTCCTAGCAACAGTCTAACACTTCCTGTCCACTGTGTCTCCTAGCAACAGTCTAACACTTCCTGTCCACTGTGTCTCCTTGCAACAGTCTAACACTTCCTGTCCACTGTGTCTCCTAGCAACAGTCTAACACTTCCTGTCCACTGTGTCTCCTAGCAACAGTCTAACACTTCCTGTCCACTGTGTCTCCTAGCAACAGTCTAACACTTCCTGTCCACTGTGTCTCCTAGCAACAGTCTAACACTTCCTGTCCACTGTGTCTCCTAGCAACAGTTTAACATATCCTGTCCACTGTGTCTCCTAGCAACAGTCTAACACTTCCTGTCCACTGTGTCTCCTAGCAACAGTCTAACACTTCCTGTCCACTGTGTCTCCTAGCAACAGTCTAACACTTCCTGTCCACTGTGTCTCCTAGCAACAGTCTAACACTTCCTGTCCACTGTGTCTCCTAGCAACAGTCTAACACTTCCTGTCCACTGTGTCTCCTAGCAACAGTCTAACACTTCCTGTCCACTGTGTCTCCTAGCAACAGTCTAACACTTCCTGTCCACTGTGTCTCCTAGCAACAGTCTAACACTTCCTGTCCACTGTGTCTCCTAGCAACAGTCTAACACTTCCTGTCCACTGTGTCTCCTAGCAACAGTCTAACACTTCCTGTCCACTGTGTCTCCTAGCAACAGTCTAACACTTCCTGTCCACTGTGTCTCCTAGCAACAGTCTAACACTTCCTGTCCACTGTGTCTCCTAGCAACAGTCTAACACTTCCTGTCCACTGTGTCTCCTAGCAACAGTCTAACACTTCCTGTCCACTGTGTCTCCTAGCAACAGTCTAACACTTCCTGTCCACTGTGTCTCCTAGCAACAGTCTAACACTTCCTGTCCACTGTGTCTCCTAGCAACAGTCTAACACTTCCTGTCCACTGTGTCTCCTAGCAACAGTCTAACACTTCCTGTCCACTGTCTTCTCAGACTTGCGGCGGATGACAGCAGGTTTTATGGGAATGGCTGTGGCCATCATCCTGTTCGGCTGGGTCATCGGAGTTCTGGGATGCTGCTGGGACCGAGGGCTGATGCAGTATGTGGCCGGACTGTTGTTCCTCATGGGGGGTAAGAGAATAACGCAGCCTGTGTGTGTGTGTGTGTGGGGGGGGTGTCTGTGTGTGTGTCTGTGTGTGTGTGTGTGTGTCTGTGTGTCTGTGTGTCTGTGTGTCTGTGTGTCTGTGTCTGTGTGTCTGTGTGTCTGTGTGTCTGTGTGTCTGTGTGTGCGTGCGTGCGTGTGTGTGTAATCTATCCATCTATCGTTATTTATCTCTATTTATTGTCTAAATATATACATTTGTTATAACAATTTATATTATCCACCTATATCAATCACATATTTTCATGTTATTAATATGCAAACATTTGAACAGCTAGATTTGCAATGCTGTTATCAACCAAGGCTATTGTCTTAGCATAGCTAGCCACATTTCCCATAGATTGCTGCTACACAAGGCTATTTTCTCCTGGAATGCTAGCGACAAAAATTGTTGTGACTTACTGAGGCAAACCTTTACAAAGTCATGGATATCTTAGAAAAAAAGATTGACTTCCAAAGTTTAATTTAGACTTCTAGTAGCACGTTTTTGTATCATTTGCATATAAAATAGTGACATTAGCGTGTGTAACTAGCATCAGCCAGACACATGATGCACTATGTTACATCAAATACACATTCTCTCTGAGGTGAATTCGCATGATGGAGAAAACATAGATCTAAGATTTAGGACTCAACCTAGCTTGTTCAATAGATATCAGTTGTGATTGGGGGACAAATCTGTCAATCAAGTGAGACGACCACTACGAGGTTACCCGCGTCCTTAATAAACCCTAGTGGCAGCAACGGGCTAGATTAGGTTAATTAGCTGTCATGGTTACCTTGTACCCATTTAAGCTCCTCCAATTATACACGGATATATACATAAAGGCAAATTAAATATGCTAATCATATGTGTGACTCTTTCCTCTCCACAGGGACCTTCTGTATCATCTCTCTGTGCACCTGTGTGGCCGGGATCAACTTTGAGCTGTCCCGTTACCCGCGTTACCTATACGGTCTGCCGGAAGACATCGCCCACGGTTACGGCTGGTCCATGTTCTGCGCCTGGGGGGGTCTGGGCCTGACCCTGATTGCCGGGTTCTTCTGCACGCTGGCCCCCTCCGTTCAGCCCCTCCCCCGTTCCACCTGCCCCAAGTCGAGGCAGGAGAACGGGACGGTGTGTTAGATGATCTGGCAGGGAGGACGGAGGACTGGCCAACAGCGCTAGATAGATCTGACTACAGCTTTAACCACACATGACTGCCAGAAGAAAATTCATTATCAGCAATCTAACAAACAAAAATCTAACAAGCAAGGAAGCAGGCGAAACCGGTGTATTTTCATTTGATTATTAATATCAGAAATCTTTTTATGACAACTTTCATTGTTTTGTTTCTTATCTTTTATTGTTGTGTGTGTGTGTGTGTGTGTGTGTGAAGGTCTATAAACATTTGTGTCTTGATCTACTAAATTGAAAATTAACTACTATGAAAGATCATGGTAGATGTTCTGGGTAGTGCTGGTTGTATTGTGGGCTGGAGCTGATGACATAATGATATAAACAGGCCGTAAAACTGACATGGGAAACGACCGACTCACAGACAGAACTGATTGGACAGGGGGACATATCGGATGATGGAAGAACTGGACTGACCAGCCGGAACCTGTCCTCCATCCTCTGTGCACCTTGACATACTTTCACACAGTCTGACAGACAGGTGGTCAGACGGACAGACAGGTGGTCAGACAGACAGGTGCTCAGACAGGTAGTCAGACAGACAGACAGGTGGTCAAACAGACAGACAGGTGGTTAGACAGGTGGTCAGACAGACAGACAGGTGGTCAAACAGACAGACAGGTGCTCAGACAGGTGGTCAGACAGACAGACAGGTGGTCAAACAGACAGACAGGTGGTCAGACAGGTGGTCAGACAGGTGGTCAGACAGACAGACAGGTGGTCAGACAGGTGGTCAGACAGACAGACAGGTGGTCAGACGGACAGACAGGTTGTCAGACAGACAGACAGGTGGTCAGACGGACAGACAGGTGGTCAGACGGACAGACAGATGGTCAGACAGACAGACAGGTGGTCAGACAGACAGGCAGGTGGTCAGACGGACAGACAGGTGGTCAGACAGGTGGTTAGACAGACAGACAGGTGGTCAGACGGACAGACAGGTGGTCAGACGGACAGACATGTGGTCAGACAGACAGATGGTCAGACAGACAGACAGGTGGTCAAACAGACAGACAGGTGGTCAGACGGACACAGAGTGATATTGTATCTGAATCCTAGTGGAACCCATAATGACTGCTCTCCTGGGCTAGTGGAACCCATAATGACTGCTCTCCTGGGTTAGTGGAACCATAATGACTGCTCTCCTGGGCTAGTGGAACCCATAATGACTGGTCTCCTGGGCTAGTGGAACCCATGATGACTGCTCTCCTTGGTTAGTGGAACCCATAATGACTGGTCTCCTTGGTTAATGGAACCCATAATGACTGGTCTCCTTGGTTAGTGGAACCCATAATGACTGGTCTCCTGGGCTAGTGGAACCTCACATCCAGAGGAATAACGACGTATCCTCTGTTACCAAGCGGATAATTAAAGGCTCATAGTATTATGGACAGTCTGTTTAAAACAAACATTCACTGGCTCGCGGTGGAATTGCAAAAGACAACGACCAAACCATGGATCCATTTGATACTTTAGAAAAGATACAAAGGAGTTGGGGTGTTTGAGAACGGACGCCTGACTGGAGGTCTTGTTCTGGTTGCCTGCGGTTTTAGAAGTTCCCCTCGGGGGCGCCTCAGCGACGCCAGACACAACAGAGCCGTCTGGGGAGTCAAAGTACCGTGTACAATATTATACAGAACAATAAGAATACTTCCAGAGAAATGTCATGTTTATTGTTCCCCAAACAGGGAACGCCTGATGGCCTCACTAATGGATTCCTGTCTCCGGCGATCCGGGAGAAGTGCAGTATGGAACACGTGCCATCCAGGATTCTGCCTTTCCCTTTCCCTCCGTTATTTTATACATTAATACCTCTTCCATCATCAGTGTCTTTTCATTTTTTTTAACCCAAACGGATTCTGAATTAACATACTGGCAGCTGAGACAGTGTGTGTGTGTGTGTGTGCGTGCGTGTGTGAGAGAGGTGGAGGGCTTAGTATGTCCAGGTGTTCCGTCTAGTCATAGAGGTTAGTGTGTCTGTGTGTGTGTGTGTGTGTGTGTGTGTGTGTGTGTGTGTGTGTGTGTGTGTGTTCTGCATTTCATAAAGAACAAGGGAGAAAAATAACAACGGTTGTAAAAACTATTATAGTAACAATAAAGTACGGTCTTGTGAAGACAAATGGAAACACGGTTCTCTGGTGAGGAACTACCAGAAGGACGCAGCTTCCTGAACAACAGGAAGGCACAGTTGTTTAAAGCAGAGCATTCTGGGAGGGCCTTTAAAAACTGTAGAGTCGTTTGCTGCCTGTGAACGTCTCTGTGGTGGCATTTATTGTAGCTGTCGGCAACAAGCCGGGAATCTGTGTTCTCTAAAAAACGTTCTGTCTCTCGGTCTCTCTACACTCAAAGTGTGATTCATTCTTTAAGAATCGGTTTTGGCGGTTCAGATTATTTTTGAGAGCTTGAGGGCAAACAGTGGGGTGTTAGAAGAGGTGTCACAGCTTCTCCTCAATCCACACGCTTCTGAAATGAAGGGCAAAGACACAGCTTGAGACCTAATGAGGCAAGGAAAAAGCACAAACTGTCCAGGAGACCACGAAGGTGCCGGCTACGTCAGCATCGGACAGGGAATTCTGGTCATTCTTTTTCTGTAGATATGTTCATATCATGGCGTTTAATATTCTCTTATCTCCGCCCAATATGTAACATACATCGGTTAATATAGGTAACTACGACCAGTACCAGTCATTTTTAAACTGGACTGGAGGTTAAGTGTCAGTTGTGGGATGTTCAGGTTCTGGTCCAATTCCAGCTCCGGGGGGTTGTGGAACTCGATAAAGGAAACATGGATGTTGTCTGGTTCGGATGTGTGAAAGCATTTGTCTAATTCACCTCATTCACCCATGTGATGCTATAGTGCACTCTGAGTGAACCCATGTGACACTATAGTGCACTCTGAGTGAACCCATGTGATGCTATAGTGCACTCTGAGTGAACCCATGTGATGCTATAGTGCACTCTGAGTGAACCCATATGATGCTATAGTGCACTCTAAGTGAACCCATGTGATGCTATAGTGCACTCTGAGTGAACCCATGTGACACTATAGTGCAGTCTGAGTGAACCCATGTGACACTATAGTGCACTCTGAGTGGACCCATGTGACACTATAGTGCACTCTGAGTGAACCCATGTGACACTATAGTGCACTCTGAGTGAACCCATGTGACGCTATAGTGCACTCTGAGCTACTATAAAGGTCACAATAAGCCCATAAGTAAACTACCTTGGCACCCTTTACAGAAAAAAATACATTTAAAAACAGCCAACAAAAGTGACTGCATTTGAGAAAATAGCAAATAAAAACACACAAAAGGGCATACAATATTTTTCTGGAGATTTTCACCTCAGAGGCTGTGTTCCTAAAAGCAACATGTTCCCTACAGAGTAGACAACCATTAACCAGGGCTCAGAGGAAAGAGGGCCCTATTTGGGACGGATTATGAGTAGAGGCATTGTCTGAATGTTGACGAAGCATGAAGTGACCTAATAAATAGGCGTCCAAACCAACCGGCAATAACTAGGTCCGACCCAGCTAAGGAAGCAGCCACGTGTCCACCTGCCATACACCCACCTGTCCACCTGCCTTACACCCACCTGTCCACCTGCCTTACACCCACCTGTCCACCTGCCATACACCCACCTGTCCACCTGCCTTACACCCACCTGTCCACCTGCCATACACCCACCTGTCCACCTGCCATACACCCACCCGTCCACCTGCCATACACCCACCCGTCCACCTGCCATACACCCACCCGTCCACCTGCCATACACCCACCCGTCCACCTGCCATACACCCACGTGTCCACCTGCCATACACCCACCTGTCCACCTGCCATACACCCACCTGTCCACCTGCCATACACCCACCCCACCTGCCTTACACCCACCTGTCCACCTGCCATACACCCACCTGTCCACCTGCCATACACCCACCTGTCCACCTGCCATACACCCACGTGTCCACCTGCCATACACCCACCTGTCCACCTGCCATACACCCACCTGTCCACCTGCCATACACCCACCTGTACACCCACCTGTCCATTCACCCACCTGTCCACCTGCCATTCACCCACCTGTCCACCTGCCATACACCCACACCCACCTGTCCACCTGCCATACACCCACCTGTCCACCTGCCATACACCCACCTGTCCACCTGCCATACACCCACCTGTCCACCTACCATACACCCACCTGTCCACCTGCCATACACCCACCTGTCCACCTGCCATACACCCACCTGTCCACCTGCCATACACCCACCTGTCCACCTGCCATACACCCACCTGTCCACCTGCCATACACCCACCTGTCCACCTGCCATACACCCACCTGTCCATCCTTTGACATTCCTGGTTCCTTCCTTACAGTCGAACATTGGTTCTACAAATTTCACAAATCAGAGTTTATCTGTCATGGTAGAGGTCAATGGAGCTCAGATATCTGTCATGGTAGAGGTCAATGGAGCTCAGATATCTGTCATGGTAGAGGTCAATGGAGCTCAGATATCTGTCATGGTAGAGGTCAATGGAGCTCAGATATCTGTCATGGTAGAGCTCAATGGAGCTCAGATATCTGGGGACAAAATGACATTAACACATTCAAAATATTGATTCAAACAAACTGCATATTGGTAAAATGCCTCATTTTTTATATTGGACTGTTTTCACTGCATAACATTATAAAGTTCCTAAACGCTACCTCGTGTTCATATAAGCTGTAGCAGAGCTAAAGGTTCATCTGTGACGATTACATGAACAGTTGACGTCCACACAAGCCTTTTATTTTGTGGTTGTTGTTAGTTTTACCTCAACATGATAGAATACACTGACCCAACATCAGCGTAAACATCAAAAATCTGAGATATATTAAAGGCACTGCTGTTGTTGGTTTAGTTCCAATGACCTCTGCCCACGTCTATCAGATGTAGATCAGAAACACAGACTCCTCTATCGGACGATGTAGTTGAGAAAACACAGACTCCTCTATCGGACGATGTTTCAGAAACAAAGACTCCTCTATCGGACGATGTTTCAGAAAACACAGACTCCTCTATCGGACGATGTTTCAGAAAACACAGACTCCTCTATCGGACGATGTAGTTTAGAAAACACAGACTCCTCTATCGTACGATGTAGTTTAGAAAACAGACTCCTCTATTGGACGATGTTTCAGAAAACACAGACTCCTCTATCGGACGATGTAGTTCAGAAAACACAGACTCCTCTATCGGACGATGTTTCAGAAAACACAGACTCCTCTATCGGACGATGTTTCAGAAAACACAGACTCCTCTATCGGACGATGTAGTTCAGAAAACACAGACTCCTCTATCGGACGATGTTTCAGAAACACAGACTCCTCACAATTCAACCAACAGAATTCTTCGGGCCGTAACTCTGTAAATTAAAAAAAAATGTTTTACTAAATATCTTACAATATACACAATGCAAGGTTGACAAAAAAGCACACCTGAGAAGCAGTTGCACTCAATAACAATATTAACCTGGAGTAATAAACCTGGAGTTATTAACCTGGAGATATTAACCTGGAGTTATTAACCTGGAGTTATTAACCTGGAGTTTGCCTTGTGACGCCATTAAATCAACAGAGGGGACACTGAATACAACCTGGAGGTCTGAAAAACAGACCTAGAATATCCTTCATTGAGTACAAAACAGAAATGGAATAAAAATATATTCTAATGCTTTGGTAGAAGCCTGCAGAAATGTGTTTCCAATCAAAAGGCCAGGAAGGGTAGCTTCAGATGTACAGTAAGTGAGAGACTACGGGTTGTTTTAGGTCTCAGATGATTTGAATTATGTAAAATTGTCCAAACAGAGATATTGCATCTTTCCTTTTGACTGGACTTTAAAAAAGAACATTTCACATCAGTGATGTATGTTGATTAAAAAAAGAAACAATTAAATAAAGAAAAAAGAAACCCTGGAAAATGTTTCAACTGTGGAATGTAAAATCATTTATGAAATAAATCTCATTGATGTGCTATAACGTTAATGGTTTGTTGTAGTGTCATATTCTCTCCTGGGGTCGTGCCCTCTCTCCTGGGGTCGTCCCCTCTCTCCTGGGGTCGTGCCCTCTCTCCTGGGGTCGTGCCCTCTCTCCTGGGGTCGTGCCCGCTCTCCTGGGGTCGTGCCCGCTCCTGGGGTCGTGCCCTCTCTCCTGGGGTCGTGCTCTCTCTCCTGGGGTCGTGCCCTCTCTCCTGGGGTCGTGCCCTCTCTCCTGGGGTCGTGCTCTCTCTCCTGGGGTCGTGCCCTCTCTCCTGGGGTCGTGCCCTCTCTCCTGGGGTCGTGCCCTCTCCTGGGGTCGTGCACTCTCCTACGATACGACTTAAGTAAATGGTGCGTTCTTACTCCAGTTGCAAATGGAAGACTTCAGTCAGTTTTCACTTCTTTCAGGATTAGTTGTGTGAGTCAAAATCGTTGTCAATCTTTTGGAACCCTTTGTCGTTTTGGAACCCTATGTCGTTTTGGAACCCTACGTCGTTATGGAACCCTATGTCGTTTTGGAACCCTATGTCGTTTCTGTGTTTTTATTGGCCCTGTGAACATTCTTACTGAGATTTCTCTGGTCTAATTAAAGTCTGATTTCAACAAGACTTCATTTACGCAGATCCGCTCTGAAAGATACTTGAAGTGAAAAGATTTGTTGAACAAAATTGACGTGGGCCTTCTGTATAAATGCAGCCCACGGCTTATATTCAAAGCACATGATGAAGTTGGGCCTTCTGTATTAATGCAGCCCACAGCTTTTATTCAATCCACATGATGAAGTTCAGCCTTAGAGTGTCATCTGAACTTTGAAGGGGAGGCCATTGCTGACAGCATTCCCTCTAAACGATACGTAGGTCTCCCAAGTTTGAAATGACCTATACATTTGAGCCATGCTGTTACACTAAAGTGGAACACAACGAATATATACAGATGTGATCCTCAGTCTGGCTGCAAACGGAGCAATAGTCAGGCACCTTTACATCACAAGCTTAAAACAGGAGTGGGCTACTTTCTTTCATTGTCCTGCTATCTCCAACAGACAGGACCAGACTCGCCTGAGGAACGAGGAACGAACACAAGTCCCACGACGGTTAGGAGAGGAAACGAAGGCTGTGTCCTAAGGGCCGCACTGGCCTCTACAGGACGTGATCCTCTCAACCAGACACGCTGGCTTCAGCGGTGTTCGACAAACACAAGACGGTGTCATTCTGGACTGGGAGTCGAACATCTTCGGCGTTCAGCTGGCGTTCAGCTGGCCTCCAGGGGCCCGTTACACACGGTTCACTTCAAATATTAGCAGCCCAAAAGAAGTACCAAAGGAGAAGTCTGCCTTGCCTCTGATTTCCTGAGTGCTGGGCCTGTGGGCTTCATTAGAGTGCGACTATCAGAGGGTTTTGTAATTCCCCCGCTTGAATACTTCTCAGTGAAATGGCTTTTCACGTGCTTCAGGCGTTGGAGAGGTTCGAAGCTTTACTTGGAGCCTCATTTTCACTTCAATCAGTACAAGCGGCTCTCTAAAATTAGACAGGTGTGCAGTCATTATTCCGCGCTGGCTTCAAGCGGTGTAATCACCACTGCTCAGTACTTCCTGTAAGTATTTTCATACTCCATTTTACCTTCTAAGATACGAGGTTAGTATAGAGAGAATTAACCACTGGACGAGGCTTAGCGGCTAAGTTTGTGACAAACACTTCTGTGTGTTAAACTGACAGATTCCACTCGTTACGCATCAGCAATCATATAGTATTCACACAGACAGAAATACGCCAAAACACAAGTTGCCAAATCAATGAGGACTGAAACAGATTCTATAAAAATCATATTTGATGTTTCCCAGCGTGGCTCAGCCAAATAGCTCTCCGCTGCAGTAATTTCACTCAATGAAGAGCGTGACAATGTCAGAGCAAAGTTGAATAGCTGCTACACTACATGCAGGCAAGGCCAGAATGGTACCCTATACCCTATTTAGTACACTACATTTGAACAGAGCTCTATGGAAACGAGTGTAGAAATCTGGCAAAAGTGTGCCATTTGGCATGAAAGCTCGAGTTAGTTCTGGAGACAGTTTGACTCATTGGAATATGAGCTGCTTAATTTGCTCTTTACATTATCTCAGAGCTTGAGCCGCCTCTTCGGCAAGATAAAGTTAATTGGCCCACATGGAAAGACATTTCAATATAAAACTATTTCCCATCCTATGGAACAGATGTTGGCAGTGGAGTCAACAGCTAACGTTTCTATTACCACATCGTCTGGCAGAGACAAGAAGAAGTTGTGTTGTGATAAATAAACGAACATGAACATGACCAGTGTTTGGAGAGAGAGAAGATGGATGGGGTGAGAGAGGAGGGTGAGAGAGAGCGAGGAGAGAGGAGAGAGAGAGAGAGAGGGAGGAGATTGAGAGTTGGGCTGCATTTATACAGGCAGGTTAAATACATTTTTGTTATTTTAACCAACTAGATCAAACAATTTAAAAATAGTTCGGTTAATTATAAGGTGAGATGTTTGTCTTCAAACCAAGTTGACATAAATGCTTTAAGGTTGTTGTGTATATCGACATTTAGGAATATAAATATTATTAGATAAGCAAAACTACATGACTACTGCCTGAAACCTCACAGAAAACCAAAATTGCCGAATGTGAAGTGATAAATAACATGTGACGACAACAAAAAAACAGGTTAAACAAGTTGTTTTAGTTGATTTATTTTCCTCTTCCAGGCCTGCAGTGGTACAATTTCACTCATCGGTTTTAGAAGTTCATTTATTTTGTTGTGTTAAGCTTTGTGTAAACCCCATGGTTAGAACAAAAACAGCTGTGGCAGGACATGGTTTATGGGGTTTCTGAAATACTTTATCCTAATATGTATTCTTTGCATACTGAAAGGTCAAAGTTTGTAGGTCAATGAGACTGGCATGTATTTGTATGTAACGGGGTGGTGGTAACCCATTAGGTTGCTGGTGGCTGGAGGTGCACGTTACATTACCCCACTAACAGTAGCCGGGTCAGGGTTTAGCGTGACCAGAGCAGAACAGATTGGAAAGCAGGGCCCCGGGGGAGAGGCCACATGGGCGGGGCCACGGGGGGGCAGACCACGACAACGAGGGCAGGCAGAAACCAGTTGAGATTGCACTGGTAAATGCCAGCGATGCCCAAATCACACTGAAATCACATGAGATCACCTGAGACAGTACAACCAGAGAGGTCATACATTCAGCGGGTGGCGCCCCCTGTGGTCTGGCATGGAGATGCACCCTGCTCTGATACAAAGACTTAGCCGGCCTTCTAATAAGGCATTCTAAGCCCTATGTAGTGCACGACTTCACAGGGAGGTGAGGACATGGGGAGTCTGTGACTATGTGACTTGCTGCGAGAGGAGAAAGGATTTGCCTCCTTAAGATTCAGCTCTCTATTACCATAGCAACTGCTCATTGAGGAAGCCTCTGCTACTGTTCATTTGAAACAGCCGGGCAGCTTTTGCTTCTACCTATATACCTTCCCACTCCAATCCCAAGGAAAGAAATAAAGCAAAAGTACCCAGACGATCAAAATAATTGAGACCATCTGTTATCCAAGCTCCCCAAGGGTTAGAGGTTAAAGGTGAACACGTGGGTATTCTGTTATAGGCTCACTAAAGCGCCTGCCCATCTGCTACCCTAATACTTTAATCAACAGAGGGTCTTGGTTCATGGACACTCCTAACCCCAGAGATCACAGGGAACGGCAGCCATTTTGTTCAAACACCTCAAACCTCTGTTCTTGCGGTGATGAAGGGGAAAGTGAAACAGCATCAGGACGAATCAACGGTTGGGAAATAATGTGCTTCCCCGGCCAACAGCAAACACCAACACAGATCGAACACTAGAACTCAGAAGATCAGGTCACAAGGAGCAGGAAGAAAACAAACCATATATCATCTTGTTATAACTTTTTTTTGCTAATAGCTTGTTCCGGTATGCTGATTGGTAATTTCTTCTTCATTTGTGTGTGTGTGTGTGTGTGGGGGGGGTTAGACGGGGAGAGTCCACTTGGCAGCATCGGTCGTTAGTGACGGTCCATCCCGGCACTCTGTAGGAGCTCTGGGGCAGTCTGGACTGGGGCTCTGAGGGCAGTCTGGAAGCCGGGAGGAGGGGAATGAAACTGGCTGGCGGGGGGGTGACTGTGGGGGACTGGGGGGGCTGGTATATAGGGGGCCCAGCTGGGTCTGTTCTGAAGGGGGTACTGGCTACCTCCAAAGGGACCGGCGCCATGACTACCGTGGGGGTTGGGCTGCTGGGGGCTGGACGTGGAGGAGGGGAGGGGTGCCACGTCCATCTCTGTCAGGGCCTGGAGAGACTTCAGCCAATGGGGAGGGTTGTCATCATGGAGGGAGTCCATACTGGGATTGCCTGAAGACGGGATACCTGGAGAAGAGAGGAGGAGGAGATGGAAGAGAGGGAGAGGAGGAGATGATGGGGGGAGGAGAAGATGGGGGGAGGAGATGGAAGACAGAAGAATAACAGTTACAGATAGTGCCCACCCTGCATGGGCACTGACTGCAAAAACTATCACAAACAAATCCAGCCGTGACTAAATGAGTTGGACCCAACATCCAGGCGAATATCTAGAGAGCTGCTGCCAGTTCCCTGGAGTGGCAGGAGGATCCCTGGATAAAATGCATTGATTGGATGGGATCCAGGACGGAGTGCATTGATTGGTCCATGTCCAATAGGCAATAGCCTTGTTTAATTGGTATTGGTTAACTATCATTCCTGATCTACAATGGACCATATAATAGAGGCATTTCAAACTGGACCGAGCATGATTGATATGGCTATTAGAATGCAACTCACTCAGTGTTTGTGGGAACTACTGTGATCACAGAAACACAGCTGAGGTATAGATGAGCAAAGCATCACTCTGCACACTGCACACTGCACACTGCACACTGCACACTGCACACTGCACACTGCACACTGCACACGGCACACGGCACACGGCACACGGCACACAGCCACCCTGCATCAGGAAACCAGTGCTCAGAACATTTAACAAATGACAGCAGTTTGTGGTTGTTGATTCTTTTCTTATTATTTTGTTCATTGTTGCATGTTCCGTCTGACACCAGTGTTCCATAACTTAGTGATGCTGCTCTATGAAAAACATGTCTGTAGAGAAATAAGGGTAAACGTGTTCCCTACAGTTGTGACTGGTAAGCTTGACAGATTTACCTACTGCTATGTGTTCACATTTACAGATTTACCTACTGCTATGTGTTCACATTTACAGATTTACCTACTGCTATGTGTTCACATTTGACAGATTTACCTACAGCTATGTGTTCACATTTACAGATTTACCTACTGCTATGTGTTCACATTTACAGATTTACCTACTGCTATGTGTTCACATTTACAGATTTACCTACTGCTATGTGTTCACATTTACAGATTTACCTACAGTTATGTGTTCACATTTAAAGATTTACCTACAGCTATGTGTTCACATTTACAGATTTAACTACAGTTATGTGTTCACATTTAAAGATTTACCTACAGCTATGTGTTCACATTTACAGATTTAACTACAGTTATGTGTTCACATTTACAGATTTAACTACAGTTATGTGTTCACATACAGCTATGTGTTCACATTTACAGATTTAACTACACATTTACAGATTTTACAGTTCACATTTACAGATTTACCTACTGCTATGTGTTCACATTTACAGATTTACTACTGCTATGTGTACAGATTTATTTACCTTGCTATGTGTTCACATTTACAGATTTACCTACAGCTATGTGTTCACATTTACAGATTTACCTACTGCTATGTGTTCACATTTACAGATTTACCTACTGCTATGTGTTCACATTTACAGATTTACCTACAGCTATGTGTTCACATTTGACAGATTTACCTACAGCTATGTGTTCACATTTACAGATTTACCTACTGCTATGTGTTCACATTTACAGATTTACCTACAGCTATGTGTTCACATTTACAGATTTACCTACAGCTATGTGTTCACATTTACAGATTTACCTACTGCTATGTGTTCACATTTACAGATTTACCTACAGCTATGTGTTCACATTTGACAGCTGAACATGCAATGTTTTTACGATATGCAGTGATTGGCTCATTCCCCAAACTGGACACCTCTGGGAGATCCCAAAGCCCCGCTAGAGAGTGTAGTCCTCAAACTAATCACAGTATAATCATAAATGAGTTTGAATGAGATCTCATCCCAGCTAGACAGTTTGTGGCCTATTATAGCACTTCATCCTGATGGGTCCCTTATTGTGGTATCTGACAGACCAACGCCAGTCAATTGGCAGATGCACCCGTTTAAATTAGAAAATGTAACCATCATCAACATTACATCAACACAGAGACACACAGACAGAGGAACACGGAGGAGCGTTAAATATCAGGCATTTAATATCAGACAAAACCACTGCAAACGTAACCTCTACACGACCCTACAGGGCCCTACGTAACCTCTACACGACCCTACGTAACATCTACACGACACTATGTAACCACCTCCACCCCAGGTTCTCGCTCCCCACCCCAGGTTCTCGCTCCCCACCCCAGGTTCTCGCTCCCCACCCCAGGTTCTCGCTCCCCACCCCAGGTTCTCGCTCCCCACCCCAGGTTCTCGCTCCCCACCCCAGGTTCTCGCTCCCCACCCCAGGTTCTCGCTCCCCACCCCAGGTTCTCAAGTCACCCTCCCCAAACAAACACGGATCTTCCAATCCCCAGAAATCTCCCCAAGTGTGCACAGCCTGACACTGCTTTAAACCGGCTTAAAAACACACAGAAAGACCACCAGATAGACACACATACACACACACAGAGACAGACAGACACACACCTTAACCGTGGCAAAAGTGGCAATAAAGACGTGATTTGCACTTTTCACACAGCGCAGATAAGCAACACAGCACCGGTGCAAATCGGGCGTGAATACCGGCATCCAGACAGGTTAGTGAGTGAGCAGCTCCCATCAGAAACTAGCAAGGAAACCACCATTATTCAATGGTTAGTAAAACAAACACAGTTAGATTAGAAACCAGTCCAATTAGCGACGCCGGTGAGTAACCCAGGGAGACGCATGCAGACACACCCCATCAGACCAGCGGATACACAACCGGGTACACAACCGGGTACACAACACACACCCCTACCCAGCCAGATCGGCTACCATGGTAACCAGTGGGGTGTTAGTGGTTAGTGCCAATCACAGCACCAAGTCATGTGCAGTTCTACTGGGTTCTAGGGGCGGGTTCTGGTCTCCAGTTACCTGTGATGATGGCCGGGTCCATCCAGCTTGCTGTACCAAAGCTCCCGTCCCAGCTAAGGCTATGCGAAACTCCCCCCGGGCCACCAGAACTCAGTCCAGACCTGGAACCCGGCCCGGAGGAGCGCATTGGCAACCCCGTGTGGTGAACGCTGGACGGTGAGGAAGACGAGGAGGAAGACGAGGAGTTGGGCGGCAGCCCGTCAAAGTTGATGTTGATGTTTGGCAGAAGAGCCCTAAGGCCGTCTTGCCACTCCTTAATGTGTATGTGCTGTTCTACACCACCAGTACCACCGGCACCACCCGCTGCACAAAACACACAGTGGAGACACAACGTCTTAGTCAAAGACCCGCTTTCACAACCACATTCAAGTCAGTCTCATAAACAAAATAAATAACCAATTGTGTGTGTGTGCGCACATGTACACAAACACACACGTTTTTAACCCCACTTGTATATGGACAATAAGTTCACCAATGGCACCATGCCAAACCGTACATCACACGTCCCGTTAAAACCATTAGATAGCAATAGAAGTCAAATTCACTCTCCACTTATTAACCACACACACACACACAATGAAACCACTTCCATATGTTCACATATCAAAGACATATAACCAATGTTAATACAAACAGAAGAAGCCCACAGACATACAACTGCTCATTATACACTTACGGTATGCAATATCTACACTGCACATTTATAACACGCAGACTACTGAACACAAAAGGGACAACACAGCCACAGAAAGGAGAGATAGAAGACCAAAGAAGAGAGACAGGGGGGAGAGAGACCAAAGAAGAGAGAAAGGAAAGAGAGAGACCAAAGAAGAGAGACAAAAGGAGAGACCAAAAAAGAGACAGAAAGCACGAGAGAGACCAAATGAGAGAGACAGAAAGAGAGACCAAAGGAGAGAAATTAGAGAAAACCAGGTGGTTCTGAACTCCCAGGAACCATAGAGGAATAATATAAATATAGTCAGAATATAAATCCTACCATATATACATATACACATACCATAAATACACAGGTCAGGGGTCAGTGCAGGTCAGACCAATATAAATCCTACCATATATACATACCATAAATACACAGGTCAGGGGTCAGTGCAGGTCAGACCAATATAATATGTTATGTTAATGTTTTACATTCAAATTGTGTTCAAGACTATGGGTATAGTTTAATTGGGCCTGAGGGGAGAGAAAGAGAGTCGGAGAGAGGGAGAGAGATAGAGTCGGAGAGAGGGAGAGAGATAGAGTCGGAGAGAGGGAGAGAGATAGAGTCGGAGAGGGGAGAGAGGGGGAGAGAGGGGGAGAGAGGGGGGAGAGAGGGGGAGAGAGGGGGAGAGAGGGGGAGAGAGGGGGAGAGAGGGGGAGAGAGGGGGAGAGAGGGGGAGAGAGGGGGAGAGAGGGGGAGAGAGGGGGAGAGAGGGGGAGAGGGGGGAGAGGGAGGGAGAGGGGGGGGAGAGGGGGGAGAGAGGGGGAGGGGGAGGGGGAGGGGGAGAGAGGGGAGGGAGAGGGAGGGGAGAGGGGGGGAGGGGGGAGGGAGAGAGGGGGAGGGAGGGAGGGAGGGAGAGGGAGGGAGAGGGAGGGAGGGAGAGGGAGGGAGGGAGAGGGGAGGGAGGGAGGGAGAGGGAGGGAGAGGGAGGGAGAGGGAGGGAGGGAGGGAGGGGAGGGAGGGAGGGAGGGAGGGGAGGGAGGGGAGGGGGGGAGGGGGGGGAGGGAGGGGAGGGAGGGAGGGAGAGGGAGGGAGAGAAGGAGAGAGGGGGAGAGAAGGAGAGAGGGGGAGAGAAGGAGAGAGGGGGAGAGAAGGAGAGAGGGGGAGAGAAGGAGAGAGGGGGAGAGAAGGAGAGAGGGAGGGTGAGCGAGAGAAATAGTGGGAGAGGGAGGGGGAGAAACAGAGAGGGAGAGAGAGAGAGAGAGAGAGAGAGGTTCAACCCTAAATAATGTATCAGTTCTGGATAGGAGCCAAAGCAAATGTGATCTGTATGATATAATGCCAGTAGAGATGAAACCCCTCCAAACCTCTACAACAGGACAAACAACCTGCCCCCACCGTCCTGTTACACATGTATATTACACATGTATATTACATGTATATTACACATGTATATTACACATGTATATTACACATGTATATTACACGTGTTAGTTCTCATTAGGAGCCAAACTAAATCAGACACTGGCCAAACATCAGCACAGGCTGCACAGGCACTTTGGACTCGATAATGAAAGCACTTCCTCCCAGCCATGATCCTATGAATAATATATGTTAATTGACAGGAAGAGTGTTGCCTTCTATTATGTCCCCCTGCTACCCTGGGTAGGTGGCTAATTTACTAGACTGCCCGACAGCTCGTGTATCCAAAAGCCAGTTGGGTGTTTCCTGGTTAGTTTGTGTGTTTTAACACATTTATGCAGTAATATGGGCTGCTGTCAATGTCTAGTCTTAATTCGAGGCTCTGCATTTGCCTCTGGAGTCGGTTGTCATGGTACCTCGTCGGGGCCTAATTAGTTACCGTGTATCACCATGGTTACCATATGGCCAAAGAAAAGGAATCAATAAAATTCACATTTTGGCTAAAAGCCAGATAAACACTCACTTTGAGGTGAAATAGAAAAACTTTAAAGACATGCCAGTGAATCCGCTCTGAACGAAATACAACAGCAACCCTCAGGTCAGTCCAAAAGCCCTCTGGGATGATTCAACCCCATCGCCTATCACACGTCAGTAAATCAAGTAAGGCAACACACACACACAAAGATTAAGTGCGACAGATTGAGACAGAGGAGCCAGGCTAACGTTTACAGCATCCCCAACGAGGTTTCATTTGCATCTGGAGATAAACAAGCTATATCATGTTTTATTCATCAGATAAAGAACAGGGAGCTGGCATCCATATTAAATCAATGTTAACAAACACTTCGTGAATACATCTGAGAACATCCGAGTTTCCATATTCCCTCAATAATGCCATACCTGGGATTCAATTAATTAAAGGATGCTTGTCATGTCAAACATCATATTCCTGTTTATTGGTCTAAGCGCCACCTACAGGAGAATTTAGATCACAGCACGTTCCTTTGAATTCTTAGGAAGTGATTGACCACGACCGCCACAGGTCATACTTGAAGATGATTTTAAAACCAGGCGAGACATGTTGGCTTCAGGGAAACAATGGTGCTAGCTGTGTAGTGGGCTAATGTTACATGGTATTAGTACTAACTGTGATGTGATGGTGCTAGCTGTGTAGTGGGCTAATGTTATATGGTATTAGTAATAACTGTGATGTGATGGTGCTAGCTGTGTAGTGGGCTAATGTTACATGGTATTAGTAATAACTGTGATGTGATGGTGCTAGCTGTGTAGTGGGCTAATGTTACATGGTATTAGTAATAACTGTGATGTGATGGTGCTAGCTGTGTAGTGGGCCAATGTTACATGGTATTAGTACTAACTGTGATGTGATGGTGCTAGCTGTGTAGTGGGCTAATGTTACATGGTATTAGTAATAACTGTGATGTGATGGTGCTAGCTGTGTAGTGGGCCAATGTTACATGGTATTAGTACTAACTGTGATGTGATGGTGCTAGCTGTGTAGTGGGCTAATGTTACATGGTATTAGTACTAACTGTGATGGTGCTAGCTGTGTAGTGGGCTAATGTTACATGGTATTAGTACCAACTGTGATGTGATGGTGCTAGCTGAGTAGTGGGCTAATGTTACATGGTATTAGTACTAACTGTGATGGTGCTAGCTGTGTAGTGGGCTAATGTTACATGGTATTAGTACCAACTGTGATGTGATGGTGCTAGCTGAGTAGTGGGCTAATGTTACATGGTATTAGTACCAACTGTGATGGTGCTAGCTGTGTAGTGGGCTAATGTTACATGGTATTAGTACTAACTGTGATGTAATTGCGTTAGCTGTGTAGTTGCCAGGTGTTAGCTAGTCAATTGAGGACCAAGTGTTAGCAGAAAATAGCCGGCTCTGTCCAAAATGCAGCCAGCCAGTCAAAGGAAAACAACCTAGCCAACCAGAGCCAGCCGTAGGGAGACGGCCTAGCCAACCAGAGCCATCCGTAGGGAGACGGCCTAGCCAACCGTAAAGGCAAAGACGGTTGCAGTGAAAATGCTTACATCTGTGTTTTCCAATCCTGCTATATTCAGATGTTCTCTAGCGCTTCACAGCAGTTGACAAATTTATTTGGGTCGCCGGGGCAGAGTTTGGAAACGGCTGCATAGGAGAACAAGCTGGAAACAGGGTGAAAACACCCACTAGGGCTCAGGAATAAGGACCATCCAGTCACTGCCACCTAGTAACAAAGCTTTATCTCACTATGAGACCGGCAGAAAGATCCCTCAACACATCGAAACTCAGTGCCAACTCATTTAAACAAGTATGCAGACACACACAGACACACACGGACACACACGGACACAGAGCAGTGCTCTTGAAATAAAAGCTCTCAAGAAAACTATGAAGGCTACGCCAGTTTCCCAAATGGTACTTTTGTTCTATTAACTCTACTGAAAAGTCAGTCCCGCCTGCCTCCGTCTCTTTGTCAGTCCCGCCTGCCTCCCTCTGCGTCGGTTTTTACCCATGCTTTCCTCCTTTACCCAGGGACAGATGACACATCATCCAGATAATCCCAGCTTCTAAATACTGTGGAAAAGGTTTAGAAAGCATGTGCTGCCATCCAGTGGTCATCTACAGACCCTCAAGTAGATTACCAGCCATCAACTATATTCATTAAGCACCGCGATTTCAAAATCTGTTTATTATTTTCCAGGTTCATTAAGGTATTTTTAGCTACAGCCATCTTTTTAAAATATGGAGATTCACTGGAAATAAACAACTGCAACCATCTCTACTAGTCGAGCAGTGTTTAATATAAATGTGTATATTATTACCTGTCATGGTGATGTCTCCTAGACCCGTATTGTGTTTAATATAAATGTGTATATTATTACCTGTCATGGTGATGTCTCCTAGACCCGTATTGTGTTTAATATAAATGTGTATATTATTACCTGTCATGGTGATGTCTCCTAGACCCGTATTGTGTTTAATATAAATGTGTATATTATTACCTGTCATGGTGATGTCTCCTAGACCCGTATTGTGTTTAATATAAATGTGTATATTATTACCTGTCATGGTGATGTCTCCTAGACCCGTATTGTGTCGCTGTATACTGGACATACTAGGCAGCACTAAGTCCAGAAAGCTGCTGTGCTGCGTCACTGTCGTGTGATTGGATGTCGTGTGGTTGCCAAAGTGCGTTGTGAAGGTATTTCGCGAGGGGGCGGAGCCTACAGCTGCGGAGGACGTCATCCATGGGTGACGGCTGGTTGCATTTGATGTGGACAAAGACGTGGACGAAGAAGGCTGTCCAGAAAAGCTGAAGGTGCTATAGCTGGCTCTGTTCTGAGGGTGCTGGTGTTGATGCATCGGGGAGAAACTGTGATTCCGGGAGAAGTCTGAGTTCATCCCGGAGAAGAGGTTGTGATGGGAGGAGATCAGACCTCCAGGGGGCCCACAGCCAGGTTTAAGGGCCGTGTGGTGGGGGTGGAAGGGAGACAACGCTGGGAGACTGTCCTGAACGCTGAGCTCCTTCTCTATGAGGTCCGCCAGGGCTTTACGGGTGATGTCAAATGGATCAAATCCCAGATCGTCTTCTGAGGTCTGCTGTTTGGATGAGCCAAAGCCGAACGCCGCCTGCCAGTCCGTTGATGACGACACTGGGATGGTGTCTGGAGGAGGAAATAATGAAAAGAGAGGGGTTAGAGGGGAGAGAGAGAGAAAGGAACAAAGATGTGGCGGAGGAGGTACAGACGAGAACGGGGGATGAAAAAAGAACAAGGAAGTGAGGAGACATTCATCCGGTTGAGTTTCCACAGTACCTGAGGTGAAGAGGCTGTGTGGTTCTGGAGCCGTGGGCCAGTGGTCCTGATGCTGAGGAGTCCGTGACGACGTGTTGGGGATGGGGTTAGGGTGGCGGAAGTTACTGTTATCAGAGAAAAGGGACTGGGACTCGGCCGACGCCCCCTCGAAGGGAGATCGAGCTGTCAGGCACGCCACGCTGATAGGAACCATTAGGCTGGGTTTGGAGAAACCAGGAGGGCCGGCGTGGACAGGAGGGGGCGATGGTGAGTCACAGTCTGGGAGCTGGAGAGAGAGAAAGATAAAGGGAGGAAAGAAAGGAAGGGGAGAGAGGCAGACAGAAAGACAAAGAGGAAAGGAGGGGAAAACAGAACAGAGAAAGAAAGGGGAAGAGAGGAAAACAGAAAGACGAAGAATTAGAGGAAAACAGAACAGAGAAAGGGGGGAGAGGGGAAAACAGGAAAGAAAGGAGAGAGGGGAAGTGGGAACAGGAAAGAAGAAGAGGGGGAAAGAAATCAAGGAGAGGATGTGACAGAGAGGGATATAGATTGTCTTGATTAGATCACCCAAATTGCATCTCTGAATAAATCATTAGCCAGAAACATTGATTAGTTAAACACATAACCTGAAACACATCATCATCAAACAGCATTTTAATTAAGATGTTGATTCACCTTAGATGACTTTGCCAAAGACACAAAATCTACAATTGTAAATATCTTACTAATTTCCGAACAACCCAAACTGTGCATACTATGTTGTGTGGTATCTGTGGTGTATCAGTGAACATTAAACGCTGTAGGTCTTACCAGGTTGTGATTTTCAGAGGTTTCTCCGTTGCCTATAATACCATGTTGGGCAATACTACTGCTGATAACGTCCGGCAGAACATCACTGAAACGGGAGAAGACAACACAGTAAACATATGTCATCAGTAAAACCCTGGAGTGGTGAGGCTCACAAGCTTTAGTGAAATGTTACACCAACGCAGAACACAAGCTGCCAAACACTGGGTACCAGACGCCAAGAGGAGGTGGGGTACAAGACGCCAAGAGGAGGTGGGGTACAAGACGCCAAGAGGAGGTGGGGTACACGACGCCAAGAGGAGGTGGGGTACACGACGCCAAGAGGAGGTGGGGTACAAGACGCCAAGAGGAGGTGGGGTACACGACGCCAAGAGGAGGTGGGGTACAAGACGCCAAGAGGAGGTGGGGTACAAGACGCCAAGAGGAGGTGGGGTACAAGACGCCAAGAGGAGGTGGGGTACAAGACGCCAAGAGGAGGTGGGGTACAAGACGCAAGAGGAGGTGGGGTACAAGACGGAGAGGAGGTGGGGTACAAGACGCAGAGAGGAGGTGGGGTACAAGACGCAGAGAGGAGGTGGGGTACAAGACGCAGAGAGGAGGTGGGGTACAAGACGCCAAGGGGAGGTGGGGTACAAGACGCCAAGAGGAGGTGGGGTACAAGACGCCAAGAGGAGGTGGGGTACACGACGCCAAGAGGAGGTGGGGTACACGACGCCAAGAGGAGGTGGGGTACACGACGCCAAGAGGAGGTGGGGTACACGACGCCAAGAGGAGGTGAGGTACACGACGCCAAGAGGAGGTGGGGTACACGACGCCAAGAGGAGGTGGGGTACACGACGCCAAGAGGAGGTGGGGTACAAGACGCAGAGAGGAGGTGGGGTACAAGACGCAGAGAGGAGGTGGGGTACAAGACGCCAAGAGGAGGTGGGGTACAAGACGCCAAGAGGAGGTGGGGTACAAGACGCAGAGAGGAGGTGGGGTACAAGACGCAGAGAGGAGGTGGGGTACAAGAGAGGAGGTGGGGTACACGACGCCGAGAGGAGGTGGGGTACACGACGCCGAGAGGAGGTGGGGTACACGACGCCAAGAGGAGGTGGGGTACACGACGCCAAGAGGAGGTGGGGTACACGACGCCAAGAGGAGGTGGGGTACACGACGCCAAGAGGAGGTGAGGTACACGACGCCAAGAGGAGGTGGGGTACAAGACGCCAAGAGGAGGTGGGGTACAAGACGCCAAGAGGAGGTGGGGTACAAGACGCCAAGAGGAGGTGGGGTACAAGACGCCAAGAGGAGGTGGGGTACAAGACGCCAAGAGGAGGTGGGGTACGAGACGCCAAGAGGTGGGGTACGAGACGCCATGAGGAGGTGGGGTACGAGACGCCGAGAGGAGGTGGGGTACGAGACGCCGAGAGGAGGTGGGGTACAAGACGCAGAGAGGAGGTGGGGTACAAGACGCAGAGAGGAGGTGGGGTACAAGACGCCGAGAGGAGGTGGGGTACAAGACGCCGAGAGGAGGTGGGGTACAAGACGCCGAGAGGAGGTGGGGTACAAGACGCCGAGAGGAGGTGGGGTACAAGACGCCGAGAGGAGGTGGGGTACAAGACGCCGAGAGGAGGTGGGGTACACGACGCCAAGAGGAGGTGGGGTACACGACGCCAAGAGGAGGTGGGGTACACGACGCCAAGAGTAGGTGGGGTACACGACGCCAAGAGTAGGTGGGGTACACGACGCCAAGAGGAGGTGGGGTACAAGACGCCAAGAGGAGGTGGGGTACAAGACGCCAAGAGGAGGTGGGGTACAAGACGCCAAGAGGAGGTGGGGTACAAGACGCCAAGAGGAGGTGGGGTACAAGACGCCAAGAGGAGGTGGGGTACAAGACGCCAAGAGGAGGTGGGGTACAAGACGCCGAGAGGTGGGGTACAAGACGCAGAGAGGAGGTGGGGCCGACAAGGTGGGGACGCACAAGACGAGAGGAGGTGGGGTACACGACGCCGAGAGGAGGTGGGGTACAAGACGCCGAGAGGAGGTGGGGTACAAGACGCCGAGAGGAGGTGGGGTACAAGACGCCAAGAGAGGAGGAGGTGGGGTACAAGACGCCAGAGGAGGTGGGGTACAAGACGCCAAGAGGAAGAGGAGGTGGGGTACAAGACGCCAAGAGGAGGTGGGGTACAAGACGCCAAGAGGAGGTGGGGTACAAGACGCCAAGAGGAGGTGGGGTACAAGACGCCAAGAGGAGGTGGGGTACAAGACGCCAAGAGGAGGTGGGGTACAAGACGCCAAGAGGAGGTGGGGTACAAGACGCCAAGAGGAGGTGGGGTACAAGACGCCAAGAGGAGGTGGGGTACAAGACGCCAAGAGGAGGTGGGGTACAAGACGCCAAGAGGAGGTGGGGTACAAGACGCCAAGAGGAGGTGGGGTACAAGACGCAAGAGGAGGTGGGGAACAAGACGCCAAGAGGAGGTGGGGTACAAGACGCCAAGAGGAGGAGGTGGGGTACAAGACGCCAGAGAGGAGGTGGGGTACAAGACAAGAGGAGGTGGGGCCAAGAGAGGAGGTGGGGTACAAGACGCAGAGAGGAGGTGGGGTACAAGACGCAGAGAGGAGGTGGGGTACAAGACGCAGAGAGGAGGTGGGGTACAAGACGCAGAGAGGAGGTGGGGTACAAGACGCAGAGAGGAGGTGGGGTACAAGACGCAGAGAGGAGGTGGGGTACAAGACGCCGAGAGGAGGTGGGGTACAAGACGCCAAGAGGAGGTGGGGTACAAGACGCCAAGAGGAGGTGGGGTACAAGACGCCAAGAGGAGGTGGGGTACAAGACGCCAAGAGGAGGTGGGGTACAAGACGCAGAGAGGAGGTGGAGTACAAGACGCAGAGAGGAGGTGGGGTACACGACGCAGAGGAGGTGGGGTAAACGACGCCAAGAGGAGGTGGGGTACAAGACGCCAAGAGGAGGTGGGGTACTAGTGGGGTACTAGCACAGGGAAGATGCCAGCAGACAGATAACCAGTGCCACCTACAGGCCGATGAGCAAACAGGTCATTTGGTTATAAAATCATTGTTCACCTAGAAGGATCACAGCTGGAAGAGAAGGGTGAGAGAGCAGAACCAGAACCCAGGCCGATGTCAAACTCCGGCCCATCTGATATCATGTGTTCTGAATCAGAGCCTCCTCCATCCAATGGCGGGCTCTTGTGGTGCTCTGAGGACAGGCCATTGGCCGTCTTCCCTGTGGGTTGTAACGATGGCCACGCCTCCTGTCCATGACTGCTGTTACTGTTTGATCTGTGTGAAGGAGATAACAATAAGAGATAGATGAGGTACCATACATCAATGCCTATATATTATATATGATCAATAAGAGAGATAGACAGACAGAGGTACCATACATATATATACACACACACACACATATATATATATATATGTTATATAGGATCAATAAAGCATACCCTACCTTTGTAAAGAGCTATTTTTGCTCTTGGTCTTCTCCCCTCCAGAAGCCTGGGTGGTAAATACAGGGTTCTTATACAGATCTTGTAGCAGCTTCTGCTCGTATTCCTGGTGCTTCCCTGCCTGAAAGAAAGACAGTACCAGACACACCACACACCGCGCCACCAGGATGTGAGGCATGTTTGTCTCCATACCTGCATCTCCTCTTTAGTGAAGCTAGCTGCTTCGTCCCCAAGCTCATGTAGATACATACAGTCAGGCTTCGGACACTGCATGTTCTTCAGGAAGTAACTGCAGTACTTAGTCGTCCCTAAAGAAGCCTGCAGAGAATAAAATATATTATATATTATATAATTCCATGTAAAAGTATTCAGACATTCAACCAATCTCAAATCTTATCGAATTCCAAATATCAAAACATTCATACTTGTACCACAGTGACTACAGGACAGACAGACAGACAGACATGTCAATAGGAACTTACCTTCAGTGTTCTGCCATCCACCATGACGTTGTTGACCGACTGTATGGCTCGCAGGGCGTCCTCTGAGCGGAGGTAAGTGACGTAGGCACTTGCACTGGGACCCTGGAATGGAGAACGAGACGATAAATTCATCAATTGAACAACAGACATGTCAGTCAAATACTCATAGCAGTAAGGAATCTGTCAGGCAAACAATCAACAATCAACCAAATGATTATCGTACCAATCAATAATTAACCGTCCATACCAAAAAAACAATCAAATGAACCAACCAACCAAATCACACACAATAATTAACCATCCATACCAAACGACCAATCACATAAACTGCACAACCACAAAACATACCGACCAATTAAATCACACACAATGATGATTAGCTCATTACCTGTGAACCTGCGTATGATGTGCTATTATTGATGACCACTTTGTGAATCTTCCCGAACTTTCCAAAATACTCCGGCCTCTTCAGTACCTGGGATGGACAGAGAAACCAACAAGAACCGTTGACCTACGTATTATGGTTATAGAATAAACATATTCAAGCATGATCCAAAACAATGTGGATAACAGTATTCTTTTTGAATTTGAGGATAACCACGTTTGGATAATCCAGAAACATGACATTGGCACGTTCTGATACAGTGTTGTGTTGTTAAGGCTCCAGCTATTATTCTGACTGAACGGATTGGGAAACAGACGATGTCCAATCAGAAACCTGGGAATTAAAAGCTCAAAGTCTCTTGACTTCTGAAAGGCAAGAAAAGAAACTCAAATACCTGTGAAAAGCGTGCAAACAACAGTGACAAATGGTGGAAATATCGACTGCTGCATAATCCTATAAGCAGAAGCTAAAGGCAAATCCAGTGGACGACATCAGAGTCTGTTTCCCTTACTGGATCCCTGGTGAAAAACACTACTGGGATTAGTTATTGGTTTCCAAGTCAATACCGTGTTCTGGGATCAACAAATGTCCTGCCTCTCTCTATACCGTGAATTTGACTATATGAAGGATTGGACTTTTTTGGTCAAACCAGGGGCACCAGAACAAACCAGGGGCACCAGAACGAACCAGGGGCACCAGAACGAACCAGGGGCACCAGAACGAACCAGGGGCACCAACCAGGGGCACCGAACCAGGGGCACCAGAACGAACCAGGGGCACCAGAACGAACCAGGGGCACCAGAACAAACCAGGGGCACCAGAACAAACCAGGGGCACCAGAACAAACCAGGGGCACCAGAACAAACCAGGGGCACCAGAACAAACCAGGGGCACCAGAACAAACCAGGGGCACCAGAACAAACCAGGGGCACCAGAACAAACCAGGGGCACCAGAACAAACCAGGGGCACCAGAACAAACCAGGGGCACCAGAACAAACCAGGGGCACCAGAACAAACCAGGGGCACCAGAACAAACCAGGGGCACCAGAACAAACCAGGGGCACCAGAACAAACCAGGGGCACCAGAACAAACCAGGGGCACCAGAACAAACCAGGGGCACCAGAACAAACCAGGGGCACCAGAACAAACCAGGGGCACCAGCAAACCAGGGCACCAGAACAAACCAGGGGCACCAGAACAAACCAGGGGCACCAGAACAAACCAGGGGCACCAGAACAAACCAGGGGCACCAGAACAAACCAGGGGCACCAGAACAAACCAGGGGCACCAGAACGAACCAGGGGCACCAGAAGAACCAGGGGCACCAGAACACCAACCAGGGGCACCAGAACAAACCAGGGGCACCAGAACAAACCAGGGGCACCAGAACAAACCAGGGGCACCAGAACAAACCAGGGGCACCAGAACAAACCAGGGGCACCAGAACAAACCAGGGGCACCAGAACAAACCAGGGGCACCAGAACAAACCAGGGGCACCAGAACAAACCAGGGGCACCAGAACAAACCAGGGGCACCAGAACAAACCAGGGGCACCAGAACAAACCAGGGGCACCAGAACAAACCAGGGGCACCAGAACAAACCAGGGGCACCAGAACAAACCAGGGGCACCAGAACAAACCAGGGGCACCAGAACAAACCAGGGGCACCAGAACAAACCAGGGGCACCAGAACAAACCAGGGGCACCAGAACAAACCAGGGGCACCAGAACAAACCAGGGGCACCAGAACAAACCAGGGGCACCAGAACAAAGCCCTGGTTTTGTTATTGATTCTCAGGCTCCTTTTTGACATTCTGGGCACTCTAGGTTCTGCACCCACACACCGGACATTTGTTTTTTGGTTTGACAAACTCTCCCTCTTTTATCCCTGTTGACCCAACTCCTTCCCTCCCTCACTGCCTCCCTCTACCCGTCTCCCCCAAACAAGGAGGAACCATTCGTGCTCAAACACCATCAGACCAGCCAAAACCAGATACAAAAGAACAGGCTAGTTTGTGTGTGTGTGTGTGTGTGTGTGTGTGCCTGTGCCTGTGTGTGTGTGTGTGTGTGTGTGTGTGTGTGCTAGGTTTGAGTGGATGCGTATCTGGGTGTTAGTGAATGTGATCCAACGCAGTTAAGCCGTGGTCGAATACAGGGAAACACAAACGTATTCACCTCGTCCCGAGTTAGAATCTTAGAATGCTCCCAGAGTGTAAATCTTGAATCTTAAAATGTCAGCTTAGTACTCATGACTTCTTTGCTACTGTATGAGTGGTGCATGTTTTTTCCTCTGTAAAGATATTAATAACATGTTTTTAGCTTCTCGTGTGGAGTGACATCATCATGAACGTCTCTAGGCAACACAGGGTGCGGGGTTGATGTCAGACAGCAAGCTGTTGCACAATGTCTTGTTTCATAAAGTTGTCTGATCACAGGACCAGTGCATTAGTCCAGATCACAGAACCCGTGCACCAGTCCAGATCATAAAAAAACTAGTGAACGGTTCAGGATCAGCCAGTCTCTGTGACAGCTCCACTATACTGTACTGGCCATCTCAGATGGGACCTACCTCAGGATCAGCCAGTCTTTGTGACAGCCCCACTACAAACACCAAGTTCCTCTGAACCACACGGACGCTGGCCAGGTGCTTCCTGTTCTCTGACACCTTCTGTTTCTTCTCCACCTGAAAGAATTACCACATCAACCGATTAATGATTCACTAAATTAATAATTCAGTGGCATTTTCCATAATTAAAATGCATATTCTTGGTCCCAACAGATCTGTAACCATACATAATTTACCCAAACCCACACACTCCATTAGAACCCGGGTCAAAAGATATATATAAGATATGTTCCATTTGGAATACATGAGAGTCAGTCATTCAGCCAGCCAGTCAGTCATTGAGCCAGCCAGACAGTCAGTCAGCTATAGTGTTACCTGTTTGGCCTTCTTCTCGTTCCTTATCCTCTGCAGCTCCTCAGCTGACAGAGGTTTGTACACAGCCGGGTCCTCTGGGTAGGGCTGTGGAGAAAAGCACAACGCACAATCCACAACAAGTTCACAATCACTGACGCTCAAATCTATTGAGGCCATTCTGTTTGACATTTGAGTCATGTAGCTTCTGCCTTCTAAAAGCACTGGAGACCTTTAAGTCAACCAAATAAAAGCTAGCCCGAGTGAGGAGAAAGGGAACGACAGAGAGAGGATAATGAACAGGAGAAGGAACTGTGGTGGCACTACTTAGGGAACGTGTCCCTTCACCGGGTCCTGTAACCTCTGGCACCTGCCTGAGTCTGATCAGAAGGAATAGGTTCAAAATCCCCCACAGCGTTTCCCAGTGTTCTGATAGCAGCTCTCTGAAGATCATACAAATAGACAAGTGGTACCCAACCAGGGGACAAGGACCCCTCTGGGTACTGGGCCTATCAGCAAGGGGTACTTGAGGGCACTCACCATGTGGTGATGTTCAATCTGATTGGTTGAGTACAGGGCTACACCAGAGGTGGTGATGTTCAATCTGATTGGTCGAGTACAGGGCTACACCAGAGGTGGTGATGTTCAATCTGATTGGTCGAGTACAGGGCTACACCAGAGCTGGTGATGTTCAATCTGATTGGTCGAGTACAGGGCTACACCAGAGGTGGTGATGTTCAATCTGATTGGTCGAGTACAGGGCTACACCAGAGGTGGTGATGTACGATACTCACAGTGGACGAGGTGGAAAACGTGTCGCTATAAAACTATGACCACCTGGGTCGAAGGAAAATAGTTATCTGGGAATGTCGGCAAATACCAAGCCTCAGGAAGGAGAGATCTGACAAAAGAGTGCCACCCAAATTACATTTATCGCAATGTTGCAGTTCAAGGATCAAAGTTCACACCAGCTGAATAATTGGAAGCAAGACAAGCTGACATATGAAAGAAACCCAGATTCTTCCTTAAGGGTTTGGACGACCACAAGCAGTAAGATCATTCCAGAAGCATGTGACCTCAGGTACTCCATGCCGGGATGTGACATTCCCCCACTAGAACTTCCATCATTTGAGGTTTAGCTTCAAAACAAAACAGTCACGGCACATGAGTTAGTTGAACGTCTTCCACACTGAAGCACGGGTAAAATGAGCTCCAACAATCAGCCCGTTTCACAGTAATGGACTTTATTCTAGCAGTTATCGCCACTACGGCTGACTGGCGTTTTCATACATGAACCCAAGCAGGGTGAGAAGTTAACTTATGGAAACATCTGGTTCTACACTTTATTTCAGCTGGTTTTATAACAGGATAGGTGAGGTAAGGGGTGGGGTGGGCACCTTTCGGCAGGCAGGGCAGAGGCCGTTCTCGTCTGTACGGATCCGGTGCCAGCAAAATCGGCAGATCTGGTATCCGCAAGTGCAGGGGAAGAAGTTGACATCATCAATCTCCAGCGGCTCCAGGCACAGAGGACACTCCATGGGGTCGACGTCTTTAACCTCTGGACTGCAGGACATCCTAGGACAACGCGCAGAGACGGACAGAAAATGCAAGGCAGGCGGGCAGTGGCAGAGCAGGGCTGGAGGGAGGAGGAGTTCAGAGATTAGAGCACAACCTCTAATTGTTACAGTCCCAATTATTGTGTGTGAGATAAGTATAAAAATATCTGCTACATGTTGACTGAAGTATACAGTTTAGGGTACAGCTAGCCATGACAACACCTCACAAGCTCAAAACACACACACACACACACACACCACACATCACACACTGACAGAGGGGCGGTCTAAATATACTCTGTCCTGTAGCTGGCCAGGAGCGGAGAGACTTCTATTAAGGAAATCAGGGTGAACTCCGACCTCTCTGGCCACGCCTTCCCTCACGTCTGCTCTACATGTAGGGGTATCAAAGCTTCCCGGGAGGCGGCACTAAGTTACAAATAACATGCAGACATGGGGGGTACTCTACTAAAGGGAAACCTCTGACTAGACTAATAAATGCCTAGTAATGTGGTCCTGACATGGGGGTACTCTACTAAAGGGAAACCTCTGACTAGACTAATAAATGCCTAGTAATGTGGTCCTGACATGGGGGTACTCTACTAAAGGGAAACCCCTGACTAGACTAATAAATGCCTAGTAATGTGGTCCTGACATGGGGGTACTCTACTAAAGGGAAACCCCTGACTAGACTAATAAATGCCTAGTAATGTGGTCCTGACATGGGGGTACTCTACTAAAGGGAAACCCCTGACTAGACTAATAAATGCCTAGTAATGTGGTCCTGACATGGGGGTACTCTACTAAAGGGAAACCCCTGACTAGACTAATAAATGCCTAGTAATGTGGTCCTGACATGGGGGTTTCTGCCAGGCCAAACACAAGGAGAATTAAAACTAATGCACACATGCAGGATAAGACCTATAAAGCCTTAAGAACATGGACCTGGTGAATCCAAATCTCTCAAGAGGTCCACCCACAACCCAGGGAGATGGTCCTATGTAGTGGACTGGATGTCATACAAACCAGAAGGATCTTCGCCATGATAGTTTTGTTCCGTACTCACCGACCGTTTGACCTCAAATTTGAACATTCACCAAGTAGACCTGTTCAATCTGTGGTGTTCACTGATCAATCCACCTATGCCGTTTATAGAGGGGCTGTCTAGCTTGTCCATGAGAAAATGTGGCTAGCTAACGCGGCTAGTTAAATAACATACAAAAGATTCTGTCCTGAATGTGTCATCGGCCCTGTAAAATGTCCCAGTTATTTCACCTACTACAACATGTTCAAATTTATTCCCAAACAGGATCTGTTGTCACACAGTTCATAAAGGCATAACAAACAAAGGCTCAACCAATCCAACGTGAAGAGAAGGAAACATGCCAATGACAACAAGGCCTGTTTGTTGTGGTCTATT
Source organism: Dallia pectoralis (assembly GCA_029465975.1). Lineage (NCBI taxonomy): Eukaryota > Metazoa > Chordata > Actinopteri > Esociformes > Umbridae > Dallia > Dallia pectoralis. Next base: position 1,449,509 of record CM055758.1, read on the forward strand.
CTCAACAGGATGCTACGGTCCACTGGATGAAATCAGCAACATTAGTGTCCATGAGTGAACCTGATTCCGCGACATAAAAAAAATACAGCTTTTGATTGTTAATGACTGACAGGGCTGTAGGCTGTATACATTAGACATGCTGGTGAAAACACAACCGGTGTCTGATGGAGGCGTTTCTAAAACACATCTGCCTGGTCCTCTGAGCTCAGTGGGCACGGAGTGGAGCTTCCAGGAGGTGGGTTTGTTGGGTTTGTTCGCGAAGTGTTCACACGCAAGACTAGAAGTTGGTTTCGATGATACTGTCGGTCAAACGGCAGAAGGCTGGTCGTGTAAAAACGTCCCAGGAAGACACCTGACTGCAGGTTCCTGTTGATTCACCTCAGTCGGCTGAGTCACACGTGGAGCTGTGTCAGGAGACTTGTGGAGATTTTAAGTATTAGGAAACAGCCACCACAGCCAGGACTGTGTTCATCTCATCGTATAACAGTTTGGCAGCTTGCAGAATTAAGAAGATGAGATCCCAATGGGATCATTAACAGGTATCAACAAAGACCCGGTGCCAATGAGTGCAAAAAAAGGAGTGAGAAATGAGAGAAATGCCATGACCAAAGGACTCACTCATAACAAATAGCACATTGGCATTATTCCAGGTGCTATGGCAATTTGAACAAATGCCTCCCTTGCCAATGAAGTCATTACACTTGAATTGAAATGATGGATAAAGACAGAGAAGAGAAGACATGGTTAGAAAATAAAAGGGGGGAAGAAAGAGAAAAGAAAAGTTTGACAATAACAATACAGAGATTCCAACAAAAGTATTTCATACATGTTAAACGCACCTAATAACAAAGTGTCATTCTGAATAATACAATTATTGTGACACAGCAAGCAAAAACTAAAGGAACAATATTACAGTATCTATAATTTAGCTTTCCTTCAGTTGAGAACAGCCACTTAGCAACGTCACTTCGCAGTATAATATTAGCCATCTATCTAAAGTTGCGAAGAGGCAACCACTACTTGCCAATCACATTTCATTACTGGATGATGTTGTAAAAGTTGTTTTTAACAAAATACGTGGCTACTTTAACAAAGTCATAGTTTTCCAGAGAATATTCTTTGGCTAACTTTTGACCATCAATATGTCTGTGTCACCTGTATAATGCCATGCTATAATGTGGATGACGATGTGAACTATGTGACAACATTGAACACAACAGAGGGTTAAAATGAAACAGTACGCTAATATGGACAATAATGGTCCAATTGAAATCCATGACAAAGAAACGCGCATTTCCTCACGCAAACTTCTACACGACAATAATGCCTGGCCGGATCACAGAAAACGCGTTCCCTTTGCCAACCTTGCCATCCTCTTTTCCCATCCCCTTTTCCCATGGTGTGCCTAATAGGAAACAACAGCTTATGTGACATCTTGTTATACAAATCTTTGATAATAGTTTTAACGGTCTGACATAAGTGGTAGACACTGACATTGGTGGAAACTAAATGCAGGTTTTTTTTGGCACTAGTGGATTTGTGCCCTGGAACAGTACGGGTACATATGGAAAATAACCACTATCCAATGTGTAAATATGGGAATACAATATGTTTAGTGCATCTGATAAGAATACACGCTTAGATTGTACACCATCTCTGATGCGTCTCTGTTTAGTGCGAACGCACCTAGCTATTGAATATGCAACCTCAATTAGACAGCAGTCATTATTCAATAAATCATAGCGGTCACATTGCAATAGATCTAGTCGAACCAGCATGACAATAGTCAAGACACACACACTTATCTTTTAGATGACCGGCTAAAACCCGGCCCAGTGTCGCCAATGTAACCACAGCTAGCGCTAGTACCGGTCCACTGTCGCCAGTGTAACCCCAGTTAGCGCTAGCACCGGTCCAGTGTCGCCAATGTAACCACAGCTAGCGCTAGTACCGGTCCAGAGTCGCCAATGTAACCACAGCTAGCGCTAGTACCGGTCCAGTGTTGCCAATGTAACCACAGCTAGCGCTAGTACCGGTCCACTGTCGCCAGTGTAACCCCAGTTAGCGCTAGCACCGGTCCAGTGTCGCCAATGTAACCACAGCTAGCGCTAGTACCGGTCCAGTGTCGCCAATGTAACCACAGCTAGCGCTAGTACCGGTCCAGAGTCGCCAATGTAACCACAGCTAGCGCTAGTACCGGTCCAGAGTCGCCAATGTAACCACAGCTAGCGCTAGTACCGGTCCAGAGTCGCCAATGTAACCACAGCTAGCGCTAGTACCGGTCCAGTGTTGCCAATGTAACCACAGCTAACGTTAGTAAGACCGGTGAACTGAGTGGTTCCTCCGTATATTAGCCAATCCGTTGGCTGGTTAGCTATGCCGTATATAGTTAACCAGCCAGACAATTTAATAAAAATGAACAAAACAAGGAACCCTTATCTATAACATTCTAAAATACAAGTTAAATGTTTTAACGAGTCCACTGAGTTTATTTGAGATGTAACACACGTTTCAAACAGACACAAGTATGTTAGGAGGCTAGTTAGCATTAGCAAATAAAAGGCGTATCAACTGACAGTGCGGCCTGTCCTTCCGGGCAAAGCCTCGGACTCGCCTACTCACCGGTCCCCCAAGACACTCGGGCTGGGAGAAGGTGTTGATTTCTACCTGCACTTAGTACACGTATCACTCCGTGGACATGATAGGTTATGTGTAAATGATGGGTCTATACAAACACCATTTCCATACACTTGTGTAATCCTGTCAAGTTATAACGTTAGTTTCTGGACAGTTTCTGGGATATAACGTTACTCACCCTGTCTATTTTTGCCGGGTTTCCACTCCAAAGGTTATTCTGACCAAACTGGGGCGGGGATTGAACGTTAACTGCCAGACAAGCAACTGTGTTTCAGTCGGCGTTTATGTTCAATTTCAGTTGTATTTGTTGAGAAAGCGCCTTGGTTTTTCTATTTTCTCTGTGGTCTGGTAGTACATTCACACCACCATCTTACAGTGGAATGGGGGGAGCAGAACAAGGGGGGTCAGCATTCACTGCACTGCGGCTGCGCAAATGGTTGCGATAAAAGCCTGGAGACCGTGGAACAAATCACTAAGATATTGCTTTAATATTGTTGTTTTTGCACGTACATAGAGAGAACAATATTATTTCATTGCTTGATTATCTCGCAAATAAAAACCTAAGAGGTTTTGTCGAATACTTCAATCAATTAAACCTACACGCACAAACTAATGTAAAGCATTACTAAAAAAGAACAAGAGACATATTTATGAAGTTAACTTAATATTGTATAAAAAAGCACCCACTACATGAAGCATATATTAGCCACAACACTGAAAAAAATACAACCTAAATAGTGAATCATTCAATAACAGCTGTATTTTTTTATATGACCCGTTGTTTGGTTGAAACTGTATTTTATCTGTAAACCTCAAGGAAATATTTTTTATTTACTAAGTAAAAAAAATTGTGTCGTTCAGTAAGGTACTATTTGAATATATCCCAGCATGCTTTATTACATATGTGTGTCTTATACCCTCCCATGAGTGTGTTGGTTAGAAATATATACATAATGTAAATGCATGACCTTCACTGCCAGTATATGCTGCCTCAGGTCGTATTCATTTTGGAGACTGCCAACTATGAATCGCTGCAATCAACAGGCTGTAGAATAAAGTAAATCACAACTGTATTTAATGGTTTGTTAATATACGTTTTCCCTCAACTTCTTTCGACAGTAGGTGGCGACATCCCCAACAAATAATGTGCACTGACTTTTAGTGCACTCATGCATTTAAATGTATGTAAGATCATTCGTTGCCATGCTCAGCCCTGATCTGCCATCAGAGATAATGTCTCAGAGATGTCTTCAGTGAGTTTCTTCAGTACCATGCTGTTGTCTGCTTCACCCAGCATTGCTCTCAGACTGCTCCAGAACACCTGTCTCTTGGTTTCCTCCCCTGGACCATCACCTGGCCACTTCAGGTATGTCTGCTGCCTCAACAGACCTCGCAGGTTTAGGAACTTTTTAGGAAGAGAGTCTAGAGGTATGGGCTCCAAGAGGAGAAACACCAAGGAGTCTTGCTGAACACTAACAAGAGAGAGGAAGAGAGAGACAAACGTACACATACGTAAGAGACAGACACTTCGTCAGCAGCCATAAAATGTTTCAGTGAAATACTCCATACCTGATCCCTCGTTGATAGGCGAAGAAGAGCTCGTAATTGCACCAGTCACTCTGGACAAAGTTGTTGGAGAGCACAAAGAGGGTCTTGTAGCTGGCTTCCACGCAGTTCATGATATTGTCGATGACCCACTCCCCAGGGACGAAGTCCCGCTCGTGTATGCAGAGAGACAGACCAGCGCCCTCAAGTGTTGAAACTAGCTGGCTGTCAACCCAGCTAGAGTCCTGCTGGCTGTAGGAGATGAAGGCGTGGTAGATGAAAGACCGGTCTCGTAGTCTATCTATCTTCCTCTTCCCCCTCCTCTTCATCAGTATCCATACCCAGAGCATCTTAGTGTACCAGACACCATCACAGGCGTAAAAGGTGAGCCCCAAGGCTGTGGTGACGGCGAAGGTGGTCGACAGTGCTATTGCAGCTTGGAGCCACAATTCACAAGACAGCTTTCCTGGCTTATAGTCAGCCATTGACAAGCCAGCAAGGGGCGGCGGCACACTGCATGTGTAGTCCAGCGGCCAATCAGGAAGCAGGGATTTATTCAGAGTCGTCACGAACCAATATGAGCTGCAAGAGCAGCTGAATGGGTTGTTTCCTGCCTTCAAGGTTCGTAGATGGGAAAGTCCCTCAAACGTCGCCATGGAAAATGTGAAAATGATATTCTGATCGACGTGGAGAACATGAAGAGTTGGAGCGCGGAGATCCACAGGAAGGACCTTGATACTGTTGCTGCTGAGGAACAGGTGTGTCAACCGCGGGAACTCCAACAGGACGTTCGGGTCTAAAGCGGTTATCCCTGTCTTGGATAAGTCGATCCGTTCAAAGTGCGGAGACAGGAAGCGGAAGACAGTGTTGCCCATGTTGTTGTTGCTAAGGTTAATCTCTCTCAGGTTACTTGGCCAGGAGCACCACTCGCCAATGTGGATGGAATTAAAGCTCAGGTCAAGGGACTGGAGTGTCCTCATCTGGTGGGTCTTATCCGAGATGAAGGCCAGACTCCTGAAGCGGTTCTGGCTCAGGTTGAGAAATCTCAGGGCAGGGAAGACCGAGGTATAAGAACAAGATGGCCACCAGAACCCTAAGTCGTCGAGAAGATTGTTCGAAAGGTCCAGAGTTTCAAGTGAAGGAAAAGCAGATATAAGGTTGCATGGTGAGATGTTCATGCCTGTCCCAGATACTTTCAGATATGTCATCTGACGCAGTGCATCGGTGCTGAGGTTAACCAAGGGGTATTTGTATTGATAATGGGTCACATGGTTGAAGATTATTGCACGTAGATGGACCGAGGAGTTCTGACCGATGAGTTTGAAGCCATCAGGTGTGTCTTCATTGTAAGTAATGTTGATGAACATCAACTGTTGGATGTTCGAGACCCATGCATTTTTCCACAGCTTGACCATCACAGAACTATTTAGCCAAGTGTCTACAACGGTGAGATTTGTCACCAAATGCATTGATTTCAGTGTCTCGAAGGGATCGCCAGGCACTATGCACTTATCGGGAAAAAACTTGACCAACCTTAGTATAGTTGTTTGTGTTTTGTTCAAGTCCATGAGGAAGTTCTTAAAAATGTCGAAATTCTTGCAGAAAGGCACATTGAGAGTCATTTCCTGGAGAGATTTCAGGTTTGTTAAAGACCCAGATTCATAATTCAGCCACCCAGTCCCTGCACTCAATCCAAACTGCTTTACAGATATGTTTCTCAGGGCAGCAAAGTCATTGTTTTTGACAGAACAAGCATTTCCACTTCCAAGAAAAAAGAATTCAAGGAGTGTTAGTTTTTGAAAGGTACTTGGCAATTGATAGCTGTCGTACAGATTGCCTGTTAAATCCAAAATACGGAGTTGAGGTAGAGTCAGATCTGGAATAATTGAGAAGGAGTTTTGAGAAAAATTTAGGACCTTGATCCCAGAGGCATTAAGAAATGCTCTAGGAGATATAAACCTCAGACCACAGTGCGTTGCCTTTAGGAAGCAGAGGTGGCTTAACCCAGCCAGGCTTTCATCATCTAGCCTGTGTATGTTATTGAAAGAAATGTCTAGATATTCAGTGATGTCAGGCAGATGAGGAGGTACACTGCTAAGATTCTGATTGGATAAATCCTTAATTCCACGTCCTGATGTAACACACAGGTCATAACCTCTCTCTCTTCTGTCTGGAACCAGGCAATGAACAGTCAGAAAGGATGGAATGACAACGGTCCAAAAACGAAAGATCATGCTGTAAAAACAGTCAAATTATTAAATTAGTCAAATCTACAAACATCCTTTTGGTTTTTCAGCCAAATTTGAGCATTGATTTTAGATTGTTAAGATTATGTGATTGATAATTTATCTATTAGAGTTTAGAGATTTAGAAGCATTGCAGGTTTATATAATATTAGGAATGTATCTGAATTTACACAGAAGTTCCACAAAATTGCATGAGATGACATGTGTGTGTAATGGCAGAACAGATCATACATACATACATACATACATACATACATACATACATACATACATACACACAGACATACATACACACATGACCTACCTGGTTGAATAAAGGTTAAATGAAAAATAGAAATAAATATTTATGAACATCATTTAACTAGTCATTGAGATACCATTATTTCATGTGTAGCGTCGAAGGGACAACACATCAGTTCCTCTATTAATGAAGAATTGGTGAATATTTTTTTTGAATTTCTCTTTTGATATTGCTCCCAAACTTCCCCTTTTATGATTCACTTCCACAAAACAAGCCTCCAGGGTGTGGTGCCCTGGGTTTGCACAGTGTAGTAATATGTATTACTGTAATCCAAACTATTGCAATAACAATAAAAGCTAAAACTGAAGGAAATGTAAAAGGTTTGAATGAATAGATTGATTCCAAAACGGTAAACCACCCCCAGAACACTGTACTGCCTCCTCCAGTCTCGATCTTTCCTAAGGGATAAATACTGTGGAATGCAGTGTTTGGTGTTTGGGACCCATTGTCACGGCTGTCCCAAGGTGTAGTGTGGTAAGCCATGTGCAAAGCCAGGTATCCGTTTCAGTCAAGGTTTATTAGTGACAACAACACAAAACAATAACAAACGACCGCTCGGGTTTAGATCAGGTCGTTTGTTATTGGACTTCTGTGCTAGTCATGGATTGTCTATAACAAACACCATGTTCGAACATAAGGAGGCGCATAAGTGTACATGGTACCAGAGCACCCTAAGCCGAAGGTCAATGATCGATTTTGTGATCGTATCGGCTGATCTAAGGCCGCATGTTTTGGACACTCGGGTGAAGAGAGGGGCAGAGCTGTCAACTGATCACCATCTGGTAGTGAGTTGGATCAGAGGGTGGGGAAAGACTTTGGACAGACCAGGTAAGCCCAAACGGGTAGTGCGGGTGAACTGGGAACGTCTGGAGGAGGCCCCTGTCCGAAAGATCTTCAACTCACACCTCCGGCGGAGCTTTTCAGGCATCCCTGTGGAGGTTGGGGGCATTGAACCTGAGTGGGCAATGTTCAAAGCTTCTATTGCTGAAGCTGCGGCGGTGAGCTGTGGTCTCAAGGTCCTAGGTGCCTCAAGGGGTGGTAACCCTAGAACACCGTGGTGGACCACAGTGGTCAGGGAAGCTGTCCGACTGAAGAAGGAGGCCTTCAGGGATATGCTATCCCTGGGGACTCCGGAGGCAGTTGCAGGGTACCGACAGGCCCGAAGGGCTGCAGCCGCTGCCGTGTCAGAGGCAAAGCAGCGGGTGTGGGAGAAGTTTGGAGAAGCTATGGAGAAGGACTTTCGGTCGGCACCAAAATGCTTCTGGAAAACCGTTCGGCACCTCAGAAGGGGAAAACGGGGAACCATCCAAGCTGTGTACAGTAAGGATGGGACACTGTTGACCTCAACTGATGATGTGATCGGGCGCTGGAAAGAGCATTTTGAGGAGCTCCTGAATCCGACCTACACGCCCTCTAGTATAGAGGCAGAGCTGGAGGCTGATGGAGGGTCATCGTCAGTTTCCCTGGGGGAAGTCGCTGAGGTAGTCAAACAACTCCACAGTGGCAAAGCCCCAGGGACTGATGAGATTCGTCCAGAAATGCTAAAAGCTTTGGGTGGGGAAGGGCTGTCTTGGTTGACACGCCTCTTCAACATTGCATGGAAGTCTGGGACAGTGCTAGAGGAGTGGCAGACCGGGGTGGTGGTTCCCCTCTTTAAAAGGGGGACCAGAGAGTGTGTGCCAATTACAGAGGTATCACACTCCTCAGCCTCCCTGGTAAAGTGTACTCCAAAGTGCTGGAAAGGAGGGTTCGGCCAATAGTCGAACCTCAGATTGAAGAGGAACAATGCGGTTTTCGTCCTGGCCGGGAACCACGGACCAGCTCTTTACTCTCGCAAGGATCCTGGAGGGGGCCTGGGAGTATGCCCATCCAGTCTACATGTGTTTTGTGGATCTGGAGAAGGCGTATGACCGGGTACCCCGGCATCTTTTGTGGGAGGTGCTGCGGGAGTATGGGGTGAGGGGGTCTCTTCTCAGGGCCATCCAATCTCTGTACGCTCAAAGCATGAGCTGTGTCCGTGTCCTCGGCAGTAAGTCGGATTCGTTCCCGGTGGGGGTTGGCCTCCGCCAGGGCTGCGCTTTGTCACCAATCCTGTTTGTAATATTCATGGACAGGATATCAAGGCGTAGTCATGGGGGGAGGGGTTCCCGTTCGGTGGGCTGATGGTCACATCACTGCTTTTTGCGGATGATGTGGTCCTGATGGCCTCGTCGGTCGGTGACCTTCAGCACTCACTGGATCAGTTCGCAGCCGAGTGTGAAGCGGCTGGGATGAGGGTTAGCACCTCTAAATCTGAGGCCATGACTCTCAGCAGGAAACCGGTGGAGTGCCTACTCCGGGTAGGGAGTGAGTCCTTACTCCAAGTGAAGGAGTTCAAGTACCTCGGGGTCTTGTTCGCGAGTGAGGGAACAATGGAACGGGAGATTGGTCGGAGGATCGGAGCAGCGGGGGCGATGTTGCATTCGCTTCACCGCACCGTTGTGACGAAAAGAGAGCTGAGCCGAAAGGCAAAGCTCTCGATCTACCGGTCAATCTTTGTTCCTACCCTCACCTATGGTCATGAAAGCTGGGTCATGACCGAAAGAACGAGATCGCGGGTACAAGCGGCCGAAATGGGTTTTCTCAGAAAGGTGGTTGGCCTCTCCCTTAGGGATAGGGTGAGAAGCTCAGTCATCCGAGAGGAACTCGGAGTAGAGCCGCTGCTCCTTTGCATAGAAAGGAGCCAGTTGAGGTGGTTCGGGCATCTTGTACGAATGCCACCTGGGCGCCTCCCTAGAGAGGTGTTCCAGGCATGTCCAGCTGGGAGGAGACCTCGGAGAAGACCCAGGACTAGGTGGAGAGATTATATCTCCACACTGGCCTGGGAACGCCTTGGGATTCCCCAGTCAGAGCTGGCTAATGTTGCCCGGGAAAGGGAAGTTTGGGGTCCCCTGCTAGAGCTGCTACCCCCGCGACCCGACCCCGGATAAGCGGTTGAAGATGAGATGAGAGATGAACACAAAACAAACCGTAAACGGCGACAAAGCTAAACTGGTCCCAAACTGCAAATGAAAGTGCGCGTACAGCGTCTTATAACAAACATGCAATAAACAAACCGTCCAACAACAAACACTCACCTCTAACGCAATCGTGACATGTAACAATGAACAGCAACGAGTGACAACTAGCCATCCCCTTTATAGCCCAGTGATTACAAATCCCCAACAGCTGTAACCAACAAAACCAGGAAGTGGTGCACCCGAAACCAGACAGTGCAGTACCCTAACTCACCACTCGTGACACCCATACCGGTTAAAATGTCTAAAGCCTATTCAAAACGCATCAAAAGAAAAGCATTCTGGACAAGCAAAGTTCTGTCATGTCTGGAAAAAATTGCTTACCGCTTTTCCCCATCTGTATCCGGGGTCAAGCATGGAGACAGTAGAATGTTTTGCCACAACCATGGAAACAGTGTGGTGTTTTGTCATCATTATGGAGACAGTGTGGTGTTTTGTCATCATTATGGAGACAGTGTGGTGTTTTGTCATCATTATGGAGACAGTGTGGTGTTTTGTCATCATTATGGAGACAGTGTGGTGTTTTGTCATCATTATGGAGACAGTGTGGTGTTTTGTCATCATTATGGAGACAGTGTGGTGTTTTGTCATCATTATGGAGACAGTGTGGTGTTTTGTCATCATTATGGAGACAGTGTGATGTTTTGTCATCATTATGGAGACAGTGTGGTGTTTTGTCATCATTATGGAGACAGTGTGGTGTTTTGTCATCATTATGGAGACAGTGTGGTGTTTTGCCATCATTATGGAGACAGTGTGGTGTTTTGTCATCATTATGGAGACAGTGTGGTGTTTTGTCATCATTATGGAGACAGTGTGGTGTTTTGTCATCATTATGGAGACAGTGTGGTGTTTTGTCATCATTATGGAGACAGTGTGGTGTTTTGTCATCATTATGGAGACAGTGTGGTGTTTTGTCATCATTATGGAGACAGTGTGGTGTTTTGTCATCATTATGGAGACAGTGTGGTGTTTTGTCATCATTATGGAGACAGTGTGATGTTTTGTCATCATTATGGAGACAGTGTGGTGTTTTGTCATCATTATGGAGACAGTGTGGTGTTTTGTCATCATTATGGAGACAGTGTGGTGTTTTGCCATCATTATGGAGACAGTGTGGTGTTTTGTCATCATTATGGAGACAGTGTGGTGTTTTGTCATCATTATGGAGACAGTGTGGTGTTTTGTCATCATTATGGAGACAGTGTGGTGTTTTGTCATCATTATGGAGACAGTGTGGTGTTTTGTCATCATTATGGAGACAGTGTGGTGTTTTGTCATCATTATGGAGACAGTGTGGTGTTTTGTCATCATTATGGAGACAGTGTGGTGTTTTGTCATCATTATGGAGACAGTGTGGTGTTTTGTCATCATTATGGAGACAGTGTGGTGTTTTGTCATCATTATGGAGACAGTGTGGTGTTTTGTCATCATTATGGAGACAGTGTGGTGTTTTGTCATCATTATGGAGACAGTGTGGTGTTTTGCCATCATTATGGAGACAGTGTGGTGTTTTGTCATCATTATGGAGACAGTGTGGTGTTTTGTCATCATTATGGAGACAGTGTGGTGTTTTGTCATCATTATGGAGACAGTGTGGTGTTTTGTCATCATTATGGAGACAGTGTGGTGTTTTGTCATCATTATGGAGACAGTGTGGTGTTTTGTCATCATTATGGAGACAGTGTGGTGTTTTGTCATCATTATGGAGACAGTGTGGTGTTTTGTCATCATTATGGAGACAGTGTGGTGTTTTGTCATCATTATGGAGACAGTGTGGTGTTTTGTCATCATTATGGAGACAGTGTGGTGTTTTGTCATCATTATGGAGACAGTGTGGTGTTTTGTCATCATTATGGAGACAGTGTGGTGTTTTGTCATCATTATGGAGACAGTGTGGTGTTTTGTCATCATTATGGAGACAGTGTGGTGTTTTGCTGAAAAGGTTGTTGCATAACTGATTAAACGAGTAAATAGAAACAGTATGCAAATATTGTTTTATTTCTTCGTTCAGGTTCTCTTATTATTATATAGTTGTTTTATTGATGATCCAAAGGCATTTAGCGACAGAATTACATAATGTAATGCACTTGTAATGCAGTCTAATACACATAAATAACACGTTGATATGACATATGAATGTTATGTCCTGTGTATGCAGTGTTATAACTGGTGTACATTTATAATGTATCACATTTGTCTGGGTGCTGTGAAAGTAATCCGCTGTAACTGTTATCAGCAATAGATTTTAATTCACCCTCCTGCATGATATATTATACAGAACCGAGTCTGGAATTACATGTAGGCATTTGTATTCCATGATATTATACAGAACCGAGTCAGGAATTACATGTAGGCCTACGCATTTGTATTCCATTATATATTATACAGAACCGAGTCAGGAATTACATGTAGGCCTACGCATTTGTAGTGCATGATATATTATACAGAACCGAGTCAGGAATTACATGTACGCATTTGTAATGGATTATATACTATACAGAACCGAGTCTGGAATTACATGTAGGCATTTGTATTCCATGATATTATACAGAACCGAGTCAGGAATTACATGTAGGCCTACGCATTTGTATTCCATGATATATTATACAGAACCGAGTCAGGAATTACATGTAGGCCTACGCATTTGTAGTGCATGATATATTATACAGAACCGAGTCAGGAATTACATGTACGCATTTGTAATGGATTATATACTATACAGAACCGAGTCTGGAATTACATGTAGGCATTTGTATTCCATGATATTATACAGAACCGAGTCAGGAATTACATGTAGGCCTACGCATTTGTATTCCATGATATATTATACAGAACCGAGTCAGGAATTACATGTAGGCCTACGCATTTGTAGTGCATGATATATTATACAGAACCGAGTCAGGAATTACATGTACGCATTTGTAATGGATTATATACTATACAGAACCGAGTCAGGAATTACATGTACGCATTTGTAGTGCATGATATATTATACAGAACCGAGTCAGGAATTACATGTACGCATTTGTAATGCATATATATATTACAGAACCGAGTCTGGAATTACATGTACGCATTTGTAGTGCGTTTCGACATACATAAACGCTTATTCAGAACGACCAAATGGACAATAAATATTAAGCAAGCAGTTGAACAGTTTTGGACATGATCATATTAGGGTCAATTATGTTTTGATTACAAAAGTTAACCACATTGAATTTCCTCTTCAATAAAAAGTACTCAATAGAATTTGATACATTAAATATTTTTATACTTCCCGCATACAACTTTCTATGCATAATTGATTCACTATACTACAACAACCGATTGGATTTGAAACATGAAATATTTCTGTACTTCCATTCCAATTTTCTATGCATAATTGTTCCACTATACTACATTAACCGATTGGACACACGATAGCAGGAAACATCATTGTCAAAGTTGCTTCAATCATCTGTGCTGAGCCTCATTCAGAGTCTGGAAGAACTTGCTTTCTGCAATGACATGATGAGAGAAAAATTACTTAATGGCAAACACAAATACATACAGAGATACATACACAAATACATACAGAGATACATACACAAATGCATACAGAGATACATACACAAATACATACAGAGATACATACACAAATACATACAGAGATACATACACAAATACATACAGAGATACATACACAAATACATACAGAGATACATACACAAATACATACAGAGATACATACACAAATACATACAGAGATACATACACAAATACATACAGAGATAGATACAGAGATACATACAGAGATACATACAGAGATACATACACAAATACATACAGAGATACATACACAAATAAATACAGAGATACATACAGAGATACATACACAAATGCATACACAAATGCATACACAAATACATACAGAGATACATACACAAATGCATACAGAGATACATACACAAATACATACAGAGATACATACACAAATACATACAGAGATACATACAGAGATACATACACAAATACATACAGAGATACATACACAAATACACACAGAGATACATACACAAATACATACAGAGATACATACAAAAATACATACAGAGATACATACACAAATACATACAGAGATACATACACAAATACATACAGAGATATATACAGAGATACATACACAAATACATACAGAGATACATACACAAATACATACAGAGATACATACAGAGATACATACACAAATACATACAGAGATACATACACAAATACATACAGAGATACATACACAAATACATACAGAGATACATACACAAATGCATACAGAGATACATACACAAATACATACAGAGATACATACACAAATACATACAGAGATACATACACAAATACATACAGAGATACATACACAAATACATACAGAGATACATACACAAATACATACAGAGATACATACACAAATACATACAGAGATACATACACAAATACATACAGAGATAGATACAGAGATACATACAGAGATACATACAGAGATACATACACAAATACATACAGAGATACATACACAAATACATACAGAGATACATACACAAATACATACAGAGATACATACACAAATACATACAGAGATACATACACAAATACATACAGAGATACATACACAGATAGATACAGAGATACATACACAAATGCATACAAATGCATACACAAAATGCATACAGAAATGCATACAGAGATACATACATAAATACATACATAAATACATACACAAATACATACAGAGATACATACACAAATGCATACACAAATGCATACACAAATACATACAGAGATACATACACAAAAGCATACACAAATGCATACACAAATGCATACACAAATATGGATGAAAAGCTAAGTCATGGTTAATCACAACTGGGGTTGTTCTCCAGAGTGTCAAGGAGCACCAAAAAGAACTACACAGAACACCACTTTAATACGAGAAAGAATATGAACTTAATGACTTAATGCTTAGTTAGGAACGGTGGGGTGGGCCTACCTGTCTTCTGTGAAAGCCCTTTCATCTGACACTTTCCAAGATCCACGTGACAGGTGTAGAGACCCAGGCATCCTGCACAGTGTCCATGGCTACTGCAGCTCTTCGACTGAATTCCACGGCAGCCGTGCTACGGAAACGGGACAATGAGTCAATCGAACCAATTCAACACCTGAGCAAGCAATGCAGTTGATAAAGCACAGTGACCGACAACGAATTAGCCAGAACAGTTACACTCTGAACTGCTTGTCTGGAGGTTCAGATTACCAGCAGACAACAAAAACACCTTTACCTCAGGAGTAAATATAAATGTTGGTTGGTTTCACTCCGTAGCAACTCCAAGTCGTGTCTGAATGTGTTAAAACCTGATTCCCTTCAGGGGACAGCTGTCGCCTCATCCAGGAAGTGACAGCCTGCACCTTAGAGAACCTTTCACAGGACATCAACGGGCACTTACTGTATCAGAGTTGAATCGCCCCGATTGGAACTGACCAGAGTTCAGTCGACCGAAGCGCCTCTGGTCACGAGCCCGGTGGTCCGGTTTCATCCGTTGTGGCTGAGAGGATGAGCCAAACCCCCCAGAACCGTGGTTTAATCGGCCCACATTGATCCGATCCATCGCTCCAACGTTGAACAAGGAATGATCATCACGAAGCCTCTCTTCAGGGAGGTACGATGTGTGTCTTAGTTGGCGAGACTCGAAGCCAGTCCTCCCCTGTCCTCTGGTATCACCTGACCAACTCCCCTGTCCTCTGGTATCACCTGACCAACTCCCCTGTCCTCTGGTATCACCTGACCAACTCCCCTGTCCTCTGGTATCACCTGACCCCTGTCCTCTGGTATCACCTGACCCCTGTCCTCTGGTATCACCTGACCAACTTCCCTGTCCTCTGGTATCACCTGGTTGTCCCCCCTGTCCTCTGGTATCACCTGACCCCTGTCCTCTGGTATCAGCTGACCAACTTCCCTGTCCTCTGGTATCACCTGGTTGTCCCCCCTGTCCTCTAGTATCACCTGACCAACTCACCTGTCCTCTGGTATCACCTGACCAACTCCCCTGTCCTCTGGTATCACCTGACCAACTCCCCTGTCCTCTGGTATCACCTGACCCCTGTCCTCTCGACCTACCACGACTTGTCCTTAACACGCGCGCCTGTGCTAAACTCAACATTTGTGCTGAAATCAAGAGAACACATATAACCTTCCCAAAAGAAAACATGTTGTTTATTCAAATTCTGTACCAACCTACTATCCTAGCTGGGGATAAGTATGTATACATGCCTCTGAGACTCACTTTGGATTTATATAGACCAGCTTAGCCTCAAAACCCCTCCTCTATGGACCGTGACGTCTTCACACATCTCTTAGATTGCCACTGAAGTTTGAAAAGAAAAGTGGTTGCCCCGGGCAGTAGAAATGTTTAACTAACCGTTCAGCAGGCTAGGTGCCCGACTCTAATGCTCTGAAGGCTTAACATGACTGATTCATTAAGGAATATTAGCAGACATTTGGGAGTTTATCGTGTAACACAACATTTGAATTGATCACTAACTCTGTACTGTGTTCACATCCGACTGACATCCGTACACAGATGGACCTACAATAATGTGAAAACATATTCCCGTCTTTATCCATCTTGGGATTCGAACCTACGAACTCTGGTACTGCCATGCTTTATCATCTGAGATATGTTGTGCTTGTACTCTTGCAGAACATTATTTGATTTCATCTCTGGTGCTTTACACAAGAGCACGTTTCTGGTGCAATATATTGCCATATCAAATTGCACAATATTCCCTGTCTACACCATTACTTCCTAGCTTTGGTTTATTGGACCTGGTAAGAAAGCGCACGTAATTGTAGTCTAATATAATGGAATATGATTTTTCTGGGCCTTCAGCCACATTCGGCTCCAGTGTCAAAGCAACTACCCTGGAAAATCGGACTTGGCTATATTGTGCACAAAGAAAAGATATTCTCTGTCAAAATAAATTCCTCCACAGAATTGTATTGCGAACGTGTTTAATTAACCTTCTATATTCAGTAATGTACTCGCCAGTGTCTCTGGCTTCTCTCGTTATTTCCAGCTGAGGTAATTTAGGTGTGACTCAGTACAG
Source organism: Dallia pectoralis (assembly GCA_029465975.1). Classification (NCBI taxonomy): domain Eukaryota; kingdom Metazoa; phylum Chordata; class Actinopteri; order Esociformes; family Umbridae; genus Dallia; species Dallia pectoralis. Next base: position 1,466,431 of record CM055758.1, read on the forward strand.
TTTCCAGACAGGGCACACTGAATTGAAAGGGGACATATAGGTCAGGGAGATCAGGATAAAGACAGGGAATTGATGAGAACAGAATTCCTCAGGGGTCAGTGTTGGCCTCACTTCAGCTCTTTCTGTCCTGTAAATTCAGGAACATATTTTGTCAGTACTTCGGAACGAGCTGATTTGACCCCAACTCTGCTCAGGATAATAAATTCCACTGACTGATAATTCATCATGGCATTGTGTTTTATTTAACTGGTTCAGCAGCCTGGGAGAGCAATGTTACGTTCCTAAAGCTATTCCTTATATAGTGCGGTACTACTGACCAGAGTCCTATGGGCCTTCCATTGTGGACTATTTTAAGTTTGTAGTTAAGAAAAATACCGTAGTGCCATTATCATATAGTGCCACACTGTCTGGTTTTTACATAAACCTGCAGGTTGGATGAATCCTATACAAGCTGAGGTGACAGTCACATAAACGTCAACTTCATGTTCATTTGCCTTTGGTTCTTTCTTAGATTTTGTCGCCAATACAGCGACCGTAGTTCTATATTGTTACTTATTACAGATCTCTATGGTCCTTTGCTTGGATTCCCTGGAGTCAATAAATACAAATATCTCAATAATGGAGGATTAAAGAGTTGGCCAGATTTGCCGAAAAGTCATAAATTCCTCCCATGATTTTCCAGCCGCTCTAATGACTTCATGTCCAGCGGTTTGTTTGAACGTTATAGCACAATTCTTTTGTAAACTCGTCTGTGTTTTGCACGGTGACATCAAAACATTGTATGTAGCATTGTGCACGCTTTTCATCACTTCCCTCTCCTCAAACACTGGCAGTCTTCTTGTTCCGGCCCGGAATCCATGACGACGGTGCATTTTCCGTTTGCCATGTGCTTCTCACAGATGCGTTTGGATACATATGATGTCACAAAGACCTCTGCCACACACACGCACACACAGATACACAGACACACACACACACACACACTCTCTCTCTCCAAGGTGACTGAGCCATGGGGATCAGTGGTCCTCTGTGATGGAGAGTGAAGACAGATATATTACTGTTCAGAGGACTATGAGATTACTGAAAGCCCAAAGAATAACAAACCTGTGTGCTTCTGGATTTATCAAAGGACTGTGAATAATGCACCTGATCGAGACAATGTTTTGCACAGGAACAATCACCATTTAACACACTCAGATGTCGCCTTCCCAGCGGAATATTGTCAGGTGTGTACCTGTTGACATGGCAGGAGGGCTCCTAAATATTGCTGGAACAGATTAACCAGAACAAAATAAGACCAATAGGTGCGGTGTGATTATTCCACTCCAACCATTGCTACGATCACATCCTCCAGCAGCTTTCTGTGCAACCTAAGCTCTTACCTGTCCTTGTGGACAGCTTGTCGTGGTTACCAAGTTCTAAACATCACCAAGCACCTGAAGAAAAGGAGATCAGTGGGTGAATACCTCGGGTGATGTCATTTTTTCCCCTTGCGTCTGGGGCATTTGAGTTGGCGCACTAAATGGTTTTGGGGGATCTCTTCAGGAGTTCTTCACAAGCCTGGAGAACCCCTGTATGTTCTTCAAATAGGTATTAAACAGTGAAGTTCAAATGACATGATGGTTTCACAAAAAAACATATGAAAATTACCACAAAGCTTATTTGAGGAATCGATAAACAAGGAAATCTTACTAAGACATCCAATTTGAAATAAATGAAATCATGAATACACATTTATAAAATACAAACACATTTGTGGAAATATTCTTGTACCATCCTATTAAATCGCAATAGAATCTGTCAATCATCCTACAACTTGTTGAGCCAGCCAATCAGTAACTCATTCCTCCTCCCTTCTGTCTCCATAGCAACACAATTGGTGTCCTTTGCCCTAGAGGAAGAATACTGTTCGATTACAGTAACGTGAATCTCCCGTTCCACCACAACCCAAAGGTGCTCTATTGGACGGAGATCAGGTCTCTGTGGAGGACATCAGAGTGCAGTGAACTCATCTTCATGTTTAACAAACCAGTTTGAGATGATGTGAGCTTTGTGGTATTGTGTGTTATCCTGCTGGAAGGAGCCATTAGTTAGATGTACACTGTGGTCAGACACAGGAAGTGTGTGGTTCTCTGAGGTTCCATCAAGAACCAAAACCAATGATGTTCTCATCAGATGCTCCCTAAGGATTTATATTTTACACTATAACTCTATAAGTCGAAACATAAAAATGGCGAACATCCGAAAACATTTTTGTCTTTTCAGTAACTCTCCTTCATGACCAGAGTAAACTAATTTAAAAACCTCTAAATCAATCCCATCAATCTCCAGCACAGATCCCTGCTGAAGGGAAATGGTGATAAAATAATCTATGACTCAGAAACAAGGAGCTTTCAGTCAGATCAGCGGAGGTAATTAAAATCTGGGTAATGTGTGTATGTCAGTGTGTGTGTGTGTTCATACTAATCACAGCCAATCAGGAAGCGGTGATAGCTTCTCTCCATAAAAGCATCTGCATAATGAGACAGCTGTGGTTCTTCACGAGGAGTCTCCGTCATCCGGAGGTGGAGCATTAGACAAGTAGGCATAAATGGTACAGGGACGTGAGAGCATACGCGCACACACACACACACACACACACACACACACACACACACACACACGCGCGCGCGCGTGCATTATCGAACACGACTACATAAAGATGCAATAAAAACGCAGGACTTTAGTGCCCTCTTAAGGTGAAATGAAGTGCTTACGGCCACTCTCTCTTCCTATCAGTTCTCAATATTTCTAGACTTTGCAGATGTTCTTAATAATAACATATTTCCTGCTGGCATATTAGTACTAGTGGAGTTTGTAGAGGATATATGAGGAAGACAGTGGGATGTGTAGAGGACATATGAGGAAGTCAGTGGATGTGTAGAGGATATGAAGTCAGTGGGATGTGTAGAGGATATATGAGGAAGCCAGTGGGATGTGTAGAGGATATATGAGGAAGACAGTGGGATGTGTAGAGGATATATGAGGAAGCCAGTGGGATGTGTAGAGGATATATGAGGAAGCCAGTGGTATGTATAGAGGATATATGAGGAAGACAGTGGGATGTGTAGAGGTTATATGAGGAAGGCAGTGGGATGTGTAGAGGATATATGAGGAAGACAGTGGGGTGTCTAGAGGTTATATGAGGAAGCCAGTGGGATGTGTAGAGGATATGAGGAAGCCAGTGGGATGTGTAGAGGATATATGAGGAAGCCAGTGGGATGTGTAGAGGATATATGAGGAAGCCAGTGGGATGTGTAGAGGATATATGAGGAAGCCAGTGGGATGTATAGAGGATATATGAGGAAGACAGTGGGATGTGTAGAGGTTATATGAGGAAGGCAGTGGGATGTGTAGAGGATATATGAGGAAGACAGTGGGATGTGTAGAGGATATATGAGGAAGCCAGTGGGATGTGTAGAGGATATGAGGAAGCCAGTGGGATGTGTAGAGGATATATGAGGAAGCCAGTGGGATGTGTAGAGGATATATGAGGAAGTCAGTGGGATGTGTAGAGGATATATGAGGAAGACAGTGGGATGTGTAGAGGATATATGAGGAAGACAGTGGGATGTGTACAGGATATATGAGGAAGCCAGTGGGATGTGTAGAGGATATATGAGGAAGCCAGTGGGATGTGTAGAGGATATATGAGGAAGACAGTGGGATGTGTAGAGGATATATGAGGAAGCTAGTGGGATGTGTAGAGGATATATGAGGAAGCCAGTGGGATGTGTAGAGGATATATGAGGAAGCCAGTGGGATGTATAGAGGATATATGAGGAAGACAGTGGGATGTGTAGAGGTTATATGAGGAAGGCAGTGGGATGTGTAGAGGATATATGAGGAAGACAGTGGGATGTGTAGAGGATTTATGAGGAAGCCAGTGGGATGTGTAGAGGATATGAGGAAGCCAGTGGGGTGTGTAGAGGATATATGAGGAAGCCAGTGGGATGTGTAGAGGATATATGAGGAAGCCAGTGGGATGTGTAGAGGATATATGAGGAAGTCAGTGGGATGTGTAGAGGATATATGAGGAAGACAGTGGGATGTGTAGAGGATATATGAGGAAGCCAGTGGGATGTGTAGAGGATATATGAGGAAGCCAGTGGGATGTGTAGAGGATATATGAGGAAGACAGTGGGATGTGTAGAGGATATATGAGGAAGCCAGTGGGATGTGTAGAGGATATATGAGGAAGACAGTGGGATGTGTAGAGGATATATGAGGAAGACAGTGGGATGTGTAGAGGACATATGAGGAAGCCAGTGGGATGTGTAGAGGATATATGAGGAAGCCAGTGGGATGTGTAGAGGTTATATGAGGAAGCCAGTGGTATGTATAGATGATATATGAGGAAGACAGTGGGATGTGTAGAGGACATATGAGGAAGCCAGTGGGATGTGTAGAGGATATATGAGGAAGCCAGTGGGATGTGTAGAGGATATGAGGAAGCCAGTGGGATGTGTAGAGGATATATGAGGAAGCCAGTGGGATGTGTAGAGGATATATGAGGAAGTCAGTGGGATGTGTAGAGGATATATGAGGAAGACAGTGGGATGTGTAGAGGATATATGAGGAAGCCAGTGGGATGTGTAGAGGATATATGAGGAAGACAGTGGGATGTGTAGAGGTTATATGAGGAAGACAGTGGGATGTGTAGAGGATATGAGGAAGCCAGTGGGGTGTGTAGAGGATATATGAGGAAGCCAGTGGGATGTGTAGAGGATATATGAGGAAGCAGGGTGCAGGGTGACATGGGAGAACTTAAAACAAAATGTTTTAAAATGTCCTGGTCATAGTTCTTTCTTTCTCCCTATTGCTCTTTCTCCACCCTCACTATATCCAGCCTAAACTCTGGTCCCAGTTATGTCTTCCTGGTCTATATATGTGTCTACACAACAAGCTACATTGTATGGCTGATAAAAGATGCATGTTCTACTCACAAAACTGTATGAGCACTCTAAAATGATCTGCAATTTCTTCCCACTGGGTGCTGTTTGTAATTCTCATCAGCATTTTTCTTCTGATCAAAAATGAGGGTGTGGCTCACAGGAGGGCGTGTCTGTTATGACAACCAGTCAGCCACGCACGCACACACAGACACACACACACACACACACACACACAATCCAAACATACATACACTACTCCGCACTGATGCAAAAGCGCCTGACCCAAAGCCAGAGAGGGTAATTGGAAAGTGATGGAAAGAGATAATTCCCCCGGACTCGAAAGCCATACAGTGACCTGAAGTAATCAATAAGTCCTGTGGGAATTAATAAATAGGATTTAAAGATAGGATGTCTAGACCAACCCAGGGGGAATAGAGAAATATGTGCTCGTTCATTCATTATATTTGTTATTAATGCTTTCAATTTGTTTTTGTGCTCCTTGTTGTCCTTGTACCGTGTAGTCTTGTGCTGGGACATCGTGCCATTTATGTGTTACACAACAAGCTACATAATGCATATTCTCATCTCATCTCATCCCGGAGGCAAGACAGAGATTCCCTTTGAGTTCCCGTTGCACACAAAGGGCAACAAAGTGCTGTATGACACCTATCATGGTGTTTTTGTGAACAAAATGCATATTATAATATATATATACGGTGGTGTCAAAATCAAAAAGTAACCAAAATGTTATGTGTGGTGACAGTTGCATATAGGCAAATTACATATGCAAATATGCTATTATTATGATTTATTATGAGCTCAAACAATGTCTTTTACACGGTGATTTGATTGGTTTGTCTTGTACTCTGTCTTCTCGCGGTATCTTGGTGCTGTACGAGACGGGTTTCCGAAGATTCCCGAGTCTGCGCGGTATTTGCCGGAAGCTCCGGGTGCTGTGCTTCAGCTTGAACATAAACAGCAATGGCGGAGGCAGCAGCGGCACCAACAGCACCAACAGCGGCTCCAGGAGTACCAGGAGGCTGGACCAAACACGTAACCTGCAGGTAGGTCGACCACTCGGGCCCACATTAACACAAATACTGTCATGTTCTCCGCGGGTTGTGAACAAAATGTCGCCGGTTCGGTCGGTTGGAGGAGAACGAGAGACACGTCTTTGTGCTGCTGCGGCACTCAGTTTGGTTGTTTGGTTGTGAAACCGCCAGCGGACACACACACATATATATATATATATATATATATACACACACACACACACACACACACACTTCACCTGGTTCACCTCGACCTCACACACACACACACACACACACACACACACTTCAGGTCAACAACATCTGTAATCCCAGCACCACGAAAGTGAAACTCGTTCACTAGTAAAACAATCACGGAATGAGACAAGACAGGTGAATTATTTCCTTTATGATATAAATAAGGTTCTTATATATATTAATATAATGGCATTCTATTATAGTATAGCATAGTATTCTTGCAGCAGTTTAGTATTGATTCAAGGCTCCAGCACTATTTGTCATCTAATATTAGTCTGGATTTGTGAAAGGTACCTTAATACCAAAATATAATTTCATCACATGTAATTTCGCTGCTTTATTAAAAACAATGGTTTTCCCGTATGTGTCGAGTTGTTTTATTAACAAGCACTTCCGTTTCTGGGACCATGATTCGTATCATCTGCTGATATTTTAACTAAGCAGATTTTAAATAATCTCTGATCCCCTGGTTATCTGCAGGTATTTCATGCATGGACTTTGCAAAGAAGGCACCAACTGCCGCTATTCTCATGATCTGAACACCAGCCAGCCATCTACAGCCATGATTTGCAAGTTCTTTCAGAAAGGAAACTGTATGTTTGGAGACCGGTGCAGGTACTGCCTTTTTAAAGTTCTCTGTGCTTTTAGTAGACGTTTGTGTCTATTTGTCTTTGTGGAACAGGACAAATATAAGTACATTGTATCTGAGATGTATATGGTGCCTGGCTGTTGAGCTAGGCTTGTGAGCTCTAAAGCCTGGACTCCATTTTAATCATGACAATGTTTCCAAGATGGGGAATACAAAGACACTGGCATGGCTAGTTCACTGGCTAGTTCACTGGCTAGGCTGATCTGTATTTATCCCCTGGATGCTTTGTACTATCTGGGGTATAAACAATCAAACACAAATGTTGGCCTTGTCCGTTGTGTGGTTGGATACTTGGCGTTGCTTGTGAGATGTGTATAAGTGCTCCTGGACTAGCAGACACTCATGTCCTCAGCAGCTGAATGACCTGGCTACACAGAGGCCTTTGGTTATTTGGTATATGGACCTCAGTTGCCTGGTGTCTGGTCTGTGTTATCACTGCTATGCTGCTTAAGATTTAACAGATCTAGGACCAGGTAGATTAACCTGACAACACAATTCAACCTTTCTCAAATCAATTGTCCACATTTCTACTGTTTTGGCAGGCATGAAATGCTCTAAACTGACTGTGCTTTCTTGTGATATGTTTACTTGTGGAATATTCGCCTAACCTCCTCTTGCGATGTTTGATGCGGGGAAATGTGTGTAACTGAAATATGAAACATTGGTTTGGAGAGGTAAAAGAGCTGGATGCTCTCAGCCTGGCACTGAACAATCTTTATTTGTCTTCACTGAGTCACAAGTGTGGGCTGGCCAGTCATTATGGACTACAAGTTATAGAAGTCAAGTCCACACCCATAATCATTTATTTTTTGCCATGTATTCGTAGCAACGGTGGATGATTGCTTAACAATATCCTCATCTGTTTAAAGCAGACGCTGTCGAATGAGTTCGCCAGTCTGTCCTCCATGTCATCAAAACCACTTGCTTCAGATACTGGTTCAGAAGGTTCACACGCGGTAGACCTCGTACGTCTGTCAGCGTTCAACTGCGCCCCCATGGCAAAACCATAGTTACGTCTCGTTGTTACCAACCCCTGGTTACCACTCCCCCGTCAGCTGTCTGGGAGTAAAATATGGCACCTTCTAAATGCCCCCCTGCATACTACGTCGTGCACTGCTTCTAACCATAGAGCGTGGATAATAGGGCACCATTTGGGACATAGTGTCTTTTGTTAGCTGTCTAGCCTGGTTGTATTGTTATATCCTATTTGCATAGACTGCCGTGTCTGAGAGTTGGCCTGTCCTCCGGGAGGACTGAAACGTGTTTGCCATCGTGGTGTCATTGGGATCTGGAGGGAATGGCTTTTGTCAGCTGTCCAGAAAATGTAAAAGATTATGTAGAGTTGAAGTCCTGGCTGTGGCATCATGGAGGTCCTGTACAGAGCCAGGCTACATCCTGCTAGCAAACCACAGCTGTGGACGTCAGGATGTTCAGTTCAGCATCACAGTTGTTCTGGACCACTGCTCCTTAGTCTGGCCCATATGATGGAGACCCATTACAGTTGTTCTGGACCACTGCTCATTAGTCTGGCCCATATGATGGAGACCCATTACAGTTGTTCTGGACCACTGCTCATTAGTCTGGCCCATATGATGGAGACCCATTACAGTTGTTCTGGACCACAGCTCATTAGTCTGGCCCATATGATGGAGACCCATTACAGTTGTTCTGGACCACTGCTCATTAGTCTGGCCCATATGATGGAGACCCATTACAGTTGTTCTGGACCACTGCTCATTAGTCTGGCCCATATGATGGAGACCCATTACAGTTGTTCTGGACCACTGCTCATTAGTTTGGCCCATATGATGGAGACCCATTACAGTTGTTCTGGACCACTGCTCATTAGTTTGGCCCATATGATGGAGACCCATTCTGATTATTCACGTCTATAGAGGCACAGGAGAGGTGGATGGGGCACTGTGAATAGACCTCGCTGCTGGGCTTTTATTATGGATGAACTTGTACCTATAGTGGTGTTGTGATGGTGGTCTGTCTGTATCTGCCTGCCTGTGCCTGTCTGCTTATGTCTGGCTGCATCTGTCAGCCTGTTTATTTCAGCCCCAGGGCCAGATGGGAGAGTGCTTCAGCCTGCATCACCATTACATAACGGTGTCTCATCCGCTGAGCCCCCCCCATTCCACTCCACTTGGTTCATTCCTCCATCCTATAGCCGCTGAGCCCCCCTCCCCATTCCACTCCACTTGGTTCATTCCTCCATCCTATAGCCGCTGGGCCCCCCCCATTCCACTCGGTTCATTCCTCCATCCTGTAGCCGCTGAGCTCCTCCCCATTCCACTCCACTTGGTTCATTCCTCCATCCTATAGCCGCTGAGCCCCCTATTCCACTCCACTTGGTTCATTCCTCCATCCTATAGCAGGCAGCAATGTGCTTTACTGCCTCTTCAGTCTATTTATGAGTATCCCTCTCCACAGCCCCTGTTCATGGCTCGCTGCTGGAATGACACCCTATATTCTCTACAGGGCCCGGTCAAAAGTACACACTATAAAGGGAATAGGGTGTCATTTGACACGAGGCTCTGGGAATGTTTGCTTGGCAACAGCACCAGAGACTAGATGTGATTGGATTGTGGAGGTTCAAGAGAGGCAGCTGGTTGGTTGGCTGAGGGAGGTTCCAGAGAGGTGATTGGTTGGTTTACATAGCATGGGTTGGTGAGGGGCGACAGGATAGTCAGTGGGAAAGCGAGTTGGGCTGGTAAACTGAAGGTCACTGGTTCTAATCCTCGAGCTGATAAGGCTGGAAAACGTGGTGTCTCACCGAACGAGACGGTTAACCTGAGTGCAGGTTGTGTCTGTAAATAAGAGTCCGGCTCTGTTAATAAGATGTTAAAGATTAGTGGGTTTGTATGAGCAAGGTTTATAAGATGTTTGGATAGAAGATATGTGTGGCTGTTTTATGGCAGTCTCACAGATCCCCAGCTGACATTTAGGGATGTGTCATTATATGGTGTTGATGATTTATTTTACCGGCCTTAGTTTTATGCAAACAGGACCGTGAACAATTATCAAGTATAACATCTGGGACATGCTATATCTAATGTTAGATTAAGACGAAAGGACTGGTTTCTGGTGTTTAACTTTGCGTATGTGATGGTGGGTCGGGCCTCTGTATACATCCTGGTATCTACTGGCATATATGAACACAGGCTAACTCTATTTTGGACTCAGCGTTTCCCCCCACGGATTGTATAAAGTAGGTTTGCCTGGTTTTAAATGGGTAACCTGCAACTCTCGTGTAAAAGTGTACAGTAGCTGAACCACGACCGATGCCTCTGGACCTTTTCAGTTTTTGCATTAATAGAGGTTTCTCCATGCAGCATCGGTGGTGTTGCGTTTTAGACCGGTGCTTTATATTCAGAATAGCAAGTGGCTGAGGGAGCTGTGGAACGCTTGATTATAAAAATATTACATTACATAAATTGGTTTCAGTTCCCAGAAGAAGTAGAACTTAAAAAATGATGGATATTTCTGCTTTCACTTTGCTGCATCGAGACAAATGATAAATAATTATTTCTCACTGTCCCTATGTGTCTCTCACTGTCCCTATGTGTCTCTCACTGTCCCTATGTGTCTCTCACTGTCCCTATGTGTCTCTCACTGTCCCTATGTGTCTCTCACTGTCCCTATGTGTCTCTCACTGTCCCTATGTGTCTCTCACTGTCCCTATGTGTCTCTCACTGTCCCTATGTGTCTCTCACTGTCCCTATGTGTCTCTCACTGTCCCTATGTGTCTCTCACTGTCCCTATGTGTCTCTCACTGTCCCTATGTGTCTCTCACTGTCCCTATGTGTCTCTCACTGTCCCTATGTGTCTCTCACTGTCCCTATGTGTCTTTCTCACTGTCCCTATGTGTCTTTCTCACTGTCCCTATGTGTCTTTCTCACTGTCCCTATGTGTCTTTCTCACTGTCCCTATGTGTCTTTCTCACTGTCCCTATGTGTCTTTCTCACTGTCCCTATGTGTCTTTCTCACTGTCCCTATGTGTCTTTCTCACTGTCCCTATGTGTCTTTCTCACTGTCCCTATGTGTCTTTCTCACTGTCCCTATGTGTCTTTCTCACTGTCCCTATGTGTCTTTCTCACTGTCCCTATGTGTCTTTCTCACTGTCCCTATGTGTCTTTCTCACTGTCCCTATGTGTCTTTCTCCCCTCCAGGTTTGAGCACTCTAAAGAAGACCTGCCTGGTTCCACGCTGCCGCTGACCTCCGCCTCCAACTCCTGCCCCCCAGCGCCTCTCAGTGCTGCGTCCCGACATCCCAGAGGACTAGCAGGTGGCGAGGTCGCGAACAGCCCAGATAACCCTCTGGAATCGGGGGCTGGAGACTGGGTGATGGCCGCAGAGTTTGTGCCCGGCCGGCCCTATTACAGTGGCCGAGGTGAGTTTGGACCTGGGTGTCGACTAGTCTGGGGAACGGGACCCATTTGGACCTGGGTGTCGACTAGTCTGGGGAAGGGGACCCATTTGGACCTGGGTGTCGACTAGTCTGGGGAACGGGACCCATTTGGACCTTGGTGTCTTGACATGTCAATTGAAAATAATAATATTGGAGATTTCTCATGAACATTGGTTATCAACTCTCTGGTGAACTTTATATATGCGCACTCGCAGCGGTCAAATCTTTGAGTGCTCTTTTACCAGTTCACACACCAGCGTTTTGGCAGTTTCTCCTATTCTTTCTTACCTTCCCATGATGTGTCAAACTGAAGGGAGAGCGTAGGTGGACTGTAACAGATATGATACATGTTCCCCCATTTGCGTTTCTGAAACTGACCCCAACCTTACACCAATGTAAATGGTAAATGCTGCGCTTTTATATAGATCCTGCGTCACATTCACCCATTCATTCACTCATTCATACACTGACGACCGCGTCTACCATGCAAGCCGACTGCCAGGATCGAACCACCAACCTTCCGATTGATAGACAAACGACTCAACCCACTGAGCCACTGCCGCCCCAATGTCTGTTTGGCCCGAAGCCAAAGGCTTCCCAGTCGAGTGTCCGACTGAACTGGTCTGTTCAGTTAAGCAGAGGAACAGGTATATTTAGATGTGAGACATACCGCCTTGTTAGTGGTTTCTGTAGATGTGGGACATACCGCCTTGTTAGTGGTTTCTGTAGATGTGGGACATACGGCCTCGTTAGTGGTTTCTGTAGATGTGGGACATACGGCCTCGTTAGTGGTTTCTGTTGATGTGGGACATACGGCCTTGTTAGTGGTTTCTGTAGATGTGGGACATACGGCCTCGTTAGTGGTTTCTGTTGATGTGGGACATACGGCCTCGTTAGTGGTTTCTGTAGATGTGGGACATACGGCCTCGTTAGTGAAATGTACGCAGTGCCCAAATAACGAGAATGTAAATCTTCCCCTCAAGACACTATTTATTTTAATCCCAGGGCATCTTGCTTCTGTTTTTGCCCACTCATTTACTCTGTGTCCCTGAGTCTGTGTAACTGTTTGTCTGCGTCTCCCTCTCCAGCCGATCCAGAAACATCTGAGCTGCCGGCGCGGGTGATGGGGCCTCTGGTCGAGCCGCTGGAGAAGGCCCGCAGTACGGTGGAAGATAAGGAGTTGAGGAAAACTCTTTGTCCTTACGCCGCCGTGGGAGAATGCCGCTACGGACTCAACTGCGCCTATCTCCACGGCGACGTCTGTGACATGTGCGGTCTGCAGGTGCTCCATCCGGCCAATGATGCCCAGCGATCTGAACACACCAAGGTTCTATTACGCGTACTTTCCACAGTTCTACACTACAGTGTATGATTGGGTTAGCGTTCAGTATGATGCATTGCGATTGGTTCCCAGCAGTCTTTCCCAAGTTCAGTCTTCATTTGGGTTGACGCCCCGTACATACCCGCCTGATTTAACAAGCCAGCCTGGTCTAGACTTCAGTGTGTTGAAGCAGGTGAGATGAGAACTACAACAACCATGAGTACTGTTGTAGTTCTGGAGAACTGGGCATTTGGAATGACTGCTAAACTACCACAGTCCAATAAAGCTGTTCTACCAGACCAATTTTATTAGTTGAGATTATTTGTTCACATCAGAGACGACTGGTGAAGTGTTTGTTTTCATGGGACGTTTCGGGTGTTTCTCTGTCTCAAATACTCAATAATAGTAGTTTGCAGATGTTTCTGTCCGGTTTATTTATGCTGTCTGTTCTCCCGGAACTCAGGCTTGTATCGAGGCCCACGAGAAGGACATGGAGATTTCGTTTGCCGTCCAGCGTAGCAGAGACATGCAGTGTGGGGTGTGCATGGAGGTGGTGTTTGAGAAGGCCAACCCCAGTGAGAGACGCTTCGGCATCCTGTCCAACTGCTGCCACTGCTACTGTCTAAAGTGCATCCGGAAGTGGAGGAGTGCCAAGCAGTTCGAGAGCAAAATCATCAAGTGAGATTTGTGCTGTGAAGTTTTACATTTTATTGTGTGTGTGGTGTGTGTGTGTGTGGTATGACCTGTTGTTTGATTCCTTACTGTGTTTGTCTCTCAAAGACTCACATGTTTCAGTTGAAATGTCATGGAGGGCAGTTAAGATTAAATTAGCATTTTTCAGCTGACCTAAATGACGATCTAGCTAAAGTAAGAAACTGTCTTTACCTAGGGAGATGAAAAGGGGTTTGTGTAACAGAGGATGTGAGGGGAGGGATTTATGCTGTGTTGTGATCTTCATGAAGTTATCAGTTGGGTAGAAACGGCATCTCTAGACGTCCAATGTACTGAGTTTTCTTGCTCAGGGCGGCTTCCTTTAAAGACTGGATCCTGTTGTAGTGCATGTGTAGTGGGCAATCTAAAACCAGTGTAAAACTGCACTCTAATTCATAGGTCACTACTATTCCCACTCACAGGGTTCTGGCCCAGTTCTGCAGTGTCTAGGGGGCATTGCTGTCATTTTCCTTGGCCCAGGCTGGGGGATGTGCGGGTTTAATGTTTCATGCATGTCTCATCACAGGTCCTGTCCAGAGTGCCGGATAACGTCCAACTTCGTCATCCCCAGTGAGTACTGGGTGGAGGAAAAGGAGGACAAGCAGAAACTCATCCAGAAATATAAGGACGGAATGGGGTAGGTGATGCTGGAGTCTGTCGTCATCCGTTTGTCTAGTGGCTGCTGTTACATTAGCAGGCATTAAATGGTTGACCTATATGGAGGCCATGGTCACTAGGATTGTGATAAACTGCAACCACTTTGGGAAATGAAGTGCCTTTATGCCCGTCACTCAAGGTTCTGTAGCTTCCATTGTATTGAGCAATGTTCAGGGCTGAAGTCCGAGTGGGATGGTGAGCTGCGACCATGACTGTTCCAGTAGTGACCGATGGTTTAAAGGTCTGGTTGGTTACAGTGACTCTGTCATCCTCAGGACTAAAGCCTGTCGATACTTTGACGAGGGGCGTGGCACCTGTCCCTTTGGCTCCAACTGCTTCTACAAACACGCCTTTCCAGATGGACGGCTGGAGGAAGCACAGCCCCAGAGGAGACAGCCTGGATCCAACGGCAGAAACCGGGTAAGGAACCACTGGCGTGGGGGAGCTGGGGAACCACGGGTGTGGGGGTGCTGGGAGAACTGGGGACAGGGTCTGTATGGTACAAGCCAAAGGCCTTGTTGAAGATATTGACGTCCGTGTGTCTCTCCAGAACTCGCGGCGGACGCCCCTGTGGGACCTGTTTGACGAACGGGAGAACGGCAGCGACTCTTTGGACAACGAGGACGAGGACATGGTGACCTTTGAACTGAGCGAAATGCTCCTCATGCTCCTGGCTGCGGGGACGGACGACGACGCCACCACGGACTCTGAAGACGAGTGGGACTTGTTTCACGATGAGCTGGACGATTTATACGAGATTTACCTATAACGCCACTCCTAGCTCAACATGCTTATCTTTGACCCCTACCGTGTACCCATCTTGGGTCAGTTACTTAGGGTTTCAGTCAATTCAGGAAGTCCCCTGGCGTACCAGTTGTCGCTAATGGTTTTCGATTGGGCAAAATTGGAATTGGACTTTAATTAACGGGGTAGGGGTGACTTTAACCTCAGCCCTAGTACCTGTCCGCCTGCACTAGAATTAAGACTGGACTGTCTCCTGTGTTTAGACAGTAGCTTCTATCCTGTTTGTGGTGGCAGTGCCTTTAAGCAGACCACCCTGGAATAAATGAACTAAATGAAAAAGAAATTGGTAAAAACAGAAAACAAATAAAAATAGAAACTATGTTATAGGGCGAAGGGTGGGTCAGCGAGTGACCGCCACATTAGTCCTAAGGCATTGGACTGCGGCTAGTCTGGGCGGACTACAGATCTGACATTGTAAAATAAAAATAGTTAATTGAAACCTGCAGATCTCATCATCCCTAAGAAAAGCCCCAAATCATAAAACATTTTGTGGTGGGGGGGGTGGTGAATGTGGGCTATTCTTTGGGCTTTGAAACGCTCCAACGTTGATGTTTTTAGTGCGCCCATAGTTGTCGCCGCTAAATTGAAATTTGAATTGAATTAGCTTGGTGCCGGTGGGTGATGGCGCTCAAGACATCTTCCTGAAACCTCCCTGTCGTTGTAAATCCATCGGTGTCTGGTTCGCGTAGAGAACGGAAACAAAATGAATGCAGCGAACGGCGTGTCCGGGTTTCAGCACTGCACTCACCGTGGTGCTAAATTTGAAATGACCAATGCCTTGCCCATAGTTAGCTTTGTGTCTTCTCTTTTTCCCAAACGTCACTGAGGGAAACATGTGAAGATAATTTAGTAGGTTTTCAATTTGTTTCTCACAATTTTTCAGGGAAGCTCCGTACTGTATATATGATGCGCTTTCTGTTTTTTGTCTGATTCCAATCATCTTTAAATTATATATTCTAACTAAAACAATATGGTCACATTGAGCCAGAGATCGCATGAAATGTTTTTCCTGTACAACAGCGCCACCTCTGTGTTTGATCAGAACTACAGTTTAGTTTAGATGGACTTGTATATCTGAGCATGTAATATTTTCCCACTCTATCAAATAGGTTTGGAGATATAAGCATATAACATGGCCTTTTATAGTGCCACCATGTGGTCGATCTGTCAATTCTGCCAAGATTTACCTTTTTAAGTCTTACCATCTTAAATTAATTTACACAAATTTTTCATGGCAGAAACTGGAGACTAATAACCAATAGTAACAAGTACACTGCTGAAACCCTAATAAAAGAGAGAGAAAAACTGCAAAAAAAAGTATAAAATCTTTTGAAAATATGGCTAATAAACCTTGTTAAGTTTACTTGTGTGTTTGACTTGCCATGTTTATCCAGGTGGTGATGTGTGTTTGTCTAGAGGAAATATCAACGTCAACCAATCCTACACAACTACTCCTAATAATGATGTCATGTATTTGAGGTTTATGGATGTTGTAGTCCTCTGGTTCTGCACTGAGTTTAATTGGGTGGAGGGAGGCTGTGGTTCTCTACAAAAAAAACAGAAACGCAAAACCCTTGTCTGAGGTAATTGCTGTAAAGGATCCCAATTGCACTTTTTTATTATTGTCATAAATCACAGTGGTTGTTTCTTTCCCGAAGCTCACGGTGACACTCCACACACCAATTTGGTGCCATCTTGCAGTCCGTAGAGAGTTTGTGCAAACGTGTAGACGGTTTTGGCAGGATTTGCATTTAATAGGGCTGGGACTGCAGACTGTGGCGCTAACGTTCAGACGCTAGTCCGTGTAATGGGCCTGGGTTTTGAATGGGCCCTGTTCACTAAATAACATCACAGGGTTCCGGTTCTTGGAATATGTCCTTGTTGAACTATAATGCATTATATTCTGTTCTGACATTATGTGTTTTCCATGGTCGTCAGTCATGACATGAAATTAAAAGCTATTATCCAAGTTGCCTTTGTATGTAAATTCACTGTCCTGTGTCTATGCGTATGCCCTGCGTTTTGTTTTGAGCTTCTCGAGACTTCAGGCCCGTGTCAGAGCAAAGGTCGGAAATACTTATGTAATTAGTGATATTCTGTTTTATAATTATAAGGTCATGTGTTTTTACTCCAAGGCTTATTTAAAGTCTGTTATAACAAGATGTGAAGCTGACTAGTGTTTTACACAGAGGACCGCCATAAAAGAGATTCATGACTCAGTTTCTTTATAAATTTAATTTAGCTCTCTGGCCAATTGGCAATTGACTAAAATGTTTATGGTTAATATGTTAATGATTTCAACGGAGGATTATTGTCTAGAAATGATATAGATGGAAATAGATTTGATGGGTGATTATCTAACTCTCTGCTTTCTTCAGACCAGAGTATTTTTTCATATTACATATTGAATATTACATGAGCTGAAAAAGCAAGCGATGATTAACATCTGATGTTGTGAGATATGGCCCAGAGGTGTCTGGTAAACCCAGAGAGCTTTAGATCCCCCTAGAACAGCAGAACCCCATCCAATGGGTTCCACTCCAGGAGAAATCCACACCTGGTTTTGCACAGGGCCTCATCATCGCTCTCCAAACACATCCATCGCATCTGAACCCGAGAAGAAAACCGGGCAGAAGGGAAGGCAAACACACGCATACAATGATTGCTGATATTGGTGCCGACAAGCCCAAGGCCAGCTCGAGTTTTCCCCACAGCCCAGCAGCGGTGTTCGGCCCGGAGTCACCCGTCTCATCGGCCCCGGAACACGGCGTCAGCCAGCTGTTCATCCGCAGCTCTTCTTCCAGGCGGGACACGCAGACCTCCGCCGGGAGCATCAACCCGGAGGAGAGCCTGATCGAGCCGCTGGTACCCGGGGTGTCCTCGGCCGCCGCTACAGCCGCCTACATGATGACCTCGTCTGGGGAATTCATGCAGACGGCTCCCATGTTCGCCCGGAGCTCCGAGCGGAACGTTACGTACAAAATCCTCTGTTTTCTAATTCTGATACTCCAAGGAGGCATTCTGGATTTCTACCTCATCGTCTTCACGGATTTGTACTGGTGCTCGTGGATTGCCACCGACCTGGTGGTGATTTCCGGATGGGGGATGTTCTTCATGAAGAACGCGAGGAGCAGGAGGGAGCGCGCCTGCGGGTTCCACCAGAACACCTCCATGTTCGGGTGCAATCTGGGGGAGTTCACGTACGCCTACCTGGCCTGGCTCATATATGTGATCGCCTGCGCCCCTAAAGTGATCCTGATCATGGAGACATCCATATTGGACCTCATTGCGCTTAAGGTTCCATTCGGGGTCACCGGGTTCCAGGTGGTAATGCTCCTGTCCGCTCCTCTCCTCTACTGCCTGGTCCATTCCATCACCGAGGACCTGAACGGAGCGTCCCGTCACCGGTCCCAGAGCTGCTTCATGACCACCTGTCTGGACCTCCTTGACTGCTTAACTCTGGTGGAGGTGCTCTTCACTGACGGGTTGCCGACGGTCTATTTAAGGTATACGGTCATCTCCGTGTATTCCATGACCCTGGTGGTGCCCGTGGTGTGGTTGTACGAGCTGACCGTCTCAGAGATGCGCTGTGGCTGGGTCTGGGCTCGGTTCCTGACCGGGTGGTTGGTCGACGCGCCGCTCCTGGTGGTCCGGGCGCTCCAGGTGTTCGTTCACCATGTGCCCGTCTCGCTGTTTATGTTCAAGAACGTCTTCTTCTTGGCCTGCAGGTGTCTGGAGCTTGTGGAACAGTGCTGTGCGGTGCGGGGCGTCAGGAGGTTCCGCGGGGGGGACAACCCAGCCCAGTTCTCCCACTGTGTCTCCGAGAATGACATGTGTCCCCACGGGTATGTGAACTCCCTGGCAGTCACCACCCAGTCATAAACCGGCTCCAGTCTATGTTGTTATACCCCGATGGAGGAATTCAAGGTACATGGTGGGGGGTGACAGGACATGACAGAGGTCTGAAGGCACCCTAATGCTTCCTATTCCCAACGACCCAGGCCGGTAGGAGGCGCTCTGGGGATGCACGCCTTGTTTCCACCAAACCGCCTTACTGATGTCCTGTATTCAGATCAGATCTCTGGAAACATTTGATCTCAACCGGCACAAGAGAGTCATTATGCACCAACCACACCTGCGTCTGCGGCCAACGGATTCCCAATGCACTGCCTTTTTTTGGGGAGTATTTTATCAAACAGTGGCGGTTGCCCCCTCTCCCCCCCTCTCCTTCCTCTCCCCCCTTCACACGAGTGGTTTGTGAATTGATTTAATTGACGCACATTTCTCTAATTATAATACTACTAGGATAAAACGCAGAAAAAGATAGTTGTTGGGTATGACGAGAATCGGGGTTTGAAATGGAAGATCGTGTATACGGCGTTGATGTAAATGTTCATGGTTGTTTCATATTGGGATGGTCTGTCTAACATCTGGGACTCATAATCTATTGGGATGGTCTGTCTAACATCTGGGACTCATGGTTGTTTCATATGGGGATGGTCTGATCTATATCTGTGACTTCCAAATACGGTTTCAGATCAATGAATGAATGGATGCAGGGAACCTTGTGCGTAATTCAGATGCGTAATTAGTGCGCAACTATCGTGCAATGTTCAAGTAAACACAACCGTTCAAAGGTTTGGGGTCTCTTAGAAACAACCTTGTTTATTTATTTTTTTAAATATAATCAAATTGATGAGTGTAGACGTTATTGATGTTACAAACTACTGATCTTTATGGAATATATGGGTGTACAGAGGCACATTACCAGCAACCGTCACACCTGTGTTCTCATGGCACGTTGTCTTTGCTAGTTCGAGTTTATCATTTTAAACAGGGAGTGAAGCTGGGGACCCAGGATATCATACATACGAAGCATGCATTCTACAACTGAGATACCAACTCATCTAGAGTTAGTCCTCTGTCCTTTTGCCAATTCTATATTTTATTGGCTGGTCTGAGAAATTAATTTTTCTTTGTAACTGCCGCTGTTATTGTTGAGACTAGTGTTTTGTGGGTACTATTTAATGAAGCTGCCAGTTGAGTAGCTGTTATTTATTTCTGACACTCGTATGTATTTGCTCTTATGTTGTGCACTGGGGCCTCCTACTCCTGTTTCTATTCTGGTTAGAGCCAGCTTGCGCTGTTCTGTGAAGGGAGGAGTACACATCCTTGTAGAGGCTCCTTAGTTTCTTGGTTATCTCTCCCACGGACCATACTTAATTTCTAAAAGCAAGAATAGACTGCATAAAGATATTTCTTTCAGGTGATTTTGAGCCTGTAATTAAACCCACAAACGCTGATGCACCATATATTGATCTAGTTTGTAGACCTTCACTAATTAAGTCTTAAATCAGCTCAACTTTGCTAACGTAATCACTTTCTAATGATCAATGGCCTTTTAAAATGACCGACGTATGTTTCATGGATTAGCAAACATAACGTACCAATGAAACATAGTATGGTTGCTGCCTTTATATATTTATTGTGCTTGTATCATTATTGGTACCACGGCAGTATTTCCTGTCAAATGATGAGATAGGGCGTAGACATCCAGCCGACGCGCTATTGGTTATGTCTCCTGTCACTCCCACCAACACAAGGCCTACCTCTACTACACCCAGGCAGTCAATCCTGAGTCTGACTGATGACATGAATACAGTTTCAGCCACAGCACTCTGTCACTAGAATATCACTCCGCATGATGGGTAATATGTGTACCGTACATGTGATATAACATTTCAATCTCCTCCAAGGTGCTATTTAGGGACGGGGAAGGTGTGTTCTAATGGCAGCTGTATGACATCCGATATAATGATATGTCTGGAGCGCGTGTCCGTTGTGCTGACGAGTGCAGTGCCGCATCTTATTGTATTACATATGAGGCAGGAGAACTGGAGAAAAGAAATAAAACCACCTCTATTACTAACAGAAGGCACTTCTGTGGATGAGAGAAATAGGTCACTCGGAGACACAGATTATGCCGTGTTGCAGTGTATAGCGTGTATAGAGTGTATAGCGGCACAATATGGCAAATCGAGGTCATTTTTCTCGTAATAAGTAAAGTAAAGATTAATGTGATGTTAAAGGATGGCCGGTGATCAGCAGATGATTTTGTGGACCGCAGCAACTTCCATCTTGTATATACCGTGCTACCAAACGTATATTGACTTTCCTGTAGCTCGTCAGATGCTGGTAATTATTTATTGATTTTGGATTCAATTAGACCTTTTGGTGATGGGTTACATTCTTTCCACAATAGTGTTTGTTGTTCACTTACCTGAAGCTGAAAAGTGATCAGGAATATAGAAAAGATTTAGTTGAATATATAAAGAGTGAGGTCACTATATAGAATATTGGAAACTAATGAGCAGAAAATACACTGATGAGCCAAAACATTATGACCACATACTGATTTTAATTTCTTTACAAACAAATCTAAGGGCACTTCTAATAAAACGGATTGTTTACTTACCATCTAATATCTACTCAGACCGCGACGCTTTGTCAGATTGAGTGGTCTCAACATCATAATGTTTTGGCTCAACATGGTATAGAGATATACTAAATAGTTAAAGAGTAAGCGGAATATAGCCTTATTGTCAGTCACTGTGACATAATGTCCAATCTGTGTCAGTATATATATCGCTGTCAGCCGTATGTCGTGACGAAGACAGTGGAGGAGTTGACAGGAGCACAAACGGTCCCAGAAACCTCTAGGCTCAGTTGAATAATCCAGGTTCTGGGGTGAACGTGAATCAAGATGCTGCTCAGAAATCGTGTGCCTTTGAGTGCAGCGGGACAGAGTCCGGTTGGAACTGGTGAGGAGTTAGTTGTGAACGTCAGTGGTTGCTCACTGGCAAGAAAATGAGATTTTATTTTATGAAGTGAACTTAAGACATGTATATCAACTTGAGGGATATTAGTTGTCCTTCTGCCTGCCCTTGTTTGTAGATTGCACTGAAGTGAAATGGAATGCCTTTTACTTGCTTCTGTTTGTTGCTGGTCATATCATGCCAAAGTCTTTAAATATATATATTATTTATAGTAACAGAAATAGCGATGTGTCTGTTGAGTATTGAGATATTTATAAAGCGTGTTTGTTGGAAAATAATTCTTTAGTGTTTCAGGTATTATAAGACAGTCTGTTCCCAATTTGTATCCTGCACTTTGTCAAGCCAGCTCTGAATGACAAGGAGTTGGCGTGTTAACAAAAAACCGACTGGCAGCCAGGCTAAATAAATAGACAGGTTGTAATAATGTGAACAGGCTGGCAGCCAGGCTAAATAAATAGACAGGTTGTAATAATGTGAACAGGCTGACAGCCAGGCTAAATAAATAGACAGGTTGTAATAATGTGAACAGGCTGACAGCCAGGCTAAATAAATAGACAGGTTGTAATAATGTGAACAGGCTGGCAGCCAGGCTAAATAAATAGACAGGTTGTAATAATGTGAACAGGCTGACAGCCAGGCTAAATAAATAGACAGGTTGTAATAATGTGAACAGGCTGACAGCCAGGCTAAATAAATAGACAGGTTGTAATAATGTGAACAGGCTGACAGCCAGGCTAAATAAATAGACAGGTTGTAATAATGTGAACAGGCTGACAGCCAGGCTAAATAAATATGGTTGTAATAATGTGAACAGGCTGACAGCCAGGCTAAATAAATAGACAGGTTGTAATAATGTGAACAAGCTGACAGCCAGGCTAAATAAATAGTCAGGTTGTAATAATGTGAACAGTCTGACAGCCAGGGTAAATAAATAGACAGGTTGTAATAATGTAAACAGTCTGACAGCCAGGTTAAATAAATAGACAGGTTGTAATAATGTGAACAAGCTGACAGCCAGGCTAAATAAATAGACAGGTTGTAATAATGTGAACAGGCTGACAGCCAGGCTAAATAAATAGACAGGTTGTAATAATGTGAACAGGCTGGCAGCCAGGCTAAATAAATAGACAGGTTGTAATAATGTGAACAGGCTGACAGCCAGGCTAAATAAATAGACAGGTTGTAATAATGTGAACAGGCTGACAGCCAGGCTAAATAAATAGACAGGTTGTAATAATGTGAACAGGCTGACAGCCAGGCTAAATAAATAGACAGGTTGTAGTAATGTGAACAGACTGACAGCCAGGCTAAATTGATAGACAGGTTGTAACGATGTAAACAGGAAGACAGTCAGGCTAAATAAAGACAGGTTTCAGATCACCTGTTAAACTCATCAAATGGCATTTATTTGGGACAATACAGTATATATTTCTAATTCTTTACAGGAATAAGAAAAAAGGCAGTTGTTATTGTTTACAGTATGCGGATCGGTGTTAAAAGTTGTGCTACGTAAATCTGTAACATGGATATGATGACGTTTATTGTACTGTAGATAAAACAAAGACAAACCAATAAACAGTGATATCAGAAATACATTTCATGAATAATGCTGTATACGACCAGCAGTGACAGATTGGTTTATGATTGTGTTGTGATATCAGAGGTGGAATCAAAACACAATATATCAACGTGGTCCTTGCAACGCCAGGTTTGTGGGTTCGATTCCCGGAGGGTCAGCATGAAAAGTTGTGGTATGTAAATCTGCATTTCGTTGTACTGTACTTGTACTGTCCAATGACAATAAAGTTTAATCTGATGAAAACGTTTGCCATCACAAATCAATGTTTTTCACATCTTGACCGCTGTCATGGCAATTCCTAAAAACCTTTTAAAGTGAATCCGGAGAAAAGAGAGGGGAAACCTTTTATTACTCTAAAGCCTCGACATCATTGCAATATAATTCTGAAGTCTCAACACAAAACCTCAACCTATTAATACACTCTTGTCGGTTTTACAGGGAGGAGTTATGTTTTAACACATAATACCCAGGTAACCGTATAATGACACGCCTTATCTGCTAGTAACACACATATAAATACACATGAAACCTGGTCTCCTATCTCCCCTTCCTGCCACCTTTAACCTAAGAGTGATCAGGAAATAGTTATTCAGATTACAATCTTACAGAACACCCCTCAATCAGCAGTTACAAACCCTCTCATGATTGAAAGAAAAAACTTGTCAGATCACAGAGAGCTTCTAATTTCCTAACAGGCATGAATGGACAAACTCTTTCCGATAGGTATTTCTGGCAAGTCTCGGGAATCTGGCCAATCAGGGTCAGTTAAAGTACAGGGCCTGTTGTAACCTGGTCAATCAGGGTCAGTTAAAGTACAGGGCCTGTTGTAACCTGGCCAATTCCAGCAGTGGATCCTCTGTGATCTCTTCTACAGGAGAGTCCTGCTGGATGGAGTTCCTGGATATATAACCCTGGTCTGATCCACTCACAGGCCTCTTCTCTGGGGACTCCAGCTGACCCTCCTCCATCTCCACTGGCTGGGAGTAGCCGGCTGGATGGGGATGGAGGAACTGAATATGGTGACTCCCTGAAACAGGCGGGGTGACCTGGATCGAGGTGAAGGGCAGCTGTGATTGGTCTGTCACAACAGGCCGTGTTTGGCACCCGTTCTCCACAGACACAAAGTGGGTTTCCTGGGCTGGCCTGAAGGGCAGCTGTGATTGGCCCATCGCAACAGGGATTGACGGGTTGTTCTTAACGGGGTGCTGTGATTGGTAGCCGTTCTGTGTGAACCCGGTGCCCGGGTCTTCGATGAAGCCAGAAAGCGACAGTTGAAGAGACATCAGTTGCTCCAGCATTTCATTGGAGGGTTGGTGAGATGATGGGATGTATGACTCCTCCTCTTCCTGCTGGGCCTCAACAGGGGCGCAGCTTGCTGGTCCCCTCCTGTCCTGTAGGTGGCGACCGTTCCCTCTGGCCAGGTGTGGATCACTAGCAAGCTCTGTCAGGCCCCACGGCAGCCTCTCCAGGGCATAGGGGTTCAGACCAGAGATCTGACCAGAGGTCTCCCCAGATCGGGGCTTCATGACCGGGTACGACTGGCAAACCTCGGGGCTGTCAGTGTTGACCTTTGGAAGAAGCTCCAGCACTGTCCTCCCAGTACCTGGGAAAGAGTCGAGACAAAAAACACTGATAATGTATACACTGACTATCTAGTGAAATACTGAAATATAAATGTTAAATATAAATACATACAGTACACACAAACTCAAATAATGTATACACTGACTATCTAGTAAAATACTGAAATATAAATGTTAAATATAAATACATACAGCACACACAAACTCAAATAATGTATACACTGACTATCTAGTGAAATACTGAAATATAAATGTTAAATATAAATACATACAGTACACACAAACTCAAATAATGTATACACTGACTATCTAGTAAAATACTGAAATATAAATGTTAAATATAAATACATACAGCACACACAAACTCAAATAATGTATACAGAGTATCAAGTAAAATACTGACATATAAATGTTAAATATGAATACATAAAGTACGGTGTAAAAGTCTCAGGCCACCACATAATATGGTTTAAAGCTAGTCATTGCATATCGTTGGTCCGATTTGGCCTCTGCTGAAACCAACCTCTCTGATCCACTTACTTTCGAGGTTGACTTCTGCCGTCAGGACCTGGACTCCCCGAGGGCTGTCATGGACCTCCACGCCACAGGCGTAGACGGGAGGCCCGTTCCTGACATCTGGGACACACTCGAACACAGAAGCAGTCGGCTGTTCTAGCAGAGTGTCATACTCCATCTCCTCCACCCCCACCTCCTCCTCTTCTCCAGCTACACACTCCTGCTCAAACCAGTCCGGGTTCTCCAGCTGGAACGCATGGAACGATTCGATGGCGTCACGCAGCTCTTTTCCTGACTGACAGTTGAAGTATTCATCAGCTCGAATCCCCTCGATGTGGCTCACCTGGTCACCAAAATGAAACATGTAATAACACATAAATAAAGTGTGTAAACATGAACCAAAATGAAACAAACATGTAATAACACATGAAACAAACATGTAATAACACATGAAACAAACATGTAATAACACATGAAACAAACATGTAATAACACATGAAACAAACATGTAATAACACATGAAACAAACATGTAATAACACATGAAACAAACATGTAATAACACATGAAACAAACATGTAATAACACATGAAACAAACATGTAATAACACATGAAACAAACATGTAATAACACATGAAACAAACATGTAATAACACATGAAACAAACATGTAATAACACATGAAATAAAGTGTGTAAACATTAACAATATGTATATAAGGCTACACCCACCTGTTACCTGGACCCAATAAGGCTAAACCCACCTGTTACCTGGACCCAATAAGGCTACACCCACCTGTTACCTGGACCCAATAAGGCTACACCCACCTGTTACCTGGACCCAATAAGGCTACACCCACCTGTTACCTGGACCCAATAAGGCTACACCCACCTGTTACCTGGACCCAATAAGGCTACACCCACCTGTTACCTGGACCCAATATGACTACACCCACCTGTTACCTGGACCCAATAAGGCTACACCCACCTGTTACCTGGACCCAATAAGGCTACACCCACCTGTTACCTGGACCCAATATGGCTACACCCACCTGTTACCTGGACCCAATAAGGCTACACCCACCTGTTACCTGGACCCAATATGGCTACACCCACCTGTTACCTGGACCCAATATGGCTACACCCACCTGTTACCTGGACCCAATAAGGCTACACCCACCTGTTACCTGGACCCAATATGGCTACACCCACCTGTTACCTGGACCCAATATGGCTACACCCACCTGGACCCAATATGGCTACACCCACCTGTTACCTGGACCCAATATGGCTACACCCACCTGTTACCTGGACCCAATATGGCTACACCCACCTGTTACCTGGACCCAATATGGCTACACCCACCTGTTACCTGGACCCAATAAGGCTACACCCACCTGTTACCTGGACCCAATAAGGCTACACCCACCTGTTACCTGGACCCAATATGGCTACACCCACCTGTTACCTGGACCCAAAGGCTACACCCACCTGTTTTGGGACCCAATAAGGCTACACCCACCTGTTACCTGGACCCAATATGGCTACACCCACCTGTTACCTGGACCCAATACACCCATGGCTACATATGGCTACACCCACCCCTGTTACCTGGACCCAATATGGCTACACCCACCTGTTACCTGGACCCAATATGGCTACACCCACCTGTTACCTGGACCCACCCACCTGTTACCACCCACCTGTTACCTGACCCAATACCTGGACCCAATATGGATACACCCACCTGTTACCTGGACCCAATATGGCTACACCCACCTGTTACCTGGACCCAATGGCTACACCCACCTGTTACCTGGACCCAATATGGCTACACCCACCTGTTACCTGGACCCAATATGGCTACACCCACCTGTTACCTGGACCCAATGGCTACACCCACCTGTTACACCCACCTGACTACACCCACCTGTTACCTGGACCCAATATGGCTACACCCACCTGTTACCTGGACCCAATAAGGCTACACCCACCTGTTACCTGGACCCAATATGGCTACACCCACCTGTTACCTGGACCCAATAAGGCTACACCCACCTGTTACCTGGACCCAATAAGGCTACACCCACCTGTTACCTGGACCCAATATGGCTACACCCGCCTGTTACCTGGACCCAATAAGGCTACACCCACCTGTTACCTGGACCCAATAAGGCTACACCCACCTGTTACCTGGACCCAATAAGGCTACACCCACCTGTTACCTGGACCCAATATGGCTACACCCACCTGTCCCGGGGCATACTTCTCCTGGTTCAGGATCCGGAAGCAGAGCTCCTCAAAGTGCTTCATCAGTTTGTACTGGACGGCGATGGCGAACACAGATGGCACGTCGCTCTCACTGCTCACGTCCTCGAAGTAGGCGACCATGTACTTCCCGAGGGCGGCGGCGCGGTGCATGTCGGGCAGGAAGAGGTTGAGAGCCGGTGTGAGCATGTCATCAATCGGAGAGCGGACGTCCTCACGGAGAGTCACGCGTCTCTGGCCACACATCGCCTGCCACTTGGCCTGAACGCCCCGAGAACAGAGCACCAGGATCTTATCAGATGGCCTGCTGACCTGTAGAGGAGGAGAGGACAGGAGTCGAAGGAGGAGAGACGGGGGGGTGAGGGGGAATGGAGCAGAGGAGATGGGGTTAGGTGAGGGAGAAGATGCATCTATCCATCTGAGCGGACAACCCAATCTCTCTGGGTGGTCTTCTGGACATGTTAGTCTTCACCCACCTGTTGTCTCTGCCACTCCAGCCAGGGCAGTTTACCCACGGTGCCAAGCCAGGTTGTGTCCAACAGGTCCAGAACCACGTCAGTGCCACATTTAGCCCGTAAGAAGGCACACAGCTTCAGGACTATCTTCCGGTAGAGTGGATGGTCCTGGGAGTAGATCACCAGAACCCGGGGAGGAACCCTGGGGAACGCATGAGTAAGAGCGTCCACTTGCGTTGAGACCGGTTCTGAGATGCAAGTAGGACAGGAGAAGAGGGAGGGAGGAATAAAGGGGGGAAGAGGGAGATGGAAGCAGGGCGAGGGAGGGAGAAAGGGAGGGATATTAAATTCAATCTGTAAGCACCGTAATCAAGCACGTAAATAGAGGCACACAAATCATTCCACTGATGAAAAACCATTTGCTAATTCATGCACTTCGGTTTCATTGACCATTTAGTCCCAAATGTCCTCCACATTTCTGTCATATTCTGCCAATGTCTTAGTTAATGTGATCATTCTGACTGTGCTGTAACTCAGAACAAATAAAATGCTAAAACAGAAACCGTCCTTGATCATGAAGAAACACAGAACATATTAGCATATGAAAATGTATTTTAAATGGTAAGTATGTATTATAGGTGTATATAAATCTCTAATGTACAGTTCCAGCCTTTGTCTGGAGACTACAAATGGGCAGTTTCGGCCCCCACACCCTAATACCCAGTAGCTATTTTCAGATGGAAGTTATGAAGCGTTGTCATTAAAACATAAACAAACAGGTAAACATAAACAAACAGGTAAACATAAACAAACAGGTAAACATAAACACAATGGTAAACATAAGCAAACATGTAAACATAAACAAACAGGTAAACATAAACAAACAGGTAAACATAAACACAATGGTAAACATAAGCAAACATGTAAACATAAACAAACAGGTAAACATAAACAAACAGGTCAACAAAAAGACAACGGTAAACATAAACAAACAGGTAAACATAAACACAATGGTAAACATAAACAAACAGGTAAACACCCATTAACACTGAGGTGGTCCTGTCTGAACCAGGGGCAACAACGGACGGACAGCGGAGAGAATGAAGGATGGAAAAGTGAACCAAAGGCTTGCACCAAGAAAAGTGAACCAAAGGCTTGCACCAAGAAAAGTGAACCAAAGGCTTGCACCAAGAAAAGTGAACCAAAGGCTTGCACCAAGAAAAGTGAACCAAAGGCTTGCACCAAGAAAAGTGAACCAAAGGCTTGCACCAAGAAAAGTGAACCAGAGGCTTGCACCAAGAAAAGTGAACCAAAGGCTTGCACCAAGAAAAGTGAACCAAAGGCTTGCACCAAGCCAACTCACCTTCCTTTGGCCGCCTACGCAGTTTATAGACGAGTAAACAGATGAGTGCACAGCTGATGACCACAGCCGTCACGGTTATGGCCATGTAGAGAGTAGATGGACAGACAGTTGGGGGAACCGTGGGAGTAATCTGACCTGCAATCAGACAAACATCTGTCATAAAATATGTCCCACATATGTTCACCATCTCATAATTACACTTGTTCATATGAACCTACCACAGATGTTAAACGTTTTCTTTCTTCGGACACAGTCATTGTTGCACCTGTTAAAAAACGGCTGTATCTGGGGAGAAAGATAGGGTTTGAAAATGTGTGGTTTCATTCAGACAATGTACCCGTGTGAGAACGCTATCTAACAAGTAAACCTCCGCATAGGAGGTCTAATCAGAAATCACCAGACATTTAGAAATAGCTCACCTCCACATCAAAATTACAGCAAGTCTGAGGCCAGGCATCCAGATCAAA
Source organism: Dallia pectoralis (assembly GCA_029465975.1). Lineage (NCBI taxonomy): Eukaryota > Metazoa > Chordata > Actinopteri > Esociformes > Umbridae > Dallia > Dallia pectoralis. Next base: position 1,496,275 of record CM055758.1, read on the forward strand.
CTGTACACTTTGCAACATCTGGTTTCCCTGAAGAAAAACACACACCGGAAACGTATCTGTTTGTTTAATCTCTTCATCGTAGTTGCAGATCTCTACAGATTAGAATCTGCAGCAGAACTCTAGTGATGTGAAACAAGATACGCAGTGTCTCAGTCTAAATGTTCTAGGTCAACTCACTGGATGGGAAATTTGGGGCACCTGTCATATAAAACCGTAGTTGTAGGCTATGTTTAATCAGAACTTGTAGGTAAGCCCTTCTGGGCTGTGGAACCTAGTTAAAGTAGACACGGTATATAAGCTCATGTAATTACCCGCTCAGGACATTCCACCATTCAATCATTACACATAAGAGCACCCATCAGTAAACCATTAACACAATAACAAACAAGTCCCTGTGTCCACAACACATTAACAAACAGTCCCTGTGTCCACAACACAATAACAAACAGTCCCTGTGTCCAAAACACATTAACAAACAATCCCTGTGTCCACAACACAATAACAAACAGTCCCTGTGTCCAAAACACATTAACAAACAATCCCTGTGTCCACAACACATTAACACACAGTCCCTGTGTCCACAACACATTAACAAACAATCCCTGTGTCCACAACACAATAACACACAGTCCCTGTGTCCACAACACATTAACACACAGTCCCCGTGTCCACAACACATTAACACGCAGTCCCTGTGTCCACAACACATTAACACACAGTCCCTGTGTCCACAACACATTAACACACAGTCCCTGTGTCCACAACACAATAACAAACAGTCCCTGTGTCCACAACACAATAACAAACAGTCCCTGTGTCCACAACACAATAACAAACAGTCCCTGTGTCCACAACACATTAACACACAGTCCCTGTGTCCACAACACAATAACAAACAGTCCCTGTGTCCACAACACAATAACAAACAGTCCCTGTGTCCACAACACAATCACAAACAGTCCCTGTGTCCACAACACAGGTAAATAGGTTGGTAAATAGGTTAGGGGTTTGACTCCCATCGGGGACATGTGATAAATTAAATTGTAGGTACATCTTTACACTCAGGTGAGTTACTCTTAACGTAAGTTACTCTGTAAAGCGGTTTAATAGGAGGACCTACTAAATGACTAAAATGTTAAACTAATTTTATAATGTTTTACTTTATTCCTATTAATAACTGATACATGTTATTTCCTGGCTCTGAAGGAAAGTTGTTTGTCTTGTCTGTCCAGTTATTTCCAGGACAACAGACAGCGTAGCCTTCTAATCAAAACCAAAACTACATTTCTGAGTTCATTAAGGCACATTTGGGCTTATATCAATCGCGCAGTAACAAAACAAATGTTAGAATTATCATGTGTTAATAACCATATCCTGTTCACTATTATAATGTGTTAATAACCATATCCTGTTCACTACTATAATGTGTTAATAACCATATCCTGTTCACTATTATAATGTGTTAATAACCATATCCTGTTTACTATTATAATGTGTTAATAACCATATCCTGTTCACTATTATAATGTGTTAATAACCATATCCTGTTCACTATTATAATGTGTTAATAACCATATCCTGTTCACTACTATAATGTGTTAATAACCATATCCTGTCCACTATTATCATATGTTAATAACCATATCCTGTTCACTATTATAATGTGTTAATAACCATATCCTGTTCACTATTATAATTTGTTAATAACCATATCCTGTTCACTATTATAATGTGTTAATAACCGTATCCTGTTCACTATTATAATGTGTTAATAACCATATCCTGTTCACTATTATAATGTGTTAATAACCATATCCTGTTCACTACTATAATGTGTTAATAACCATATCCTGTTCACTATTATAATGTGTTAATAACCATATCCTGTTCACTATTATAATGTGTTAATAACCATATCCTGTTCACTACTATAATGTGTTAATAACCATATCCTGTTCACTATTATAATGTGTTAATAACCATATCCTGTTCACTATTATAATGTGTTAATAACCATATCCTGTTCACTATTATAATGTGTTAATAACCATATCCTGTTCACTATTATAATGTGTTAATAACCATATCCTGTTCACTATTATAATGTGTTAATAACCATATCCTGTTCACTATTATAATGTGTTAATAACCATATCCTGTTCACTATTATAATGTGTTAATAACCATATCCTGTTCACTACTATAATGTGTTAATAACCATATCCTGTTCACTACTATAATGTGTTAATAACCATATCCTGTTCACTATTATAATGTGTTAATAACCATATCCTGTTCACTATTATAATGTGTTAATAACCATATCCTGTTCACTATTATAATGTGTTAATAACCATATCCTGTTCACTACTATAATGTGTTAATAACCATATCCTGTTCACTATTATAATGTGTTAATAACCATATCCTGTTCACTACTATAATGTGTTAATAACCATATCCTGTTCACTATTATAATGTGTTAATAACCATATCCTGTTCACTACTATAATGTGTTAATAACCATATCCTGTTCACTATTATATTGTGTTAATAACCATATCCTGTTCACTATTATATTGTGTTAATAACCATATCCTGTTCACTATTATAATGTGTTAATAACCATATCCTGTTTACTATTATAATGTGTTAATAACCATATCCTGTTCACTATTATAATGTGTTAATAACCATATCCTGTTCACTACTATAATGTGTTAATAACCATATCCTGTTCACTACTATAATGTGTTAATAACCATATTCTGTTCACTATTATAATGTGTTAATAACCATATCCTGTTCACTATTATAATGTGTTAATAACCATATCCTGTTCACTACTATAATGTGTTAATAACCGTATCCTGTTCACTATTATAATGTGTTAATAACCATATCCTGTTCACTACTATAATGTGTTAATAACCATATCCTGTTCACTATTATATTGTGTTAATAACCATATCCTGTTCACTACTATAATGTGTTAATAACCGTATCCTGTTCACTATTATATTGTGTTAATAACCATATCCTGTTCACTATTATAATGTGTTAATAACCATATCCTGTTCACTATTATATTGTGTTAATAACCGTATCCTGTTCACTATTATAATGTGTTAATAACCATATCCTATTCACTATTATATTGTGTTAATAACCATATCCTGTTCACTATTATATTGTGTTAATAACCATATCCTGTTCACTATTATATTGTGTTAATAACCATATCCTGTTCACTACTATAATGTGTTAATAACCATATCCTGTTCACTATTATAATGTGTTAATAACCATATCCTGTTCACTATTATAATGTGTTAATAACCATACCCCGTTCACTTCATGTCCATGACTTTTATGGCAGCAGTCCAGTGAGACGCGGTATTTCTGCGCTTGCCGGTCGGTGTTGAAGCCCACAGTGAGAACACTCGGACCTGGTGATCCCGTGGAACTTTCCAACGTGATGTTGGGTGACCACATGCTGCCTGTTTTCAGAAAGTCAAGACCACACATCATAACATATGAGTCTGGAACAGTGTAAACGTATGGCTATATGACATAACATATGAGTCTGGAACAGTGTAACCTTATGGCTATATGACATAACATATGAGTCTGGAACAGTGTAACCTTATGGCTATATGACATAACATATGAGTCTGGAACAGTGTAACCTTATGGCTATATGAAATAACATATGAGTCTGGACCAGTGTAACCTTATGGCTATATGACATAACATATGAGTCTGGAACAGTGTAACCTTATGGCTATATGACATAACATATGAGTCTGGAACAGTGTAACCTTATGGCTATATGACATAACATATGAGTCTGGAACAGTGTAACCTTATGGCTGTATGACATAACATATGTGTCTGGAACAGTGTAACCTTATGGCTGTATGACATAACATATGAGTCTGGAACAGTGTAACCTTATGGCTATATGACATAACATATGTGTCTGGAACAGTGTAACCTTATGGCTATATGACATAACATATGAGTCTGGAACAGTGTAACCTTATGGCTATATGACATAACATATGAGTCTGGACCAGTGTAACCTTATGGCTATATGACATAACATATGTGTCTGGAACAGTGTAACCTTATGGCTATATGACATAACATATGAGTCTGGAACAGTGTAACCTTATGGCTATATGACATAACATATGTGTCTGGAACAGTGTAACCTTATGGCTACATGACATAACATATGAGTCTGGAACAGTGTAACCTTATGGCTATATGACATAACATATGAGTCTGGAACATTTATCTGGTCTTTAGGCCGATACTGTATTATTCTACAGGCGTGTAAAGTATAGTGTCATCTAACGAGTTTAAAAACAAATACTGCTAGGGGCGTGTCATCAAATAGAGGCTCATTTCTAACGTTTTCATTATGTAAACAACCCCTTCATTTACATCCAGACTTTCATCAGACAGAAGCTTAGGACACTATAAACAAATGTAATGTATATATATTATATATATTTACAACAATTAAACAGACACAATTAAATCTTTCAACCGAATGAGGATTCACACAGCCAGTCAGCCCGTAATAATACAATGTCATATAATTCAGCATACATCAGTAGTAAACACATCTGCCACTTACCAGTATCTACACAGACCTTAGTCATCTGAATTCTGGGGTCTATACAATCTAGAAAAATCAAGACAGAACATCATTTAATTAGAACAAATACTTTCTAACATGTGTTTTTTGGCTCCATATGAGGCAAACAGATTTCCGTAACAAAATCAGGGACGGATTGTAATTTGATCAACATCCAGAGTAAAGTATTATGTTGGTATGACCACAGTGAATCTCACCAGGGACAGTGACTTGTTTGAACACGTTGTAATCCGAATGATATAGGTTCGGTTTGGGCAGGTTCGAGACCGAAACCATATACGACAGCCCCGGGTCAACAACCACCCGGTCCAGGGAGAAAGACCACTAAAAGAAAAGACACACATGAGTTGCCTTGTGTCTGTTGTGTCTAAATTATACGTACATGGCAGTTTGATCACCTGGAATTGGACCTACCATTTCCTTTGCCGGATTCCGCATTGCGATCATGTTTTGGAAATCGTAATGAACACAAACGTACTGGTTGGTGGCCTCCATTAACACATGAAGTAGTGTGCCCTTCAGGAAATGAATACTTCCTGCGAGGTTGGATTTCAGAAGAAAAACGTTTTGATAATGTCTAGGGATTAGTGTGCTATTGAGGACATACACGAGCTGGGCTGTTCTACCCACCGTCATCTTTAGCTTTCCATCTGGACACTAAAACAGGATGAAGATTTCCCTGCTCGTCTTCTCTGGTGTCCACATCCACCTCCAGGTTGACTGGGTCGCTGGGAGTGTAGATCTGTGGTTTCAGCCAGTCTTCATCCAGACAATTAGCTACATGAGGATGGACGAGTTTGAGAGGAGATAGAGAGAGGAGATAGAGAGAGGAGATATGGAGAGGAGATATGGAGAGGAGGTATGGAGAAGAGATATGGAGAGGAGATATGGAGAGGAGATATGGAGAGGAGATATGGAGAGGAGATATGGAGAGGAGATATGGAGAAGAGATATGGAGAGGAGATATGGAGAGGAGATATGGAGAGGAGATATGGAGAGGAGATATGGAGAAGAGATATGGAGAGGAGATATGGAGAAGAGATATGGAGGAGATATGGAGAGATATGGAGAGGAGATATGGAGAGGAGATATGGAGAGGAGATATGGAGAGGAGATATGGAGAGGAGATATGGAGAAGAGATATGGAGAGGAGATATGGAGAGGAGATATGGAGAGGAGATATGGAGAGGAGATATGGAGGAGATATGGGGAGGAGATATGGAGAGGAGATATGGAGAGGAGATATGGAGAGGAGATATGGAGAGGAGATATGGAGAGGAGATATGGAGTGATGGGGGGAGAGATGATGACAGGTACAGAATGCAAAAGGGTGGTTAAAAAGGAACATGTTCCTGCTTTGAAGATAAATGTTGCTCAGCTCTACTCAGGGGCGGAGCCAGAGGGGTGTCCGGGGTGCAAAAATTGTATTCCCTATTGGCAGTTTGATGATGATTGACATCTCATTTGACCGCTTGTTGAAAGAAACATTTATTTTGATACGTTGCGGCAAGTTTTTTTAAAACGAGGACAAAGAGAGATCATTTCCACATTTTGCGAAGTATTGTAGGTATTGTAAGTATTGTAGTGACCTGGGACCTGTTTATGTGTCAACGTTCCAAGTGTTTAAGTTGATAGTTCTGTGTTTGTAATCTCGCGGGGTTTGGGGGGTATTAATAGTTCTGTGTTTGTAATCTCGCGGGGTTTGGGGGGTATTAATAGTTCTGTGTTTGTAATCTCGCGGGGTTTGGGGGGTATAAGAGGAGGTGACAGGAGTAGTTCGCTCTATATCCTTAGTGAAATGCCTGCTTGTCTGGGACTTGTGATGAGACGCTAGCATCATTTGTATTGTTGAAATGGAGCCTACGTAGTTAAATATCAGAAATGGTGTAAACAAATAATATGTTTAATAACACCTAAATTGTTACCTGGGGACATGTAGAGAGAAATATTTGCAGACAAAAATAAGTATGTAGTACCTCCCGTTTGACTTTTAGATGGCAATGGTGTTTGTGATGCATATTGTAGCGAACTGTAAATGAATATCCCTATTTGGAGCAGTGGGTAGTGCACTCGGCTGCGGAGCTGTAGGGCGCTGGTTCAAGTCCCCGCTGGACGCTATAGTATCTTGATTTTGTCCAGATTAAATAGTGTAATATTTATGTTACTGAGTATGTAAATGTATTATTATTATTAATCATATAATGATTTATTATACTTGACTAACCAATAATGTCAAATTATTCACATTGCTAACACGTTTTTGTAGAATAGAATAGAATAGACCAATATTGTCAGTTGTACAACTGAATGCACATGTGCCTAGCAATGCAATGACAGTCCTTCATTAAACTGGTCACTACCACTGCTATTATGATTGAAAAAGATCTGTATGTCCCCTTTTTTGGGTGGCATTAACTATTGTTATTATGTTCAAGGGTTTTGTGAAGTTACCTTTTTGGACCACACCATATGCTACATTGAAGAAATATGGGTTGAGGGAATTATTACTTCTATCTCTAATCATCAATCATAGGATTTATTCATTCTACTTTTATGCCAGGTTATGGTTTTAAATAGTAACTTTCTGTCATTGTCTATGGACCCCCTGAAATAGCCTCGGACACCCCATGGCCACCCCATGTATAAAAGTCTAGTTCCGCCACTGGCTCTACTCACAATGGTAATCAATAAAAGAGATGATCCAAATATCTCGTTGAAATGGAACAACGCAAATAAGATCTCAAACAAATAAGTATGTGTGGAATTCAACCCTCTGAACCAACAGCCACCGTATAAAAGATTCACTTACTGACTTCAGATGTACAGTTCAAACCCTAAAATGACAAGATATAGAAAAAACATTAGAAAATAAAGACACATATAGACATGATGTGGCATTAATCAGGTGTTTCAGTTACTAATTATGAATGTCTTCAACGTAAATGTGTTCAGTAGTATTTGAATAATCAATATGTTCCTCGGTTACATATGAATATGACTGTAACCATTAAGACATCAAATGGAATCAAACGGTATGATTAACGCCGAGATTTACCATTTAAACAAAAAAAACGTTTAAAAATGACAGTCACTTACATGTTGAGTGCAGTTCAGAGCAGGCCACTGTAATATCTGGAGACATGAGAATGTAGAGGAGAAATACAACAGTAAAACCCCCGTGAAAAGAAACTCCATATTGGGTCGGTCAAAAGTAAAAAATCTGCTTTCATTCTATAAAAATGTGCTTTCCTCCCATAAAAATCTGCTTTCCTCCCGAACAAATCATTATAAAAACATCAAGGTTTTAATAAATCATGAGTTCACCGCGCATTTGCCATTCAGAAACACATTATTCACATGTGCAGACCAGGAAATCAACTCCTATTGAAGTAGAGACAAAGTGTAACTGGTTTATTTACTGTCAGTTACTTCCTGGTGGTTATGCAAATTATACAGGAACACCTGACCTACTGGAAATATGTTTCTGTGATCCGTGTGTGGGGACAGCTCTTCATGACGTGGTTTAATTATTGTTTTGGTATCATGGTTTTATAATTGTGTTGGTGTCATAGTTTTATAATTTTTTGGTGTCGTGGTTTTTTAATTGTTTTGGTATCATGGTTTTATAATTGTGTTGGTGTCATAATTTTTTTTTTTGGTATCTTGGTTTTATAATTGTTTTGGTATCGTGATTTTATTATTATTTTGGTATCATGGTTTTATAATTGTATTGGTATCGTGGTTTTATAATTGTATTGGTATCATGGTTTAATAATTGTGTTGGTATCATGGTTTATAATGTTTCTGGAAAATACTTTTTTAGGTAGGCCACAAACCCCTCCAGGCATTCACTATTTATTCAATTTATGTGTTACAAACATTATGTGTCTGAAGTGTTGCTGTCGCTACATAAAGTTAACAAATGTGCATCTTATTTTGTAACGACCAAACCCAATATTTAGAAATCTACATTAAATAGAACAAAACAATACTTTCATTTTATTGTCTTCTGTATTTTTTGACTACACAACATAAACGTATATTCACCTTAAGTGACCTACAGAGATTTAAGGTAATTATCTATACACACTCATAGTGAACTGATCCCAGTTCACTATAGGTCCCTTTAAATACAGTAGTACAGATTGTTTAATTCAACGGGTCAGAAAGATAATAGGAAATGGTCATTAAAAACAGAAAAACCAAGGTTTTATTGACCTCTTGATGATCAATTCCACCTGAACTGGGACCTGTTGCTGGACTCTCTACTTGCAGCTGTTTCCACTATCTATGTGGGCATTACTTTTCTCATGTTTGTCAACATGTTTCCAATCACTTCCCTTTAGACTACCACCTACAACAGGTGCCAATGCCAAACACACAGAACAGTACAGAGAATTCATTCTTTCATTGTAGGTCAACCACTTGTGTTTGCTTCCATCCTTTCTGTGATAAACATTGGCTAAAGGATGTTTAGGTGGTTGTTGAGGATGATAACTGAAAAACATGTCTGGGTCCTTTGACTGAGGATGAGTTAAACAAAACCAAAATCACATTTAAATGTCCAAATTAGTCACTGGAATTTAATTAAAACAGATAATCAAAAGAAGAAAAAAACTTCAACTGTCTAAAAAATTTAATTTTTATTTAACCTTAATTTAACCAGGTAGGCTGATTGAAAACAAATTCTCACTTGCAACGAGACCTGGCCAAGATTAGGCGAAAAATATGCAGGACAACGTACAGTTACCTAATAAATACACAGCATATAGGAGTGCAAATAGCATTGGGACACAATAAGGCAATACAGGTTTAAGTTATATACGGGATGAGGTATATGAAGTACAGTTGAGCTGTATAGATAAGACAATACAGGGTTAAGTTATACAAGATGAGGTATATGAAGTACAGTTGAGCAGCATTGATAAGGCAATAGCAAATATATATAAAAAATACAATGGGTATCTATATACAGGATGTGTTTCTATCAGGTAGGTCATTTGAGTGCATGGATTATATGAGGGAATGAGCATTAGAGAATATCTGAGCAAATAGAGTGATTCAAGCATGTAAACAGGTATGACATCTATACATTAGTTTCTTGTGTACTTGGTAACCCTTTTCCCCACTGATGGCTACAGTTCATAATGATGTTGACATTTACAAGTGAGTCATTGTTCTACGGTCAAATGATTCAAATGATTCATGTATTCTCACTTTTAAGCCACAAAGATTTTTGGTGACATAAAGACACAACCACGATGGTTTCATAGTCAACAGATATGACCGTATTCCTGTGTATTCGATTAGATCACAGTCATTCTGGTTCTGTTTTTTCTCTGACTTACTCATTTATACAGCTTTTGTAAGGTCAAATGGACAGAACATTTGTCATCTCTCATCTTTAACCGCTTATCCGGGGTCGGGTCGCGGGGGCAGCAGCTCTAGCAGGGGACCCCAAACTTCCCTTTCTCTGGCCACATTAACCAGCCAGTGTGGAGATATAATCTGAGATATAATGTGCCAGGAACTGCGGCTCTACTCCGAGTTCTTCATGGATGACTGAGCTTCGATGTGGTAAAGCGAATGCAAGACCGCCCTCGATGCTCCAACTCTTTGGCCAATCTGACCTCCATTGTCCGTTCATGTGAACAAGACCCTGAGGTACTTAAACTCCTTTACTTGGGGTAAAGACTCACTCCCTACCCGGAGTATGTAAGGACTCACTCCCTACCCGGAGTATGTAAGGACTCACTCCCTACCCGGAGTATGTAAGGACTCACTCCCTACCCGGAGTATGTAAGGACTCACTCCCTACCCGGAGTATGTAAGGACTCACTCCCTACCCGGAGTATGTAAGGACTCACTCCCTACCCGGAGTATGTAAGGACTCACTCCCTACCCGGAGTATGTAAGGACTCACTCCCTACCCGGAGTATGTAAGGACTCACTCCCTACCCGGAGTATGTAAGGACTCACTCTCTACCCGGAGTATGTAAGGACTCACTCCCTACCCGGAGTATGTAAGGACTCACTCCCTACCCGGAGTATGTAAGGACTCACTCCCTACCCGGAGTATGTAAGGACTCACTCCCTACCCGGAGTATGTAAGGACTCACTCTCTACCCGGAGTATGTAAGGACTCACTCCCTACCCGGAGTATGACTCACTCTCTACCCGGAGTAAGGACTCACTCCCTACCCGGAGTATGTAAGGACTCACTCCCTACCCGGAGTATGTAAGGACTCTACCCGGAGTATGTAAGGACTCACTCCCTACCCGGAGTATGTAAGGACTCACTCCCTACCCGGAGTAGGCATTCCACCGGTTCCTGCTGAGAGTCATGGCCTCAGATTTAGAGGTGCTAACCCTCATCCCTGCAGCTTCACACTCGGCTGCGAACCGATCCAGTGAGTGCTGAAGGTCACCGACCAATGAAGCCATCAGGACCACATCATCTGCAAAAAACAGTGATGAGACGGTCGAGGCTGGGCGTGTCAGTATGCCTCCGGAGTCCTCTGGGATGACATATATGAGATAACATATCTGGGATGACATATCTGGGATAAAATATATAAGATGACATATCTGGGCTGACATATATGAGATGACATATATGGGATGACATATCTGGGATAACATATCTGGGATGACATATCTGGGCTAACACATATGAGATTACATATCTGGGCTAACATATATGAGATGACATATATGGGAGGACATATCTGGGATAACATATATGAGATGACATATATGAGATGACATATTTGGGATAACATATATGGGATGAGATATCTGGGATAACATATATGAGATGACATATATGGGATGACATATCTGGGAAAACATATATGAGATGACATATATGAGATGACATTTATGGGATGACATATCTGGGATAACATATATGAGATGACATATCCCTAAAGGTCTCCTTCTTCAGACAGACAGCTTCCCTGACCACCTGGGTCCACCACGTATTCGATGGTTACCGCCCCCTGAGGCATCTTAGACCTTCAGAACAGTTGTGTTACCACATATTGCTGGACCATCCTTCTGGTTTTTCCCAAATGTATTTTACGACCAGAAAAAACATGGAAAATAGTCGGTTTTGAGAAAAGAACCCTTCTTGGGAGTACATCCTAAATAAAACAGACTAATAAACTAGATTCCCTTAAAATGTAATGTGGTTATAATGTGGGGTTAAAAAATAATAATTACCAACATCCAACTAGTACAGACACCCGCTTAAGAACATAGATGATATGATAATATATAAGGACACTTTTGGTACCGTTGCCATAGTTTCGAAGGTGTAGTATCACTATTTGAATGTTAATAGGCTTTGAGCAGTGCATTTCGCTGACTATTCCACAAGGTGGCAGTATTGATCAGTATACAGACAGACAGGCTTATAATGCTTCTACTTTCCCAAAGGTACAGCAACCATTCATGCCCATATAGAGAAACAACTTACAGATCACACACCAGATTACAGATCAACAGGATGAGTACATTTTGTTTATTAAAATAACATCACATTGATCAGAAATACAGTGTAGACACTTTGAATGACTATTGTAGTTGGAAGTTGTTGACCTTTAATGGAATATTTACTTGGACATACAGAGGCCCATTATCAACAACCATCACTCCTGTGTTATAATGGCATGTTGTGTTTGCTAATCTAAGTTTATCGTTGAAAAGGTGACCTCACACAACACTGACCTCACACTCCACTCACACAAGACTGACCTCACACTCCACTCACACAAACACTGACCTTACACACCACTCACACACTGTACAGAGGTCCTGCAACAAAGAATGTGATAAACTGCCCAGAAATATGTGGGGCAAGCTTGTAGCATCATACTGTACAGTTCCTGTACATGACTGTAGGCTATTGTTGGCGTGTGATTGGACAGCAGTAGGTGGTCAGTCCAGCCAGTCATGATGCCAGAAGGACCTTTCAGTCCCAAGACAGCTTTAAGCTTTAACACATAAAGAGCTTGAAAGTCATATAGTGTTTATCACTGCACTGTGCCTTTAACTGGTACAGGAAGTTGGTTGGGAGGAGCTTATGCCTGAAACGAAAGTCAAAAGTGAGAGAAACTGCAAATGATACGACCAAGCTGTTTTCAACACTTCAACCATCTCAATTAAATACTTTTTCACCATATTAGCTCTTTTATTATTAACGACAACACACACAGGTGAGTAGACATGTTACACAGAAAGTTAGAATAAATAGGAGGGGGTGTAGTTGACATTATACTTATGTTCTCTCTAGATATGGCCTCCTCCAGCAGTGTCTTGTCTGAAGAGCAGTTCCTATGTACTGTTTGTCTGGATGTGTTCACTGAGCCAGTTACTATTCAATGTGGACACAACTTCTGCAAGTCCTGTATCACACAATACTGGGATTACAAGAGTGTGTGTGAGTGCCCCATGTGTAAAAAGACCTTTGATAAAATACCTGATTTATCTGTCAATCTGTTCATATCTGAGTTGGCTGATCAGTTCAAGAAATCTGTTAAAGTGAAAGCCACTAACATCCCTGAACCATGTCCAGCCATGACTGTAGATGTTCCCTGTGACATTTGCTCTGGGACCAAACTCAAGGCCCTGAAGTCCTGCCTGGTCTGTCTGACGTCTTACTGTGAAACTCACCTGGAACCTCATCAGAGAGTTGCAGGCCTGAAGAAGCACAAGTTGATAGACCCGGTGGAGAACATGGAGGACAGGATCTGTGAGAAACATGACAAACTCTTGGAGCTTTTCTGTCGAACTGACCGAACATGTCTCTGTGTATTATGCTTGAAGGCAGATCACATGACTCATGACACAGTCCCTCTAGAGGAAGAGTATGGACAGAATATGGCCAAAGTGAGAGAGATGGAAGCCAAAGTACATCAGATGATCCAGGAGCGACAGCAGAAGGTTTTTGAGGTAGAAAACTCTGTGGAGCTCAGCAGGAAAGATGCAAAGAAGGAGATATCAGCCAGCGCTGAGGTCTTCACATCTCTGGTGCGTGCCATTGAGAGAAGCCAGGCTGAGCTTTTTGAGATGATCGAGGAGAAACAAAAAGCAGTGGAGAGGCAGGCTGAAGAAGTCATTAAAGATCTGGAACAGGAAATCACTGACCTAAGGAGAGGATGTGCTGATCTGAAGCAGCTATCACACACTGAGGACCACCTCCATCTCATTCGGAGGTTCTCATCCCTGTGTCCTCTTCCAACCACCAAGGACTGGTCTGAGATCAGTGTTCCCAGAGATCTGTGTCTGCAGGGAACTGTGAGGAGAGCTGTGTCTCAGTTGGAGAAGACAGTGGAGAGGGAAGTGGACAGGTTGTGTGACGCTGAGCTAAAGAGGATTCGGCAGTATTCAGTAGATGTGACTCTGGACCCAAACACGGCAAATCCTTACCTCATCCTGTCTGAGGATGGGAAGCAAGTAAAAGATGGAGACATAGAGAAAGATGTCCCTGACAACCCGGAGAGATTTGACAGATGTACCATTGTTTTGGGAAGCGAGGGCTTCTCCTCTGGTAGGGTTTACTATGAGGTGACAGTTAAGGGAAAGTCGGCCTGGTATTTAGGAGTGGCCAGAGAGTCCTGTGACAGGAAGGGGGACTTTACACTATCCCCAGAACACGGTTACTGGTGTGTGGGTCTAGAGAACGGAGAGTACAAATCTGCAGACTCTTCACTTGTCTCTCTGATCCTGAGAGAGAAGCCTGAGAAGGTGGGTGTGTTCCTGGATTATGAGGAGGGGCTGGTCTCCTTCTATGATGTGGAGGACAGATCTCATATCTACTCCTTCACTGGCTGCACCTTCACTGAGAAACTCTACCCATTCTTTTACCCTGGGTTAAAAGATAAAAACAACTCTGTTCCCCTAATAATCACTCCTGTTAATCACACAGATTAAATTAAATCTAAAGATCTATGTTCTTATGTTGTTAGTAACATGTAAAAGAAGAGGAATTGAATTTGACTAAAGTTACATTTTATATTTTTTGCCATAATAATGTTGGATTGTTTTATAAATCACCTTGAGGTTGTAATACGTTGTAGATGGAATTTTTCAATTACTTTTTACGACTTCGTTTTCCTTTTTCTTGTCTCTACCTTTATGTTTTACCAAATACGCTAATGCATTATTGGATTTACACATGATCAAACCTCTTGATTAATATATGTAGTATGTATATGTAATCAATCTATTGACTTGAGCTAGGCAGGGTCTCCTGTCGAACTGTTTGTGTTTTTTGCTCTATTTGCACTGTTCATGTACGTTTAAAAATGTGTGTCCTAAATGCTGCAGCTACGGGTCAGGACAAATTCCTGGAGTGTGTAGATAAACTTGCCAATAAACCTGATTATAAATAAATAGAAAAACATCAACCTAAATTCAATACAAATACTTCAACCCACATGACAAAGACTTATATCAACATACATTATACATGAACCTATGACATAAGCCTTTATAAAATATTCAGGTACTCATTTTTCACTAACCTCACCACCAGTAATAATCAAATTTTTCATGAATTTGTATTCTCTTGTACAATAAATATTTAGATAGCTGTTACTCGTTGGTGATAGTTAACTACTAAGCTTTTAATAAACACACTGCTCATTTGCGACATCTGCTGGTAAAACATGTTACTGCTCATTTAATGTTTCAGGCCAAATAAACATTTCGTTCTGATCAGTTCAACGTTTCTCTGTTGAAACCACACATCTATGAAGGTAAAACAGCGACATAAGTTTTTTTCTTGTAATTGTTTTTTTTCTTTTGAAACTCGTTTTGTACTTAGTTTTTCTTTCTTGTAATTGTTTTTTTTCTTTTGAAACTCGTTTTGTACTTAGGTTTTCTTTCTTGTAATTGTTTTTTTTCTTTTGAAACTCGTTTTGTACTTAGGTTTTCTTTCTTGTAATTGTTTTTTTTCTTTTGAAACTCGTTTTGTACAAAAGTTTTTCTTTTTTGTAATTCGTTTTTTTTCTTTTGAAACTCGTTTTGTACAAACGTTTTTCTTTCTTGTAATAGGTTTTGTACAAAAAACCAACGCGCAGAGTTTTGTCACTAAAATTCCACTAGCACTGTGACAAAAGGTTTTCTTTCTTGTAATTCGTTTTTTTCTTTTGAAACTCGTTTTGTACAAAAGTTTTTCTTTCTTGTAATAGGTTTTGTACAAAAAACCAACGCGCAGAGTTTTGTCACTAAAATTCCACCAGCACTGTGACAAAAGTTTTTCTTTCTTGTAAATCAGTCTGTGCCCAAACGTTTCACTGCGTTTCCAAACAGAAACCCCAAACGTATTCTGACCAATGAACGGATAGCTATCTTAGCGTGGCCCTTTGAACTTCAACCAATCGTTACTCCTTGCAAAGGGTAGAAGAAAAGTCATGGCTCGGCATGGTCAGCATCTGTTACCTCAAGTAAGTTTTCGATTATGTAAAACGTATTTTCATGTCCATGCAGTAGTAATTAAAATATTATTTTATATAATACTGCATGGACATGAAAATAAGTTTTACTTGAGGTAACAGATGTTGACCATGCCGAGCCATGGCTTTTTTCCTCTTTGGAAGGAGTAACGATTGGTTGAAGTTCAAAGTTCCACGCTAAGATAGCTATCCGTTCATTGGTCAGAATACGTTTGGGGTTTCTGTTTGGAAACGCAGTGAAACGTTTGGGCACAGACTGATTTACAAGAAAGAAAAACTTTTGTCACAGTGCTGGTGGAATATTAGTGACAAAACTCTGCACGTTGGTTTTTTGTACAAAACCTATTACAAGAAAGAAAAACTTTTGTACAAAACGAGTTTCAAAAAAAAAAAAAAATTACAAGAAAAAAACTTGTGTCGCTGTTTTACCTTCATACACATCCGTTGTTGAGCAAATCATTTGAATAATTATGTGGCTTTGTCCAGATGCATTTTTCAACCCAAAATGTAAACCTAACTTTATAATTACTTTATATACTATGATAGGTGATGATTATTTATATTTTTGTAAAGGTACACTAGCCAAGACCGTGTGTGTGACCGCGTGAGTGACCGTCTGTGTGACCGTGTCTCTGTGAACGTGTCTGTGTGACCGTGTCTGTGTGACCGTGTCTGTCCACCAGTTGGCGGTACAGATATGGTGGGAATATGTGTGTGAGTGTTTGAACGGCTCAGCGATACAGAACCAGGTGCAGGGAAGACAAGTCACCAGTTGACAGATGGAATGAATGTTGATAATATCATGTTCAGATCAATACCACACCTTCATGTACATGTCATCTGTTGAGACACGGACACAGCATCTACTGCCTTTATATCTTATTCAGAGTCAGACACCAAGACTGGCCTATTTCTAACACACACACACACGATTATTGTCTGCTAACAGTGGAACACCTGGGCCCTTATTGCCGTAGCTACGCCTAATTTCCTGGTTTGATATAATTCATTAGCGGATCGTCCGGCCCCCATCCCTGTGCTCGGCTAATCATATGCTTCTGACTGCTCTATTGGAGCAGCACAACCACACCAGCAGCCTGGAACTGTTACTCGTGTTCAGCTCACGGGCTGTCTGACTGTCACTGTCTGGGTTTCGTTTGACACCACACCTCTGGAACAATATCGTCTGTTGTCAGTAGTTTTCTCCTTCACCCCGTCTCTCTCCTCATATCTGTTAGTAATTCTCTCATTCACCCCGTCTCTCTCTTCATATTCAGGTAAACAACTCATTCAACCTGTTCCCATATGTAGTGGAGGGGTTAACTCCAGGAAGTGTGAACTGGGAACAGATTAGCCGTGTGTGTGTGTGTGTCAGGAGGATGTGAGTTGACCTCAGGTCTATCAGGAGGATGTGAGTTGACCTCTGGTCTATCAGGAGGATGTGAGTTGACCTCTGGTCTATATGGAGGATCTGAGTTGACCTCTGGTCTATATGGAGGATCTGAGTTGACCTCTGGTCTATATGGAGGATCTGAGTTGACCTCTGGTCTATATGGAGGATCTGAGTTGACCTCTGGTCTATATGGAGGATCTGAGTTGACCTCTGGTCTATATGGAGGATCTGAGTTGACCTCTGGTCTATATGGGTTAATAGTTGATAAGAAGACGGCTGAACGTTCTGATCGCTTGTTGGGGTCCAATAACAGCAAATTGGTTGTGCGACATAGTCAAACAATCACCCGCTCAAAGGTAAAAGGTTAAAGGTGAGAGTTTAATATAATAACAACCCTACTGACTGCTTCCATCTTTTACATGTGAACAGAAACAACAGGAAGATCAACAGCAGATACATGGTGGGTTAATTACAAGATCACTTGCAGTTTCGTGTGTCATCCCATAATTATTAGTTGTTCTATCATCAACAGTAACAGCATGAGTCAGATGTGACTCAGGCCAGTGGAGGCCCCCCCCCCTTATAACGTGAAGCTGTGTAGTCCTTCTGATGGCACAAATATGATACATGAATACGATCCATCGTCATCATCAACAAGATCATCATCTTCATTAACCAAATGATCGCTAGCACCAAGTCTATACTGGCGGGTCAAATGGATGAACTCTCCTGATTCATGACCAGCAGATACAGCAAAAGCGAGTATGAAAAGTCTGTGTTATCGATCTCGGGTTAATACGATGTAATTGATTGATTTTTATCCAATTGATGAAAGCCCCTCTGGACAGTAACAAGTCCTGCCCACTCGTGGGCATGACTCCGCCCTCACACAGATTTCCTCCGCTTTCCGAATACGTTATTGATGAGTTTGGCCATTGACTTGGAGCCACTGGGCCTTCGTCTCCTGTCCTTGCCCTTGCCCCCCAGGCTGGCGTTGTGGACCATCTTGGAGAACATAAGAACTACCTCCTGGTAGTGTTCTGCGGCCGAGAGCTCGTAGAACTGGCACCGGGACTCCGTAGCGAGACGCTGGCCCTCCTCACGATGCACCTCCCTCACATGACACAGGTCCTGTTTGTTACCCACCAGGAACACCAGCAGGTCTGCATCCCTGAGAGAGACAAGCACACAGTTGGTCATGTGACAGGAAGGTCAGAGGTCGTGTCCATGACGATAGCCTGGGATTCATTAAAACCAATGTTTCCACAGTGTCTTTATGAACATATTCACAAAACGGTAGTATTTATTTTAATAATCCTGAATGGAGCAAAATGATAAAAAAAAAACAGTTGAACAATTACACATCCATGACATAAGAACTAAATGAAGCTACGTTCTCATAACTGCAGGGGTGTATTGAAACAGTCGTTAGATATAGTGTTTAGTTACAACATTATCTGGAGGTAATTACACATGTCAATCTAGTGTCGACCTACTGGCATTGGGAACAGAGGGATGTGCTGTCAGACCACAGGCAGAGTAAAACCCTCTGAAGTATTTATGTGTTCCCCATGGAGAACCCAGAGTTTATGGAGCAATGTTCTATGTGCTGCAGAGATTGCTAACAAATGCTAAGAAATGCTAATAAATGCATGAGGCGTGACTAGACTCTACAGGTGTGTGACCAGACTGTAAGGGTGTGTGAGATCTGTACAATGTGTGAGATCTGTACAGGTCTGTGACCAGACTGTACAGGTGTGTGAGATCTGTACAATGTGTGAGATCTGTACAGGTGTGTGACCAGACTGTACAGGTGTGTGATCTGTACGATGTGTGAGATCTGTACAGGTGTGTGACCAGACTGTACAGGTGTGTGAGATCTGTACAATATGTGAGATCTGTACGGTGTGTGACCAGACTGTACAGGTGTGTGAGATCTGTACAATATGTGAGATCTGTACAGGTGTGTGACCAGACTGTACAGGTGTGTGAGATCTGTACAGGTGTGAGATCTGTACGGTGTGTGAGATCTGTACAGGTGTGTGATCTGTACAGGTGTGTGACCAGACTGTACAGGTGTGTGTGACCAGACTGTACAGGTGTGTGTGATCTGTACAGGTGTGTGACCAGACTGTACAGGTGTGTGATCTGTACAGGTGTGTGAGATCTGTACAGGTGTGTGACCAGACTGTACAGGTGTGTGAGATCTGTACAGGTGTGTGTGAGATCTGAACGGTGTGTGTGAGATCTGAACGGTGTGTGTGATCTGTACAGGTGTGTGACCAAACCTTTTGGCTCCCCCCAGTTGTAGCTCTCTTATCAAGTGTACAACAGCTTTAGCTGAGATGAAGGAGGATCGATCACTGATGTCGTAGACCACAACGAAGCCATCAGCCCAGTGGAGTTGATCTGTCAGGGTTGACTTCCCCTCACTGGCCTGTGGAGAAACACCAACCGCAAAAATACTGGATTCATTCAATTAAATAACGAGAGCCATAATGGCTAGAATGGAACGTGCTGGAATGGAATTAACAGATCGCGTTTATTCATTACAATCTATTTGTAATCAGCTGTTTCCCTTTTTCAAAGTGACACAAGCACTAAATCACACATACATTTTCAACTTATAACCTTCCTCTTCTTCGATAAATATACCATCATCATCACCATAAGGTCATGTAGCCTTTGGCAAACATTACTGGGCTTTTGTTATCACAGAAATCCTCTAACTGCTGGCGCCAATGCTTCTGCATTTTTAAACAATGACTTTTGGCCAAACGTCTTCCTGTGAGACTGATTCAGTCTTATTGGCTGTAGTGCCATTCATTTATGAGCAGCTCAGGACTCTAGTTGGAATTACATTAATATGACCAGGGGGCAGAGCTTGTTGCAGTAGGGGGATCGTGGACTACATTAGTAGGACCAGGGGGCGGAGCTTGTTGCAGTAGGGGGATCGTGGACTACATTAGTAGGACCAGGGGGCGGAGCTTGTTGCAGTAGGGGGATCGTGGACTACATTAGTAGGACCAGGGGGCGGAGCTTGTTGCAGTAGGGGGAGCGTGACTATATTGTTATTACGACCAACATACTGATATTACAATATCCGATAAAGTAATTTAGCACATTTGCATATCCATTTCTGTACGTCTGTTGTGCTGACCAACCGGGGGAATTGAACACCACATCCTGATGTCTCTGGTAGATGTCTCTACCAACTCAGCTAATAAATTCAATATGTTAGTGCAAGACCCTCCTCCTCGTAACTCACCTGAGAGCATGGGTCATAAAGCTCTAGATTCAGCTGCCTC
The DNA here is from genome assembly GCA_029465975.1 of Dallia pectoralis. Taxonomy (NCBI): domain Eukaryota; kingdom Metazoa; phylum Chordata; class Actinopteri; order Esociformes; family Umbridae; genus Dallia; species Dallia pectoralis. The sequence continues at coordinate 1,517,107 of CM055758.1, forward strand.
CCATCAACAGAAATGCGCTTTCTGTATACACACTCTGCATCCGGACAGGAGTGAGGGAAAAAGAAAGAGGGGGAGAGAGAGACAGACAGACAGAAAGTGAAAACAAGAGGAAATCAATATTTAAATAAAAGGGGTAATTTGACATCTTCCACATCAACATTGTGGCTCATAAACTGTGGTGGCCACTGACTCAATACTCGTGCCAAACATCTGGAGTCACTTTCTGCAAGCAGCCATAAATTAGATTTACATTTTTCAAAATAAAACCATCATTGAAAAGATTTGCATTGTCTGTCATTATAATGCTACTAAATTGTAGTTGAATAATTTTTATGTTTTTGTTAAAGTAAATGCAAATAATGTTTATTAGAAACTACTATTTTAAACGTTTGCTGGAAGAGCCGTGCAAAAGGATGCATGAAAGCTGTGACCTGGAAACATTACATGATGTTTTCATTATTTCATATTAATTTTAAATAAAACACGACCATTATACAGTGAACTGGACCTCACCTGCAGAGGAGGCATATTCCCCAATAAATCTCCTGGTCAGGAATCGAACCACCAGAGCTGATTATGGCACAGAATATAGTGAATAATTAAATGCTATAAATAAATATTACCATCCAATCTGTGCCAACAAGGAAATATAAAGTGTTTAGGTGATATTACCTGATTTTCCGACGCCTTCACTGCCCAAAACGGCAAGTTTAACATCATTCATATTTCCAACTATATTCCCTTATTCCAGAGGGATGTTTGTCCTTACAAATTATAATTATCCCTGTTGAAACAAACGTATCTCTTTAAGTCGAATCAAGTTGCAAACCAATTAATTAACTGATTGCCGAATGCATCCTAGAGTAAACTGAAAAAAGTTGTTGGCTGTTTCTTCTTTTCCACCGGTTATTTATTTATTTATTTGTGTGTTTATTTCTCGTTGATGCTCACGCGACTACTAGTGCAGCAATCTGGAGCGCGTGTTGTTATTAACCCGAGAGCGAGAGGGGGCGTGGTCCTGGTGCGTACGTCACTGCGTCACTACGTCACCGTGACGACGCGGACGCGGAAGCGGAACAGACCCCGGGGGGCGGGGCATGCATAAACCGAGATGCACTCGATTCTTTATTGGGCCGGGAGGTGTGTGCTTGTGTGTTCACCTTTTTGCTTTCCTCATACATCCAGTCCTCCCTTTTCTCATCAATCCAACCTCTTTTTTACTCATCTACTTTGAAGGGAACTCTATCCGTCAGTTTGGTCCTTGATGTTAGAGTGACCTTTATGGATGTGGGCTCTCCTAGCAACGACCACCATCACATACTGTTACTGCAAAACACATCATCCTAACATTGTGACCCATATAGAGTAAGTTAGCTCGTCACATTTTCATGATTATATTCTGTTGAATTTTAAACAACAAACAAGACACTATGACTGTCTGCTTTTCTGTTAGTATTGAATCATGTCTAAAGTCTTCTTATCTTCAAGGCGTTTTCCTAGCTTAAATGCTTGGCATTCTGTCCGTCCAGTCATCAACTGCAGGGTGGATTCTCACGGTCAGAGGAATTTTCTGGAATATTTGATCTGGTTTGGCCGGCACATAAAACCCCTAAAGTGATGTCTGAGTGAAGACAAACCTTCTCAACTGAGAGAATTAACCTGGAGAGACCACGCTGGAGAAACCACACTGGAGAAACCACACTGGAGACCATGCTGGAATGGGTTTATAAAGGATGAGGTTTATAAAGGGAGGGGTTTATAAAGGGTGGGGTTTATAAAAGGTGGGGTTTATAAAGGGAGGGGTTTATGAAGGGAGGGGTATATGAAGGGTGGGGTATATGAAGGGTGGGGTTTATGAAGGGTGGGGTTTATAAAGGGAGCGGTTTATAAAGGGTTGGGTTTATAAAGGGAGCGGTTTATAAAGGGAGCGGTTTATAAAGGGTTGGGTTTATAAAGGGAGCGGTTTATGTTTTCATTACAGTATGTGGCTGATATGGCTGAATAGTTCTGTTTCATTAACTCTGATCTCTCAACTTTCTGTCTTTATTTTTCTCCACTTCTTCAACCCCTCTCTAACTCCTCCACGGAGCAGGAACTGGAGAGATCCCAGTTAGAGTTGAACTCGATTGTGGCATGTAGCCAGGACGATAATTTATGACTGTATCAGACGACTAATGAATAACCCTGGCATTGAACCCAGATATGCACTCCTAAGGCCGACCGAAAGTTTCTATTCATGAGTTCTGTATCAAGACAGTCTGACCACAAAACCCAGGAATATGTGGCTATTATGAGCAGACTGCAGAGAATAAAGACCAAAACGTCAGTCTGACACAGCGATTCGGTCTGTCGGCCAAAATCTGTTCTAATTTAAGAGAGACGATAAGTTGTAGAATTCTGGAGACTGGAATAAGGACCCAAAAAGCTCTGATCCAAGCCAAGTGTCTAAAGCCAGAACTAAAGCTCGATTATTTGTTATTTTAAGGCTCAAATATGTTATTTTAAGGCTCAATGCAGGCACTTATTTCTAAGTGTGTCATCTAGCTTTTAAAGGCTGTATGATACAGTGACCCTCTGGTCTTGGTGCAAAATGCAGCCACAGCATCAGGTTGTAGACGACACAGGTTATCAGTAGTCCATTCAAAGTGCCGTTGATCTTCATTAGCTGAGACAACCAAACCTGACAGTTATCATTACGTAGCCAAATGCGTTTAGGAAGGAGCTGAGGCGTTTCTCTTTTATCTCCACCTAATAGGAAACATCTCCTACAGTTTCCAATACACCACCGTTTATTTTTAAAGCAGATGGGGTGAGCTTTCTGCGTCTATTTTGGCTCGGCCTGTATAATCACTTAGCCTGCTGCCTGGAGTCCAGGATTGTTTAAGATCTGTGAATACCCGACCCCGGATAAGCGGTTGAAGATGAGATGAGATGAATACGATGGTTTCTAAACACGGTTCCTGTGAAATGAGGATGTAATCATTTCTGTCTACTGGAAGTGTTTTTGAGTTTATGACATTGAAGCCATATCTTTGTGAGGGCAGTGATATGGAATAAACTTAATACTGTAGGCCACGTATACAGGATAAATATAAAATCCACAAGAACAGTTCTATTCTCATAGAAACCTTTTGGGCTCTACCCACTCAAAAACATTTTTAGTAATTGGTAATTAGTTTTAATTTATTTAAAGGTGGATTAAGTCTCCAACTTCAGATGTAGATATCTGTAGCGTTGTTTTCTTCTACTTTTAATACTGAAACAACTGTTGTAGTAGTAACTGGTGAAGACTAACTGGTGCCATGGCACTTGTGTTTTAGTTTTGACAAAATACCCAAAAAGTCAAGACCTCCACAGACAACCAACTTTCAGTAGGTCCACTGACCCCTACAAAGTCCTACCAATAGAGGATAACTGTTATTCCTACGATTGGTGTTTCAGTGTCCGTCTGTTTGCTTCACCAAGGTTCTATGTGGCTCAGGTGATACAACATGCTTTGTATTCCTTTCTTTTTCTCTCCATCTCTCTCTGTCATTATGTCTCTTTCTTTTTTCCTGTCTCACTCTTTTGTCATTCTCTCTCTTATCATGTCTCTCTCTTTCTGAGTTGTAACCTGGTTGTGTAACCCTGTGTGTAACCTGTGTGTAACCTGTGTGTAACCCTGTGTGTAACCTGTGTGTAACCTGGTTGTAACCTGGTTGTAACCCTGTGTGTAACCTGTGTGTAACCTGTGTGTAACCCTGTTTTTAACCTGGTTGTGTAACCTGGTTGTGTAACCTGTGTGTAACCTGTGTGTAACCCTGTGTGTAACCTGGTTGTGTAACCCTGTGTGTAACCTGGTTGTGTAACCCTGTGTGTAACCTGTGTGTAACCTGTTTGTAACCTGGTTGTGTAACCTGTGTGTAACCAGGTTGTAACCCTGTGTGTAACCTGTGTGTAACCTGGTTGTGTAACCCTGTGTGTAACCTGGTTGTGTAACCCTGTGTGTAACCCTGTGTGTAACCTGTGTGTAACCCTGTGTGTAACCTGGTTGTAACCCTGTGTGTAACCTGTGTGTAACCTGGTTGTGTAACCCTGTGTGTAACCTGTGTGTAACCTGGTTGTAACCCTGTGTGTAACCTGGTTGTAACCCTGTGTGTAACCTGTGTGTAACCTGGTTGTAACCCTGTGTGTAACCTGGTTGTAACCCTGTGTGTAACCCTGTGTGTAACCTGTGTGTAACCTGGTTGTAACCCTGTGTGTAACCTGGTTGTAACCCTGTGTGTAACCTGGTTGTAACCCTGTGTGTAACCTGGTTGTAACCCTGTGTGTAACCTGGTTGTAACCCTGTGTGTAACCTGGTTGTAACCCTGTGTGTAACCTGGTTGTAACCCTGTGTGTAACCTGTGTGTAACCTGGTTGTAACCCTGTGTGTAACCTGGTTGTAACCCTGTGTGTAACCTGGTTGTAACCCTGTGTGTCATGAGCAATAACACCTGTTCCTCCATGTAGGTTTGCCATAAGTCTTCATTTCCACGCTAGAAAACAAGTAATGAAATGTACCGCTGCTAGCCACATAAACCGCTTGTCCAGCGTTAGCTCACCTAAATATAGATAATTATAGGGCACTTATCTTGCTTTCGTACCTCATTTTGGAGTATTGCTCTGGTGTCTCCGTCTAAGAATATCCTCCGTCCTCCTCCACTGAAAGCTGTGATCCAGTGTTACGTGGAAATGCAGTGGTTCTAACAGTGACAGATAGACTCTGGAACCTTCCATGACATGTTTAGGCTGGACTCTCCTATTGGAGATAAAGCAGCGTCAGACTCGATGGCTACACACTAGGATTTATAATGCAGTTCTGCATGCTCTAATTCACTCAGCAACCCTGGACTTAAACAATACTGGTTATCCAGTCATACACATGTGATGTATTGGAATCAGCTTGATATTCAGAATCCTATGTTAGCAGACGCTATCCAGAGTGACTTGCAATTAGAGAAAAAAGCCTTGCTCAAGAGCACTGGAACATTGTTGTATATGTCGTGATTACGAAGATTGTAAACAGCAACCTTTCAGGCCCAATCCTCTAATCCAAAATGCAATCTGACACCCCTGTAATTGTAGATGGTTTATTATTCTGAAGATACGCTTGTCTGGGTCAAATTGATTCAAGAATGAATCAAACCCATCTGGTCTTCTTCACATAAGACAAGTGTAGTTATGTGGCCTTATTCTGTTGTACAAAATAAATATGTGTAATATATGTGAACAGCACTTTATCTTATCTAAAGGTTGATGTATAACAGCAACAGTTGCTGTTGTTTTATTCATGGGACCACTTTCTTTACATTATCTAATGACACCAACAGGTTTCTGACAGCAACTAACCTACGGTTGTTTGAAGGTTGTTAAACGTTCCTGTCACAACCGTTCTGCAAACCAAATGGGTCAGACGGCGTTTTGAGCGAGTTGTGGGGGACGGTGTCCTGGGGTGTCTTTCATTTGGATCCTGTTAGATGTCCTCTGTCTGATGTCACAGACACAGCTGGATTTAAGTGACACACGTCACAAACAACCCCCTGGAAGGTGCTGTACGTCTGAATCGGTTTATAAAAGCCTAGTGCACTATAAAGCCCTGCAGATACTCATTGACAGTAGTGCACTATAAAATATACAGGTCATATGAACTAGTGTACTAAAAAGACAGTATTGTGAAATTTGGGACATAAGCATTGGGGGTTCAGCACTGTCTCTATGTGGTACAGAGCCATTGTGTGTGTGTGTGTGTGTATGTGTGTGTGTGTGTGTGTGTGTGTGTGTGTGTGTGTGTGTGTGTGTGTGTGTGTGTGTGTGTGTATGCATACGTGTGATTGATAAAAGCGGGTCCCAGCATGAGACCAGCTCTGGCAGACGTCATCAGTCTTCTTCCTAAAGGTCACATGGACATGGGGTCATGAGTAGGACACAGATTACAATAACAGACTACATCAGGACACACACACACACACACATGTTACACACACACATATGACACATACACACATGTTACACACACACACATATGACACATTCACACATGTTACACACACATATGACAAACACACACATGTGACAAACACACACATGTTATACACATGTTACACACACACACACATCCAGTATATTTCTAACCTTAAGGAAACAGGGGTTATGGGATATGGCCATTTGCACTTTGTTTCCTTCCTCTCCCCAGTTCTCCCTCAGGGCTGATGACTAGACAGGCATATTGATTTTAAATGTGTTAGTTTTACAGGGTAGTTCACCACTCTCAGACCAAAACATATCTATCACAGGTGTTAGGGACCATACTCTGTGTTCCAAATCGAACCCCTTTTCCGTTTAGGAGGTAACGTATCCAGATAGAGGACAAAAGAAACGGATACAGAGCAAGGCTATTTCCTGACAGAATCCTGCTGTGACTCCTGAGGTAAATATTTAGCTTTTATACTGGAACCACTTGTGGGAAGAGAAGTAGTCTTATTTATTTGAGAGTTAAAAATAATCCAGGGTGACACATCCCATGATTACATATTTGTCCATAGGACAGGTTTAATAGTATTGTCAAATATACATTTGGTTTAGTCAACTGTGACAATGTAACCGGATTTACTATGGCCTCCAATGAACCACCCAGGTAACATGAAATTACACCGAGTCTGTTCAAGAACAGTATTAGTACAGATAGGTATCAAATGACTCACGTACATGGTTTCACATTTTCTTTTAATTTAATTTGATAAATTCATAGTTGCAGAAACTAAAGTGCAAAACCTCCTCTGTTGTTTTGCAAGTCGTTGGCATGGCAACGCAAACTGTTTTGAACTACCTGGTTGGCTAGAGGCAAATCCTAACCTTGTAATCAAGACACTTGCACTCAATTGGCTGCGTTTGTGCCTGGGATTAGGATACGTCCAAAATACACACAAGCATTTATCACATCGTAGAACATGAAACCACGGCAACGGCAAAAAAGTTAATCGTTGACATCTTTACCGTGTTTTTTTCCTTGCACGCACACACACGCACGCACAAAACACTGATCCGACTGGTCATCACCATTCCACGTTTTTCACTGAATCGGAGGCTGCCATCTTGTGGAGGAATCTGGTAAACCACCACAAACACGAACTTGAGGATATTAATAAATTCCTGCTCAATGTCCAGTTCTTTGTAATGTAGCGTCTGAGTCCAAGTGTCAAACGTCCTGTGTACCTATCAGGTTAGTAAAATATGAACAGATGCATGGATGGGCACAGGGACACACAGGACACACAGAGACACACAGAGACAATCCCCCACACGCCATTGTGGAGATTCCAAACAGTCTGATTTAATAATGACCAGCTATTTCCTTTCCCTCTGTAACGCACAACTTCAGCCACATCGTGGTGTTACCAAGTCAAGAAAGCACCATGAGATATCTCCACAGCCAGATTCACGCACCTTGGACAGCATTTGATTATGATACAACAAAACTAAATAGATTTAATCAAGAGATATTGCCACTGATCAACCCATAATGTGAGAAGATGTATATACATGTTTATTAAAGCCTAAAGTTGCCATGTTAATTAAAGCCCAAAGATCCCATGTTTATTAAATCCCAAAATTCCCATGTTTAGTAGAGTTTCTATTTCTAAACCTGTACCAAATGAACAGATGGGCAGACACAATACTTCAATACAAAGACAGTGGGGACGATGTAAATGGTAGAAGAGACAGATTGTACGTCTATTGAAGATGTGTAGGCGTTCATGACAAATTGTGCCCATAAGAATTGGATCGTGCTCCTAGGATTCATTTGCAGGCGGGCCAAAGCCTTTAAAGGAATACCGAAAAGCACTTGGCCACAAATCTTGGTGATGTATGGACTTAAATGAACCCGTATCAGCGTGTCCAAATGAATACATCAGACCAAGTGACCACTCATCACTGTATTCCATCCTTTAAAATAGAACCGAATCCATCTGTCTCTTAAGCGCTTTTTCCACATATAGAATGTGTTTAATATTTAAAACGTCTTCATCAACATTAACACAGACAGCCCTCAGCGTCAGGGGACCATCACTGAGCTTTATCTTGGTCCACAGAACAGCTGATTCACATCAGAACCTCTCCATCTTATGTCCAAGTCCTTTATTGCCACGTAATCCTGTCCTATTTATAGCAGTTATCAGCATAAATAACATCTACAGCAGGTAACTCCATAATACGGGAACAATTCCTTCTCTTACCAACACTTTTTTCGAACATCCACGTCTTGAGTAGGCAGATTTTTTAACCAGTAAAGTCTGCAAACACAATCTTATTCACGGCAAACGACCTTTATGAAAGTATAAATTATACTCTGAGTTTTATTGTTTCAATAATGTACAGAGGCTGTAATGTAACAGTTTTGAATAAAACATGTTTTTTCTGGAAGTTGCACATTACCAAATTCAGGCAAACATATCGCTGGAATAAAGATACAATCTGAGCACAAAAACATCTTAAACATTTAAAAATGCAAAGAATGTTGACAATATAGATGATACTGATATATCTGTAGAGTACATTATTAGGCACACATAACAAGTGATTAGACAGAAAGAGATCACATATTAATGTGGGGTTAAAATACATATTTTTGGATCAGAAAAATGACGTGGAGAATGAGCTGTGGAATTATGCAGCTGACATGCACACACTTTATCCATAGGACGTTTCACCACACCACCGGTAAAAACTGTTAGCATGTATGATATTCTAGTAATTTAAATATAAAAATAATGTTATATTAAAAAGTATGCTTTCAAATAAGCAATAGTGTGTGTGGTACTATCTGAACCCATCTCAAATTCTCAGTTTACATTAATATAGTAGTCATATAATAGCAACATCTTACCCGAGAAAAAAACATTAAAATATATTGTGACTTTGGCAAACGTAGTGAAGGTGTTTTAAAGTGTCTCTTAAACATCAGTGTTAAAACCCTCACATTCATCAGAAATAAAGGCACACATCTATGATTACATTACAACAGGAGACGTTGGCATGTGCCATATAAAGACGCCAAGCAACTGACACAGCAGATTGTAGTAACAGAGTTTAGATACACCCCGTATATTCCAGTATATCATGACCTTCTGACCCCAAGCATCCGTCACTTGTCTGATTGGACGAGTTGCGTGACGTTCTCTGTCCTTCACAGGATCACACAGCTAGATCTGGCTGGTCCGCTGAGGAGAGGAGGAGTGTGAACATGAGCCAATATCCAAACAGCCAATCAGTAGAAGCTCTGATGCAAGATATTATTCATTGGGATGTAAACGGACACACTGATTCTGGATCAGCAATCAAACTCCGGAGAGTCTCAGCAGGTCTGAGATTGGAGTTTCTCACCCATGACCTCAGCTGCCCCCAAAACCATTTACAGTTTAAAACTGTATTCAAAAGAATATCAATATTCATGTTAATAATTTGGTGTGTGCCAATATGTCTTATTTGTCCTCAATGTGCTAACAACTCAAAGTGTAGGAGATATTTTTCCAGTTTTTTTAGCACATTCCATACTCAGGTGCTTAACTGAAGAAAAGATAATTGTAGAATAAAAGATCAACCGTCCAAATAAAAACATTACATTCCAGTTGGCTTAAAGGGAGAAGTTTCCTCTAAACGTTAAACCTGTGTCTTGTTATTGTGAACAGAACAACACATTTACATATTAGAGTTTCATTTCTGTCACCATCTAAATATGCTCCAACACTCTGCTAATAAAATAAAACACACACCTCTCCTCTGGCCCCTCAGACAGCTTCATCCTCTTGGTGGCGCTGCCCACAGATTCTCCAGGAGGCGTAGAGGTGGTGCCAGCTGGGGTTTTGGGTGGAGGTGGAGCAACCCGCTTCCTCCCTTGGGTGATGGTGCTGTCGTGGGTGGAGGGTGTGGTGTTACTGTTGTCCTGGTTACAGCGTAGAGGTCTTCTGACTAGAGGGTCTCTCTGGTGAACCATGGTGTTCCTGGATTTTAACTGACTGCATACAGAGAGACAACATGTTAGATAAAGTCATATTGAAATTCCTGGAGTCCCCCAGCAGTCACCGGGTTCCACCGGTCCCCCAGCAGTCACCGGGTTCCACCGGTCCCCCAGCAGTCACCGGGTTCCACCGGTCCCCCAGCAGTCACCGGGTTCCACCGGTCCCCCAGCAGTCACCGGGTTCCACCGGTCCCCCAGGCACTAATATCTGGAATCTGGCTAGTACCAGTTTGTGTGTGTTATTTTATTCACAACCCAAATTGTCAGAAAATGCTTCTCTGTGAATATTGTTTCTGTTCATCATAACCACTGGGCCATACAGGAAATAGGGTAGCGGCGTATTTTTATAAATAAAACAAACCCAATCCTGAATTCAGACAGTATTATTGGCTGCAACAGAAAATTGCCCTGTAGAGACTAGAGGTCAAGAGACACCAGCCTACATGTAATCAATACTCTGAATTTATGAACATGGCAAAGTTATAAATGACAAAATGGCACCCAGTCACAGCCAGCCACACAGTGATACTCTGAATGAATCTGAAGCAGCAGCAGGATGTGACCAGATGGTGGCTGGTTCCTGGTCACCTAGTCACCTCCCACTCTCCTGTCCTCCCCCCTCGCTTTCCCAGTCCCTTTCTCTGAAGACACCAGAGGTCAGGTTCTGAGGACCAGGTCAATCCATGTCTCCAGACACACCTTGTTCCCCTGGCCTGTCCAATTAGTTTATCACCCCGTCTGTCTGAAAGCGTGTGAATCGGTCTTCTGGACCCAGGAGCGATAAACATACCTTATAGCAGAAGACAGGCTGCGATACCAGCCGTTGAAATCTTCTTGATCGCTGGACATCAACAGCAGCTTGGCATTTGGAAAAGTCAACTAAGAGAGAAAGAGAGGGGGATGTGAAAGAAACAAAAACTGATAGAAAAGGAAACGAAAAGTACGAGACAGACAGGACCTCCAGGTAGCTGTAATACATAGGTCTGAACACTAGAGGGCAGGCCAAATCCAGGTTCTGTTGGCGAGTCATGGCAACACGTTGCTGTGCCGTTGGTGACGCTTCTCAGCAGAACTGGTTGGTATTTATTAGAGCGGGACGAGGGACCCCGTGTGAATGAAGATGGTTCTAGAGGCAGGGAACTAGGAGAACAAAGTTCTCATGAATGAAAACAATAACAAGCGATCAGGAGTGTCAGAGCCCCGCCCCCAGGAGTGTCAGAGCCCCGCCCCCAGGAGTGTCAGAGCCCCGCCCCCAGGAGTATCAGAGCCCCGCCCCCATGAGTGTCAGAGCCCCGCCCCCAGGAGTGTCAGAGCCCCGCCTATGTCAAACTAACGTGTCTGGGCTGAGCAGCTCCACATCAAGCCCAACCTGTCACCGGGTACTTCCTGGCCAGCACCACCCAGTCACGCCGGCACCACCAGTCACGCCGGCACCACCCAGTCACGCCGGCACCACCCAGTCACGCCGGCACCACCCAGTCACGCCGGCACCATCCAGTCCACAGCTACCGACACTTTACATCAACACACGCCAGTTCAGCCGATCCACAAGCCCAGATGAAGGACGTGTGTTCAGGCAGGCAGACAGGAACTCATTACAGGGGATCAGCCTTCACCATATTAAGGAACCTTTACCATTTACCCGCATGTGGGTTCAGGGCCACATCTAAATGACACACACTCCCCTACGTAGTGCACTAGCTTAAACCAGAGGCCGTTAGAATGAGGGCACATTAGTAGGAAACAGGGTGCAGCTATAGACATTGTGCCCTCCAGCGGGGGGGAACTAGCGGAGCCAGGAGTTGTGCCCAGCTCAGCAGAGACATATCCATCAGTTCCATTCTGTTTGCACAGCTGACCCACGGCGGCTCGCTGGAGTGTTCCCCTGTCCTCATGGACACCTAGAACCTACCAATGTACCCACAGGAACGGCAAAACAGGAAACGCTGACAGGACAGGGATGCCTACAGAGAGTAATGGGTACGTGCCGGGTACATAACCGGATACATAACCGGGTACATGACCGGGTACATGACCGGGTACCACAGACTGTAGTAACGGCGTCTGAACAGGACGTGTTTGGAGGTGCTCGTGTGGGTCCAGATGAGCCCCTCTACCCTGTACATGAAACAGATTAATATCTCAACATGTCCCATCATCAGAAGCATTATCTAATTAGAGTTCAGTACCCCCCCCACCCACGTTCCCCTCCTGGTTGGCCCGGCGCCGGAGACAGATGCCGGAGCGTTGATTCAGGCACAAATAGATTCCACTTGTACGGCGGCGCGGTAATTAGGGATTTGTCAGGAAATCTGACCCTCTTAGACAGACATTACTTGGTGTAATAAGAACGGCTGAGCACGGAGCTTCTCCTAGCACAGCATAATTTAGCCCCATTATTTATACATCAAAGGAAATCTGCCACGGATGCAAAATAATATTCAAGTAGTGAGGGGATAGTTAGGAGAGGAGGGAGGGGAAAAGGGGAGAGAGGAAGGAAACGAGGAAAGACTTACGAGAGTTAATAAGAAACCCCCACCACATAATTAGAATAGGACCGTGTTCCTGTGCCCAAACACGGATGGCAAAAACTGAAACGCAGGAAAGGACTCTCATAAACGCTCCCAAACACCTATTGCATATAGATTGGGATGCTATTTATCCCTGTCCAATTTAATCTGGGTTTAATTCTTCATGGCCTTCTGGGGGGGGCAGCTCCTAGACCACCCGGACAAGGCCAAAATCACACACTTCCTTCTAGTGCACTACCCTGGAATGGACCACTATGGCTGGTAGTATACCATGTAGGAAGGAGAACGCCATTTGGGACACGGCCGGGGAGTTTAGGTCTGTGCTGGTTTAGGATCAATAAGGTCTTCATGAGAAATTACCCATAATGCTTTTGAGTATGCAACGCTCAGGCCAGGAAAACCAGCTAATGAAATGCCATTTATGTCTGTTAGATAATGGTGAGTGGTTAGAGTGAGAGAGGGAGTGAGACAGAGTGGGGAGGATGAGAGGGAGGGTGAGAGGGGAGGAGGAGAGAGGATATATAGAGGGAGGGTGAGAGGGGAGGAGGAGAGGAGAGAGGATATATAGAGGGAGGGTGAGAGGGGAGGAGAGAGAGGTGGGGTAGAGAGATGAAGACAGGACCTTAGTAAGATGAATTCACTACAGTGAGAGATACAACTCAGGCCTTAACTGAAGGATCTCTGCAAACGATAAACCCCACCTGTCTGTCTTTTTCGTACCACAAGCAGACAAAAACATTTAAGAATAGGTGTTCAAAACTTAACAATTAAAAAAAAGTTGGTTATGCATCATAATGCATTTGCTCTGTAATCGAACAGTGCAGTTTCTGTGAAGGCAGTTAAACGCAGCCAAGAAAAATTCCCAGGACACAATGAGACTTAACTCACCACATCAGTCACACAAACACCAGGAACGTTTAAAGCTTCGCCACTGACTGTGTTACTGTCCATGTAAAACAATTCATGTAATATAATTCAACTGAGTGCTACTGGAAGATATGAATCAATTTAAATATGTTCTCGTTGACGGTTGATATCATTAGTGGGTCTTCACAGAACGACAGGACAAACGCACCAATAGGTGGAGACACCGGTCAGTTCCTGTCCTCCTATTGGACCGTCCCGTAGGTGAACCCCATGCATACATAATCTACGCCTCCGGCCCAAACCCCAGAGTTTTCAATAGGCAGGCATTGACCTCTGAACTCAGGAGGTCTCTTGGGCAGGGCCATGCCAATAAATCACAGAGCCTGTCAATAGAACGCTGTTGTCATGGGGACATTGAGGACCACACAGACCATGACCCGAGGCCTCCCATTCGCTCCCCACCCTGTCACTCACACTGAGCAGTCCTCCCTGGCTTTTGGTGTGTCCAAACACTTTATCCACGACACAGTCCCTCAGGGGGTAGACCCTCTGGCCTGCGAACTTGTCCCCGTTGGTGGGGTGGAGGCGGTTACAGGGCTTGGCCTGGAGCAGGACGTCGCTGAACAGAAAGAACATCTTGGGTTTGGCCTCGGCTCCTCTAGGGGGGACGGCACGTAGCCAACCCTCACGCAGGTACCAGCGACCTATAGGGAGAGAGGGGAGGGGCCAAACAGGATTTTTTATAAAAAAACCTCCAAGACAGACTGAAAGGTAAACAGACAGACAGATAGACTGGTAAAGACACAGGTCGACAGACAGAAGTGGACAGACAGGTCGACAGACAGGTAGAGACAGGACGACAGACAGGTAGAGACAGGACGACAGACAGGTAGAGACAGGACGACAGACAGGTAGAGACAGGTCGACAGACAGGTAGAGACAGGTCGACAGACAGGTAGAGACAGGACGACAGACAGGTAGAGACAGGACGACAGACAGGTAGAGACAGGACGACAGACAGGTAGAGACAGGTCGACAGACAGGACGACAGACAGGTAGAGACAGGTCGACAGACAGGTAGAGACAGGTCGACAGACACAGATAGACCGACGGCTAAACAGACAGGCCAAGTAGCAGACGGGAAAATGTACTTTCCATTATTGAACGACTCAAAATAGCACGCTAATTGTCCTGTCAATCCTCCAGTCCTCACAACCATCCCAATAAAGTAATTAGTAACAACGTGGAAGACTGAAGGAACAAAACGAAGTCAAATTAGGAGAAATGGACAGAGATGGAGACTGAAGGGAGAACGAGTTATATAATAGATCTATATTATCTCCTGTTGATTGGCAGGCATATGATGACACATGAGATGAATCAGACAAGAGGAGAGCTACAGCTACATACCTGCTCCACTGTGATTAGTGATGAGGTTAACACAGGGACCAATTGCTTTTAAAATGCAATGTGGTTTAATAAGGTTAAACAAGTCCACCTATCTAAGTGTGGACACTACAGATCTAACTCGGAGCTGAAGTGAGGAGAGCTGTTCAACTGCCTTGATAGAAAGTATTCTGAGTAGTCTCTACTGTATAGGGTTAAGGTCTAGGGCATGGCCTGTGCTCGTAGGCTACGAGTGTGTGTGCTGTACGCTACGAGTGTGTGTGCTGTACGCTACGAGTGTGTGTGCTGTACGCTACGAGTGTGTGTGCTGTACGCTACGAGTGTGTGTGCTGTAGGCTACGAGTGTGTGTGCTGTAGGCTACGAGTGTGTGTGCTGTAGGCTACGAGTGTGTGTGCTGTAGGCTACGAGTGTGTGTGCTGTAGGCTACGAGTGTGTGTGCTGTAGGCTACGAGTGTGTGTGCTGCAGGCTACGTGTGTGTGCTGCAGAGGTGTGGACTCGAGTCATGTGACTTGGACTCGAGTCAGACTCGAGTCATGAATTTGATGACTTCAGAATCGACTCGACAAAATGTACAAAGACTTGCAACTCGACTTGGACTTGAACATCAATGACTCGTGACTTCACTTGGACTTGCGCCTTTTGACTCAAGAAGACTTGCTACTTCCCATGAAAACTGGGGAAGAAAATGCTCACACGGCCGCGCCGCTCTCAGTTTATCTGCATCTGTGAAAAAAATGCATGCAGAGAGCACGCGCGCTGCCTGCACGACATCCAATCACTGTAGTCCCACGTTGTTTTGATTGGACATCCAATCACTGTAGTCCCACGTTGTTTTGATTGGACATCCAATCACTGTAGTCCCACATTGTTTTGATTGGACATCCAATCACTGTAGTCCCACGTTGTTTTGATTGGACATCCAATCACTGTAGTCCCACGTTGTTTTGATTGGACATCCAATCACTGTAGTCCCACGTTGTTTTGATTGGACATCCAATCACTGTAGTCCCACGTTGTTTTGATTGGACATCCAATCACTGTAGTCCCACGTTGTTTTGATTGGACATCCAATCACTGTAGTCCCACGTTGTTTTGATTGGACATCCAATCACTGTAGTCCCACGTTGTTTTGATTGGACATCCAATCACTGTAGTCCCACGTTGTTTTGATTGGACATCCAATCACTGTAGTCCCACGTTGTTTTGATTGGACATCCAATCACTGTAGTCCCACGTTGTTTTGATTGGACATCCAATCACTGTAGTCCCACGTTGTTTTGATTGGACATCCAATCACTGTAGTCCCACGTTGTTTTGATTGGACATCCAATCACTGTAGTCCCACGTTGTTTTGATTGGACATCCAATCACTGTAGTCCCACGTTGTTTTGATTGGACATCCAATCACTGTAGTCCCACGTTGTTTTGATTGGACATCCAATCACTGTAGTCCCACGTTGTTTTGATTCGACATCCAATCACTGTAGTCCCACATTGTTTTGATTGGACATCCAATCACTGCAGTCCCACGTTGTTTTGATTGGACAGCATCTAAGCAGGCACATTGCAAGACAACCAATGAAGCACAACCAACAACGCGCCAGTTGGCAAAATGATACCGAATATAGTTTCGTTTGGCTATAAAAATTACGAGGTAGTCAACAAAAAAATAGTTGCAATTTGCAAAACATGCGGGTCGAAGATTACAGACGGAGCTGCGCACGCGCACACGTCTCTATGGAGTCATTCCAATTATATTATCAGGTTGGTCCAGTTTTTCAGAAGTGATAATTTTGAGGAGTGAGGATTTTATTAATGACATGTTTAAAAAAGTTCAGGCTAAAAGGACCCATGTCTATTTGAAAGTTAAACTGTTTTGCAATATGAGGTTAGGGCTGGACAATAATTCAATATCAATATATATCGCGGTAAAAAAAAATCAATAACGGTGATATGATTTCTAAACACATTTTCGATATTTCAATATTTTTGCTGATCTCCAACACGGCAAGTTTAAGCTACAAAATGAGCGCCCATGACCGCAATTCAAACGTGACTGAACGAGCTTCCATAAGTGAGGAGAAAGCAGACAGTTGATATGAGAGGAAAGACTAATTCAGTGGTAGGGAAGTGGTTCAGCTTTCTGAGATCTGATAAACTTCAGGTTTCAGCGTGATGCTAAATGTGCCGGAGAATGAGAGGCTCAAAAGCGCATAAAGCCAACATAGGAGCTTGGATCTTCCGCGTTGACTGGCCCATGACGTCATGATGGACATGCGCTTTTGAGCACTCTCATTCTCCGAGCATGTTGCGACATGCGCGTACATGAGCTTCTCTCTCGTGTCTCTTAAATCCACGGTCACGTAGCGAACTCATGAACTCATCTCTTCATTGCCTAACATGTTCACTAACTTTAAACGATATGTTTATAAGAACAAGTTTTGTTGCAAGAAGTTTTGTGTAAAGAATAATATAATCAGCCTATGTTATTGTTTAAAGTTAAATATATTAATAAGGTCAGTCTCAGAGTCCAATTGTTTATTTGACTTTGTATAAAGGTTAAAATCAAATAAAAGGTGAACTTTAATTTATTTGTACCGTTTAATTTCTAAAATGTTATTTAGTTTTATAGGAGGAGGCTCAAAAGACTTGGCAAATGTATTTTTCAGAAGATTGTATACAGACATCCGTTGTGGGTGTTCATGGCATTTTTTCTGAGGCTTTTATATTGTTCATATCGATATCGGAATTATATCGTATCGACCGAAATTAAGAAATATATCGTGATATAAAATTTTGCCATATCGTCCAGCCCTAAGGTCAATACAATACAGGACTGAAGTTGCTGTGCATTGTTCTAGTGCAATATGCTGTTGAAATACAAGCATTTTTTGTGAAATAAAATTCAGTTTTTTACTGTATTTGATTAATGTCATTGTATAAAAAGAGGTTTAAATTAATACAAATCTTACAGACATACATGATTTGTATACATTTTATTTCTGTGGTAAGATGACTTGAAATGACTCGAAACTAAAATGGTAGGACTTTGGACTCGACTTGAGACTTGTTGGCTTACGAGTGTGTGCTGTAGGCTACGAGTGTGTGCTGTAGGCTACGAGTGTGTGCTGTACGCTACGAGTGTGTGCTGTACGCTACGAGTGTGTGTGCTTTAGGCTACGAGTGCGTGTGCTGTACGCTACGAGTGCGTGTGCCGTACGCTACGAGTGCGTGTGCGCTACGAGTGCGTGTGCCGTACGCTACGAGTGCGTGTGCCGTAGGCTACGAGTGCGTGTGCCGTAGGCTACGAGTGTGTGCCGTAGGCTACGAGTGTGTGTGCCGTAGGCTACGAGTGTGTGTGCCGTAGGCTACGAGTGTGTGTGCCGTAGGCGAGTGTGTGTGCCGTAGGCTACGAGTGTGTGTGCGCCGTAGGCTACGAGTGTGTGTGCCGTAGGCCGTACGCTACGAGTGTGTGTGCCGTACGCTACGAGTGTGTGTGCCGTAGGCTACGAGTGTGTGTGCCGTAGGCTACGAGTGTGTGTGCCGTACGTTGTATTCTTTGATGATCATGGAGGATTTAGTGAATAATAAAAAACTATCACTAAGGTTAATGAGGTTCAGAATGATCAAATGAGCAATATGCTACTACAGAAATAGCATATAAAAATATACATTTAAAAAAAAAAATTGCTTTAAATTTAAATTGCTTTTTCTTGTTTTCTCTTTTCAAGGCAACTGGTCATAAAGTCTCCAAGCTGTGATTTCACATGTCAGTATTGATTGTTTGTGGGTCTGCATGATCCGAGGGAAATATGTCTACAATTTTTCTTTGCAGGTTACGAAGTGCAGCTCAGGTTCCACTTAATTTAGTGGACAGTGTGGTAATAAGGCTCTTCTATTTGGAGCCTGGTCTGAACGATGTCTGTTGATAGCAAGGCCATCATTCTCACCATGTTTAGGGCCAAAGGTGTAACATAGGTGTAATTATTTGATAGCTGTAAAGCATTAATGTCTATAGTTTTGTATTCTATAGTGAAGTAAGGACCAGGAATCTGAAACTTGTGTGGAGACAAATTATTTGTGTTTCCAAAGAACTGTCAGTGCGCAATTCTAACAGAATATCTAGGTGCGGCTGAAGGTCCAACCAGGGAGACAGAAACACCAGGTCATGTGATTTGAGGTCAGATGAACATCTCCAGTGCTCTAGCCAATTCATTGAGATGACTCATGTAAAGGGCGGGGCCCGAGCTGCAGCCCGCCTAAACCCCGCCTCCCACTAACCTCGAGAAAGGTATAGTTTGTATGCTTGTTGGTGTACACATTTCTCCCCTACTCCCCCCACCAACCACCTACCACCATTCATCTACCGGTCTGCAGACCCAATGACCCCCTATCCCCTCTGTAGAGCACAGAACAAACACAAGGAGTAGGAGACAGGGAGATACTTCTATTCAATAGCTGCCATTTGGGACTCGGCACCAGGAAGGTAACTAGGCCTTTCTTTCAGCAACACTAGAAGTGCACAGGAAAGAGGAAGAAAGGCTTTGAGGCCTGTGACAGTCTTCCTTGATCTCAGCCAGGGGACTCAGGCCTTATTGGGTAAAATAAGCTGTGAAACGTAGAAAGGAAGAAGGCTCAGTGAAAAGTTGCAAGGGCCTGAGAACTGTGGGACTACGAAGAGGGGAGGTGTTTGGAACATTCCTGAGATAATTCCAGTCCTCAGTAGGTATTCTCAGCTGCCCCCCCCCCCACACACACACCTCACACACAAACATATAAATGTGTACACACACACACACAGCTTCCTTTTCAAGTGCCGGCCCACTAGATGAGCGAGAGTCTCTAATTGGTCCATGGGGAGAGGGGCAGAGTGAAAGAAGGCTCAGGGAGGCGGTTTCTGTTGTTTCATCCACACGTAGACACCTCCCTCGAGGGAGACGAGGAGCAGAGGAGTAAAGAGGAGAGGAACGGGGAGAAGAGAGACGGGAGGAGAGTTAAGGAGAAACCCTACTCACAGGTAGAAAAATAAATGCATAATAAAGGAGGAGGGATGAAAGAAAAAACAGACCAGAGTAAGAGACCACCCCCTGACTACCGACCAATCAGCATTAAGGATGGAGCTGGTCATTGGCTCCAATTAGCAGATTTAAATCTGATATCCATACACACCAGATTAGATAAATGAAAGTGATTTAGACAGGTGGCGCACCTTATTAAACTGATTTCCTCAGCTGAGAGGGAGAGAGAAATATGTAAACAGGGGGGACAGAGAGAAATGGAGAGAGAGCTGAAGAAAGATACAGGGAGAGAGTGAGCTACAGGGAGAAAGAAACATGTAGATAGATGGAGAGAGATACAGGAAGAGAGATGATGTCAGAGTCCAAATCACCACAGGGGGAATTTGTGACCGATGAAAGATATTTGGGATATTTCGGACCATGATTGACAGAAATTGAATAATTGTACCGGCCAATTGAAATTAACTATTTGTTTATGCGAGGAACACCAATAAAGCGTAGAGAGAGTGCGCACGCAGCAAGCATGTGTACAGTACAGTAGCCTAGCGGAGTGGATCGGGAAAAGATTAATATTCAGCGAACGACACGTTTGACCCGATAGCTTTTCTGTTTTTATCATTCTTTTGTTCACACTGCAACTCTTAGCAACGACGTCAGATTACCTCAGGATAGTCCAACCCTAACCCGATTCTAGTCATCTATAATGCGTGGCGGCAGGCAGCAGCTAGCGCTGTTGGCTCGGTCACCACACTCGAGTGAGGCCGTATCAGAGCCCCCACTCGGGTGAGGCCGTATTAGAGAGAGATAGAAATAATGATAATGATGTAAATCATGAGGGGAAACGTACCTGGAACTATGATCTTGGTCCTCCTTCCTTTCAGCAGTTTCTGCACCCGTCGCAGCTGGAGTTGGTTGTCATGGCTGCGTGCGTTCTCCTGTATGCGCTGGGACACCTTGGAAACCGCCTCCAATGACCCTAAAGTGTGGATTGACAGGTATATGTTTGGGTTAGATACGTACCCCCTGAACTTTACTTAGTCAGTGAAGTTGACTTTCTAGAGTTTCAGGATGATAGACGCTATAACCACAGAATACCCTGTCACCTGACTGCTTGTTGAGTTCCAGATCTGTCTACTGCCCTTGATCAAGGCTCCCCCATTTCATACAACACACAAATACATCCTCAACACACTTCAATCCGCATGGCTTCCTTCACATCTTCTCTTCATAAGCCCATCTCTAAAATCCATCACACACACACACAGCACGCAGTTAGATTGCATCACCCGGGTTGAGCGCTGACAGGGTGTGTAAATTAAAACATCAGAACACTCCCGATTGGTTTAGATTGGTGTGTGTGCGTGCGGTCTGGTAGATGACACATAATTAAGGCTGGAAATACAAACAGAGGCCTCTTGGACTTTTCTACTCAGTCTAATTTTGTTCAAACACACTGAACGCTTCTATGATGGAAAGGCCTCACAAGTCAAATAAAAAAACACCCCCTTTATTTACTGAAAGGTCACCACTTCCTTCAAAAACATTTCATATTTCTTCCCACAAATTGGTCATTTGACGAATCACATTAGCTGTGACATAAAATTGATGCGAGAAGATCTAACCGGATTGCTCAAATACCAATAATGAAGGAGAAAACCCATCTGACTAGAGCCGCGTGTTAACTCTGCCTCAGTACGGCAAAAAACAGGTTTAGAAAGAGCGGCTGACTGCAAGGCTGATCCAGACGGTAGAAATAAACCAGAGTAGACAGTCACATGGTTAACGCTGCCAAAATAACCTCCAACAAACCAACATTCACATTTCAAATCCAGCTGGTTGCCTCTTACTCCACAGTATCGCTGCAGTCAGTCAAAATGGCCTCCTCTCTACGGCACTACCTTATCAAGGGCACTATGAAGGATGGAGGGTGCAGTTTAACACGTGGCCTCATATGGAGAAGATGATTCTAGCTCTCTGCGCTTTCCCGCCGATGATAAATGCAATAACCACTTCCTAATTGGCCGTTTATTTTCACAACAATTACAAGGTAACAAACCAAACAGAGCAGCGGCGTTGGAGATGGTCGCTTGTTACTGTGGCTCGTGTGAACGCTCGTCCTATTGTTTTATTATTCCCTCTTTAAGTCAAAACAACAGCGCGCTAATTAGTGTGGTTGCTCCAAATATGTTCAGCTGTGGTGCCACCTTACAAACAACACCCCAAGTCCCTATGTAGTACACTACTTTAACCAGGGCCCTATGGACAGATGACACCCTTTAATGAGTACACTACTTTAACCAGGGACCTATGGCGAGATGACACCCTATTCCCTATATAGTACACTACTTTAACCAGGGCCCTATGGACAGATGACACCCTTTAATGAGTACACTACTTTAACCAGGGACCTATGGCGAGATGACACCCTATTCCCTATATAGTACACTACTTTAACCAGGGCCCTATGGAGAGATGACACCCTTTCATGAGTACACTACTTTTAACCTTAACCCCACGTACTGTTTCACATTAACACACCGTTACCCATTATCCATGCGGGTGACACTTCTTCCAGGGCGTTTTTGACAGGTCCTTATCTTCTCCATCAAGTATGTTTAAACAGCTCTCAGTTAGAGCGTGCTCCATCGTGTTCACTTTTTCTAATTAATCTTTTGACAGGGTTGGGAGTGTTTTTTGAGGTCGTCAGTTGTGCGGATTGGATCCAGCGAGAGGAAGAGTGCGACGAGGTCCCATTAACACAGACGCACGTGCACGCCAGTGGCAAGCGTGCGCACGGACGGCTGATTAAAACTCTAGAAGTGGCACAATTACGACAATTAAAACAACCATTCTTGGTTCCTCATAAATCACAGAGAGAGACTAGAACAAAACTAAAACAGAACAACAAGAGTCGAGTGGAAAACAACAACAAAGCAAGTTTGGTTAATCAGATACAATGGGAGCTGTCTAGGGTCCCGTCTAAATAATTCCCTTTACAATACCACCACACTCAATAACTTTTTTCATTTTCTAATAAAAAGCTGCAGAGTTGTAAAAAGCAGCGCTAATGAGAGGAGAAAGAGGAGGTGGTGGAGGAGCGAAGGGAAGGAGAAGAGATGGGAAGGGAGGAGGAAGAGAGAGAAGAGAGATATGTACCTTCATCTTCGCAGGCAGAGGCTGGGTTTAATTTGTAAGCAAAAGCTGCACACAGCCAATGAGGATTTTAATTGATACCCATAAATAATTCCATGTGTACATTTGCGCTTAAGTCGGATTCGCTGTTTATTTGACGATTGGAATTAGTCATTATCGGGGTGTGTGCTTTCTGTTGATGTTGGAGATTACATTTTATTTATTAATATATCACTCTGCTTAGTATCCTCAGATCTGGTCCCAACTAATTACGTCCAAATCCACATTGAAAATGTAGTCACGTTGAGAGTAGGGAACATATGGAGCCCTGTTCTCTGCATACTACCCTATTTTGACCAGAGCCCTATGGGGAATAGGCTGCCCATTTAGGACTCAGCCGTGGTCTCCCATTGAGATATGCCACAGTTGTTTTATCCCGTGTATACTGAGCTCAGCCCGCGTCGAAACCCACTGATGCAGTTCTGTTCTGCTGTGACAACAACTAGTAATGAGAAAGACAGACACAGACACAGAGAGACACAGACAGAGACACAGACAGAGACAGAGAGAGACACACACACACACAGAGACACAGAGAGAGAGACACACACACAGAGACACAGAGAGAGAGACAGAGAGACACAGTGTTCTGTCAAACTCAGTAAGTGCAGACAGAGCCGCCCTCCATGTTCTTTATAAGTTCATAATGAGGGCTGTCTCTCACGTTGGCGTTGGAAACGGCCCCCATCTCACAGCGCTGAAGCCCTTCTTACCGGAGCCCTGAGGGACATCCTGAAGTAGCACCATGTTTGGCTCATTTGAGTAGCGGGGTCGTTCCCGAAAGAGGCTGCACACTCAAAAAGTGGTCTTTATCCCTCTGTTTCACGGAAAAGTCTCGCACCCTCCTAATACACACACACACACACTACACACACAGCCTTTGTGACGACACAGACACATCACTTGTTGTTAGGTATTACAGGACTGACAAACTGGGAAAGCGTCCTGACAAACTAACGACATGAAGAGAGCAGCACATCAAACTCCTGGTGCCAGCCACATCAAACTCCGCCTCCTCGCATGACAGCCGGGCCGGCCCAAACGACTCCCTCCCACAGTGCACTACCCCAGTCCGACGGAGTGCACTAGGTAGGCAACAGGGGGGCCATTTAGGAGTCTGGCAGCAGAGACAGATGTCTTGACAACGGAAGGTTCTGGAGACGGCGCTACGCTAGGTTAATCCATCGATACGTTCATTGAAACATAACACAGAGGCTCCGTCCCGAACCCCAGCCTAGACCCTAGTGAGTACGCGTGGCCTTTAAAGGGTGCTCGGGAAGAGAGCAGGGCACTACACTGGGATTAGAGTGCAGTTGGGGACGCAGGCAGTGATTATTGCGCAGGCTGAGCGATGCTGCAGTGAAAACAAGACACTCACTTGAAAGCTGTTGAAAGTCTGGGCTGTGTGGACTCGTGTTCTCTGTCAGGTCCCGAAGGAAATGCTTGTACCTCAGAGAAAAAAAAGGAAACACACAAAAACAAGGTCAATATTGCTTATACACACACCTCTAAATATAAAGAGAGAGAAAGAGAGAGCATGTTAGTGTAATAAGTAGACAGGACAGGGACCTGTCAGTTGGATTAACAAACTAACTGTGTGTGTGTGTATATAGGTGTGTGTTATATGTGTGTGTGTGTGTGATCAGAGAAGATGTTTCGTTTTCACCAACACACTCTTGGTTTTAAACTAAGACCCATCTGATCTGTAAATGATCAACAGACACGTCTGGAATAAGTCATTTATTTACAGACACAGCAGGCTATTTGAGGAGCCAATCCACTGACCCAATGTGGGGCGGCTCCACAACCCCTAAACAGGCAATTACATCAGAGTCCTCTGGCAACACCACACTGCAGACGCACTACTGGGCAGCTCATACGTTACGTGAGGAGAGACTCTTTCAGGTATTTCATCTGGAACTGAGACCTGAAGCCCCTCTCCTCCCACCTGTCTCTTCCCCATCTCCTCTGACAAACTGCTACGTAAAAAAGAGGGATCTGCCGAAGCCGTTCACATTAAGATCTTAAGACAGGAAGTTGCCCTGGAATGATGCTGGTTCATTACGTAGAATTTAGAAGCACTGAGTCTTCGTTCCAACTGAGGAGAAACATCTGTTCCAGACGGAGATAAACGAACAAACAAACAAACGACGGGTTACAAAGAGCTCGGAAATACAGGCAGTAGTCACTCAAACCATCAAGTTTGTCCATGCATTAATACGAGTAACGTACTTTAAAAAGTTTTTCCAGACAAGACAATGACTGACGTTGCACTCAGACTAGAGCAGTGACTTTTTGTTTTTTTCCCGACAGGCTCCAGCAGTACGTTCCCAGAAATCAGACACCAGTTTAAAGGCAGACGACGACATGATCAATGGCTGGTACATTAGTAACCAATACCTCCTCTCAATCTGCATCTGAAAGTACTTGTCATGGAGCCTGAACGGCGCAGCCTGATTGGTGGAGCCTGGATAGCGGTGACCTCACAAATCTTTACCCGTTCGTTTGTTGGGGGACATCTGTGACCTTGGAGGTGCATTGACAATTGACATTGATTTCCACTGTGTCTGTCTCATCCTGTCCTGCGCCTCCCCACCTACCTCCCAGAGTGCCTCGCTCACCTTCTCCTTCCCAGTCTAATATCCCACTCCTGGGCTTCGCTGATCCGGCTAACGATGTTTTAGAACAGTTGATCGTGACCCACAGGGCCGAATCTGTCACACACAGGAGACCCGCGGGGAAACATGCCAAACAGCCAGATCCCAAATAATCCTGAAGGTTCATTTCCAACATGCCAAACAGATAAACAGGCAGTGTGTTTCGACCGTTAAAACTCCACCTATCAAAACTAAGATGGAGAAGACGTGGGCTGAATTATCAGATGAATCAGAGAAGTGCGCAAGAATCCCCAAAGGAGGAACGAAGTCAGCAGCCAATGAGAACAGGGGAATTTATTCTACAATGTGCACATAAATGGACCGATACCTTTAACCCCGCCCCCCCCCCAAAAAAATGTCTGGTGGTCTTTTGCTCGATGCAAATCGAGAGTTTAAAGGTTACAGAGATGGCGTGTTATGTGGGTTTGAAATACAACTGCAATTACAGGATTAACAGAAACAAAGACAAAAGACAGAAAATCCGTTACAAACTCAAGTATAATTGCATAATTATATCTACCGCCGAGCAGAGACACGGAGACAAACTAACTACACTAGCTTAGAAGTTACCACTCCGGCAGAAAGCTTTCTGAACGCTACTGGCGGGGGAAGGAAACAGCCACATTGTTCAACTCGTTAGGAAAATGAAAGGCAAACCCAACCAATTAAGCCTTCCTTCAATTAATAGACACTTAAAATGAGAAACAATAATTCCACTCTTTTTTATCTTCCTTGTCTTGTCTTGTAGGAACACATGCATTACAGGCGTTATGGGCGCGGGGGGGGGAAATCGGCACAGCCTTTTTTCTTATTAGGGAATAAGCAATGGGGTGGGGGGGGGGGAGGATAATGCAGGGCTATAATTAAGAAGACGGCTCTAGGAAAAGAGGAGTGCTCTGCTCTAATGAGCAATATTACCCAGCTTTCCCAAATAATGTAAACGGCGTTCGTTTAGCCGCCCTGTCCTAGTCATTAGCAGCTGAGCAAAGACACGATAACGAGGGGTAGACAGTAAACCAGTCTGAACCGGATTTAGAGCGGTTCATGTGGTCTCATAACGTCAGTGTGTTGGTATTGGGAAGCAAATGTGTGACCGGTTGTCTGTGGCAGGCTAGTGAGCGCTAACATTCGTAGCATATGCAGATCACCTGAGGAAGACTCTACACGGTAAAACAATGACAAATTCAGTAAAACATTTTTTTTTAATACGTCACATGAGTATTCATAATTGTAATTAAGAGACAGCAGGTCCTGTCAGCTTGGAACTCACCACAGAGAGGTGTAATAGTTACATAACTAACCATTTACTAGTTTGAAAAGACCCGAAGAGAAGAAGGAATTTAACCAACACAACAAACCACTGTGATAATTGGCTCTACAAACTTAAAATGTTAATTATTGTAAAAACAGAATTATCCTCTTCTCTGAGGGAGTTGGGCATAAGTAAAATGAGTCCGGTTTCAAAACGTGACCGCCGACTTAAATACTTCTGCCTTTGTTCTGACAAAACCGACATCTTCTCTCCAGCGCTTTCTCCCGGTCACTGATGTCAGACTCTCCTGACAGGCTAATGAAATACTCCAGAAGTCATCAGTCATCATCACATCACTCCAGGGAGAGGAAGGAGCGCTCAACCAGCCAGCCACCTGGCCCGTGTCCCAAACGGCACGCTGCCCTGGTCCAAGTGCACTACACTGAACCAGGCCCAATGGGACAGGGAAACATTTAGCAGACAGGCCAGCGCTAGACACTAATGCCACTTAATAAAGGCAATGATTTTATTTCCCTTCCCTACCGGAGCTCCTTAAGTATCCGGCACTCCAGCCGCGCCGCGGTCGTCATCCATCATCGTTGAGCGGCCATTAGTGACGACCCACGGCTGCTATTCCCAGGCAACCGACCTGGAGAGTGGAGAGTCTGAGAGGCTGCTCACGCCATCATACTGTCCATGTCCTCGTCTGAGAGGCTGCTCACGTCATCATAAAGTCCATGTCCTCGTAGCGTCTGGAGTTTTGTCCAGGAGACGGGACAAAATATTAAGAAAATAACACACATGTTCTTTTCTCCTGGTTGATTAGACGTCAGAATATTATTTCTCCGGGAAGATAAACGTGTGTTTCTTATTTCAAAATTAGTATCTGCTGCATTTGGGCCTCTTCCTCTTTTGAACTCAGCAATTAGGAGGAATTAGAAGTATTTTGTGGAGATGTCACACTAGACAACATTTGGGCATTTGAACTAAAATCAGGCATGAGAGACGTACAGCTGTTTCAGAATCAGTTTCAGGTGTTAAGTTAAGACAGTTTCTCTTTGTGCCTGACAGAAGTGACATAATGTATTAGGAGCTAGAAACATCACCTTACTTCCGTAGACGAGAGAGAGACAAGACAGTCCAATTAAGTTTCCACAAAAGGAGCTTGATAAACCTCTGTCATTGTTTCTCCTTGTAGCTGAGGACGTTTTTTTGGCCCATTTCTCACTAATTAACAACCGGGATCAGGGCCGTATGAAATTAAACCCACACTGAGGGAGGATTAACGCAGGAGATTGTGACAGGTCTGGACGATCTCGTGTGTGTGTGTGTGTGTGTGTGTGTTTACACAGGCGCCCATGTGTGTCAGAGCTTTTGAACAGGTGATGCATCAAACAGAAATGACTTCTGTCATAGCGACTCCAAATCAAGGCATTTTGCATTGTAGCGGGTGACTGGCGAACAACAACCGAACAATGAAAGAAGATCTCAAGCATGAATACAGAGACCCTGGCCACGGTTCCACGATCGTTCCACGACGACCGCGCTCAGCGTCTGGTTTCTACGAAACGAAACAGCGGGAAACGGCCGAGAGCAGAGAAGCGTGCGAACATGTGAACCAACCGCAAATAAAAAAGTTGACAAACTAGTCAAACGAAGTCACGTGTCGCCGGAGCACAAGACTCACCAGCGCCAAGTCAACTGTGAATAAAAGTTGAGGAAAGTCAGTAAAACTGTTTTCTTTTTAAAGAAACATTGAATAAACTGCAAGGGTAACATTGTCATCGTTGTCCATCTTTCTCTCTACTCCCTCACCCAGACGCGCTCTCAGGGACCGAAATTTCACACTGCTTGATTTTGTCGTGACTACACTACAGGATGTATGACGCTAAAACAACATACTGTTGGATTCGCTGTAAAGGCAGGGGCAACAGGTCTTCTAGCCCGCAGCTGAAGAACTGAGGTCTGGACTCCTGGAGCTTCTTGAACCTTCTGAACGCCTTGTTTTTCTTCACCTGCAGCTGCGGAGACAGAGATGGGATTTTAGAAGGCGCCGATACATGAGATTTCAAACTAGCTGTGGAGAAGGCAATTAGTGTGGCATAAACCAGAAGCCCCTCAGTCAGGTTCTACTCAAAAAATAAACCAGAGGGCCCACAGTCAGGTTCTACTGAGAAAATAAACCAGAAGCCCCTCAGTCAGGTTCTACTCAGAAAATAAACCAGAGGCCCGTCAGTCAGGTTCTACTCAGAAAATAAACCAGAAGCCCCTCAGTCAGGTTCTACTCAGAAATTAATGACTGCTTCTATAGAACCTCTTCCTACAGGGACAGGCGGTTGTGAAAATCAAAACGCACTTCAATTATCCCGAAGGCAACATTGATTAAATCCCAAGACAATATGTACAGTGATGTTCTGTATGCATTGTGGTTACGGTCTGACTTTATTGCAAACACACTAGCAATCATTTCTCATGTACAGGGACCGGAGAGCGAGAGCGCCCTGAGGAAACATGCCCTACCCAAACAACCCAAAACCTTATTTCGCGTGTCAGCATCTGTATGTATGTATACACGTGCCACTGTGTGTGTGTGTGCGTGTGTGAATGTGTGTCTGTACAAGTGCCATTGTGTGTGTGTGTGGGTCACAGTCTGTGTGTGTGTGTACTCCTCTCTTCACTTCAGACACACAGATCACCTTTATGTCAGTCATGAACCTGCTGGCAGTCAGGCTGGAGGGAGACACATGTGTCCTCATTAAATATACATGAGTCAGTCATGTCAACAGAAGTGTGTGTCAACATTATTACAGAGAGTCTAATCTGGTTACCATGCCAACAGGAGTGTGTGTCAACATTATTACAGAGAGTCTAATCTGGTTACCATGTCAGCTATCAAAACACAGACATGGTTACGACGCTTACGTCAAGTCGTCAGGTGTGTAGGAGTGCATTGTGGGTACTAACCAACAAATGTGGGGAAACCTCCCATATGATAATGCTAATTAAACAAAAACGTGACCATATCATTAATACTGGTGAACACAGCGGTCACGTGACCAGATCATTTACACAGCGGTCACGTGACCAGATCATTAACACAGCGGTCACATGCCCAGATCATTAACACAGCGGTCACATGCCCATATCATTAACACAGCGGTCACATGCCCATATCATTAACACAGCGGTCACATGCCCATATCATTAACACAGCGGTCACATGCCCATATCATTAATACCGGTGAACACAGCGGTCACGTGGTTCTGGCTGTTAGCTTTATAAGCCACGGCGCTAATTAGCCAAGTGAATCCCCCTGCACCTTCTGTGGGTCAAACGATGGACGGAATAGGAGAGTCTGAACCACTTAAATCAGCCCTAATGAGAGGTAGAGAAGTCCTCCTCCCTAATAGGACCGCTGGGCTTTGGTCTGAGTAGAGGAGAGGTTCCCCCAAACGTAATCAAGAAGGCGACCACATTTAGTGAGCACTTCTAAAAGAAGGGCCAGGCTGAGCACAGTCTTAGGGCCAGGCTGAGCACAGTCTTACGGTCCAGTCCTAAGACTGTCCTAAGACTGGGCCAGGCTGAGCACAGTCTTAGGACTGGACCGTAAGGCTGTGCTCCGCCTGTGCTCAGCCTGGCCCTTCAGTGCTCACTAGGGCCAGAGTCTAGGTCCAGTCCTAAGACTGTGCTCAGCCTGGCCCTTCATTTAGTGAGAACTTCTAAAAGAAGGGCCAGGCTGAGCACAGTCTTAGGACTGGACCGTAATGTAGGGCATCAATGTTGACCATAGGAACTTCTGGTCAAGGTAGCGTACAGAGAGTGTCTTACCGCGAGGACCTTGCCGGCGTTCTGGATGTTGTCCACATAGGCGATGTAGTGATGAAGATGAGGACAGAAGTCATCAAACCCACGGCCAAACTCGCCTTTCTCCAGACGGACGAGTAACGACCTGCGCAGAGGATCAACATGTGAGGAGGCGGGGCTTCTTATTACAGGTGGAGGCGTGTGTGTCAGTCTGAGTAGGTGTGTATAGGCCTGTGTGTGTGTGTGCCAGTCTGCGTAAGTGTGTTTAGACATGTGTGGTCTGTTCCCAGAACACAACACCACAGGATCAAGGCATTAGACAGAGAACAGTGGTCCGTGTCCCCAGTGAACCCTTATATCACAGTGGCCCTTCATTTAAAGGGAATAGGGTCCCATTTGGGACGGGAACTCCCTGCCTGTCATTAGAGTAACCACACACACACACACACACACACTTGGTCGGCATGTTGAAGCTTAAGTAGGGAGCTTTTTATCGCGAGTAAGTAGTTTACCACACACACACACACACTCTCTCTCTCTCTCTGGCTCTAATGATGTTCCTGGATACTTAACGCCCTCACATCGCTGGAAGAAAGAGCACTTAGCTGCAGTGTTGAAGTTGATTTAAATAGATTGTAATGAAGCGCCGAGGCAGACCTGTGTTGGTAATCAGGAAACTAAGAGACAAACACACACGTGGTCGCCAGCGACAGGCTAACGAGGGCAAAGGGCGGGAAAAACACTGTTTCCCTTCTCTGCCTCCACACACAGCCAGCGGCTGTTATGATGCACAGGAACAGAGCTAATTACAGGGTTCTAGACTGTAAGAAGTGTGAAGCCATACAGAGGACAGAAAAAATAAGGGGGCGGGGCAGAGGGCATGGGGCAACCAGGGGCGGAGAAGGGAGGGGGCGGAGCAACGAGGGGGGCGGAGATTAGTATTCCTCCCATGTCACAGCGTTACCGAGTCATTTGCAGACACATTCACAGACACAGCTGCTTGTATGTGCTGCCGCAGCCATCACACCCTGCCCAGGTTACAGCCTCAGGCAATCAATGGGAACACAGGCCTAGATGGAGGAATACTAATTACTGACCTGTCACCGGGTACAGTGTAGTTAGCATGTACACACACACACACACACACACACACACACGAGATGTGCTCAAGAGCAATATCCATCATTCTAATAGCTTTGTGATTCTGAGCTAGGTGACATGTCTTTGAATCTGGTTATCACAGGCTGGTGCAGGAGAACAGGGAACAGGAGGATAATTAGGTTGCTCCTTCAATCGTCTCCGCCGTCTCCTTCTCTCCCTTCCTCTCTCTCCTCTCTCCTTCTCTCCCTCCCTCTCCCTCTCTCTCTCTCCCTCCCTCGCTCTCCTCACACACTGCCTAAACTAAGA
Source organism: Dallia pectoralis (assembly GCA_029465975.1). Lineage (NCBI taxonomy): Eukaryota > Metazoa > Chordata > Actinopteri > Esociformes > Umbridae > Dallia > Dallia pectoralis. Next base: position 1,549,281 of record CM055758.1, read on the forward strand.
TGAGCGGAGCGGGAGCACATTCAATACAGTCCGATATATCAATAGAGTGTTTAAATCAGCAAAATTATTTAGTGAGATACAGACTCTCGCCTGGAGAAGTATAAATAAAAACAAGGAAGTGTAAAATGAAGCTGAACACACACACACACGACTTCTGGTGAACACTTGGTTTGTCTTCCTTCTATGAGAAGTCAATCTACCACTGGCGGATCTGAAGTCTCCACGGATCTGAAGTTGTCGTCGTGTCTCAGCCGTCGATTCAATAAGAGCTTCATAACGAAGATGAAGATGCGCGGGAACTCAGTTACAGCTTATCACATACATCACACCGTCCCAAACAGCACACTGTTCCCTACACAGGGCACTGCTTTAGACCAGGGATCGTGCAGAGTCCCATAAAGCCCTGGACAAAAGCAGTGCCCTAAAACAGGCCATTTGGGACACCAGCTCGGCAACACTTCCCTGTTTTTTCATCTCGCCACTCCGCTTGTCAGAGGTACAGTCAGGACGAGGACCTCCGGGACACATCGCTGTTTGTTATTCAGACACTTAGAACGATCCTTAATCACTGCTGCTCATAACAATATTAAATAGAACCCGCGCCTTAGAACGATCCTTAATCACTGAGACTCATAACGACAATATTAAATAGAACCTGCGCGGCTGAAATATCACCCTGTTCTGTTCACTGACACCGGAAGGCAGGTTGGTTCTATTGTGGAACACCACAAAACATTATATACATTAGAATGGTTCTAGATTGCTGCCCAGCGACAACCAGACACAAATTACCTCAGATAGGCCCCTAACGGAAACATGGTTATACGTATAAAACAAAACTAAACACGATACTCATCTTCGTCTCTCTTGCTGGCCTAAAGGCCTTCAGTAAGTGTGTTGGCTATCTGTTTATTTTCTGTGAAGGAGCAGGTCCACCAGAAAAGGCCCTTGTTTTCTGAGACCTGCCAAACCACCAAGAAATCATGAAGTGACATGCCAGTGAGGCGGATTGATCTGGGGAGAATTACAAACGGATGTCATCATAAAACTCAAACCATCTGCACTAGTTATATGGATTTGCTAAAAATATATCAGATACGCCAGGAAAAATTCACCAGAAGATGGATGAGACCTACATTCTAAATGAAGAAAAATAAACCACTAAATAATGTTAATAGTTAGTGTTAACGTAACTGCTAGAACTTGAACTCCTGGAAGTAGATCAATAATTATCGTCGCACAACATTATTAAGTATCAATTCAAGTCCAGGATCAGTTCTAGACTGACTCTGGGTCCTGAAGTCCTACAGTTGATCTCCCAAACAACAAGCCGGGTTCTGGTGTGTGTCTTTACTATCCCCCAGTTGGTTACACACACAGCCCATCATTAGTATTCTGTGGTATATCAATTATTCATCATTATCCATTATTAAGTTGTATTAATTATTATACTTACTGGTTTACCGAATAGATGGATGCAATGGTACTAAAGATGCTTTCTCTAATGTCCTGCCTCAGGGTGCCTTTGGCCTTCAGAATATCCACGAAGTACTAAGAGCGAGGGAGAGGAAGAGAGGGAGAGGGAAAGAAAACACACAGAAATTCATGCAATTCATATTGCAAAGACTCTACACCATCTAAAATGCATTGGCTTCAATAGTCCCAAATGGGGCCCTATTTAAGCGGTCAACGGTAGTTCACTATGTAGAAAATAGGGTGCCATTTGGGACAAGTATAGCAAACATTCACAGGCCGGCTTGAAACACGGCTGTTATTCACCGTGTTAACCATCTGCAGCTGATCACAGTATCTCTGTTCTGTTTGGACCATCTCTCTTGCCGTCCGCGACCATTTCCTCTGCCACTTTTCCCGCTGCTCTTGGACACTGCGGCTGCCCGTCGGGTCCACGGGGCTGGGGGAGAAACTCATAAGGCCAGGGAGGAGAGCAGGTCCTGAAGATCACAGACACACAGTACCTCACTGGACGTGTGAGACCAGAATGTTTGGGGTGCAAAGCGGTCCAGAACACGGGTTTATTAACAAACCCTTCTACATTACTGGGATCATTATTAACGTTATTCAGGCAGAACCAACATGCACCAAATGATCAGCACTAAAAACCCAATGGTTCTGGTTATCATTCAGCTTCCTGTACTATTCTACTTCTATGTGCAGTTGGTTTTCTGTGAGATAAAGACCGGGACATTGGCTGTCGTTAAAACAGCACAATCCGAACACATTTCTAATCATCTAATGTCATGACACTCGTTCCAGAAGCAGCGAAACCAAAGATAATCATATATTTATACCGAAATCAAGTGGAAACAGGCATTAAGAAAATTTGCTTAAAACATATCCAACAAAAATAAACAGAACAGCTCGAGTATCCTACAGGGAACACTATGAGTGGATGTAAACACACTGACAATGAGAATTGTGTCAGAAAACTGCTCAATGTGATTGAGAAATCAATAGAACCGAATAACCTGAGGGCATATTGGAAAACACCAAACCAACAACACGAATAGCAAGACTCTCACAATGGAGAAAATAATTTCAAATGAAACATTGATAAACTCCCATATCGGTTAGGCAAAACAGCTCAACGTGCAATCACAGCGTGGTGGTTTGTCCCCCCGTTGCCATGAGAACAGGGCAGCCGGCTGAACACTAAAAACATTGAATAACACAACCGAACGCGTCTTTATCCATGTTGCTCTGTGCATGGATAATAATTCAACAGGAAGCCATCCTTCATGTCAAACATGTGTGTGTATACATTTTATCTTGCTGATTTTCAACCATCTTTAAGAAATGTAAAAACATGGTCTTGCGCCAATAAAGTCCTTTAAGCTGAAATTGAATTGGGAGGGAGAAATAAAAGAGGGAGAGATATAGGGTGTGTGTGTCTGTGTGAGAGAGAGAGATAGAAAGAAAAAGTGAGATACCATTCTAACTTTCTGATTATTAATTACTTTCCATATTTTCCACTTGCTTTGGCAATATAAACAAATGTTTCCAATACCAAGAAAGCTCGTGTAAATATAAAATGGAGGAAGCATGCTCCTTTCTAGAGGAGCGCTTCGTATGAACAGTGTGTGTGGATATGGAGGGGGTGTGGCTCTGGTGATCTGCCCAATGTGTGTGTGGATATGGAGGGGGTGTGGCTCCGGTGATCTGCCCAAAATGTGTGTGTGGATATGGAGGGGGTGTGGCTCTGGTGATCTGCCCAATGTGACAGTGTGTGTGGATATGGAGGGGGTGTGGCTCTGGTGATCTGCCCAATATGTGTGTGTGGATATGGAGGGGTGTGGCTCTGGTGATCTGCCCAATATTTGTGTGGATTTGGAGGGGGTGTGGCTCTGGTGATCTGCCCAATATGTGACAGTGTGTGTGGATATGGAGGGGGGTGTGGCTCTGGTGATCTGCCCAATATGTGACAGTGTGTGTGGATATGGAGGGGGTGTGGCTCTGGTGATCTGCCCAATATGTGAACAGTGTGTGTGGATATGGAGGGGGTGTGGCTCTGGTGATCTGCCCAATATGTGTGTGTGGATATGGAGGGGGTGTGGCTCTGGTGATCTGCCCAATATTTGTGTGGATATGGAGGGGGTGTGGCTCTGGTGATCTGCCCAATATGTGAACAGTGCGTGTGAATATGGAGGGGGTGTGGCTCTGGTGATCTGCCCAATATGTGAACAGTGTGTGTGGATATGGAGGGGGTGTGGCTCTGGTGATCTGCCCAATATGTGAACAGTGTGTGTGGATATGGAGGGGGTGTGGCTCTGGTGATCTGCCCAATATGTGAACTAGAGCAACAACCTCTTAGCCATGTCTACTCCTGTCACCACGTGTTAAGATAGGCATGTTCATTAGCAGTAAATTGCAGTTGTCACTGGCAGCTGTTGGTCTTATGGTTGGATATTATTCAGACCGGAGGACACGCTGCGTGCGTGTGCAAATTAATTATGCGCAGAATAAACAGAAATGATTGCGTCACCACACTCAAATATTCCAGTTAGAGAACAGAAATGCAGTATTACGCGGAATACTCTTAGAGACCTAAGTGATGACTACTGCTTTAAATAATATCAACATGTAGTGAACAGTTCGTGATGTTAGGGAATGTGATACATTAGTCAACACGAACCCGAGTTTATAGTTCCGTTTTTAAGTTTGCTGGATACTTTTATTTTCTTACACTCGATTAGCAGACATCCTTCCTGTAACAACCACAGGACATATAGCCCATATAAAACACCAGACGCCTTTAAACAGTTTAATATTAATATACCTTATCAACCCACTAATGGTCTGGCACTGTTTATCTGCACAACAGCCTTAAAGAAGCAAACATTAATGTACTCATTAACTGCAATAGTATTACTGTTAGGCGTTATAACTAGCTATTATATGTATATATATATATATAAAATGTATTTTAAGGTGAAAACTTTAAACCGACCTGTCAGGAGTTTTCTTATCTGTTCAAATTGAATCCAGGCGCTCTTTTTAGTTGCTCTGTCTTCCGGGTTCGTTGCTGAGCTGATTGGCTCCTTGACTTAACCAGAAGACTCTGTCCCCGCCCACACGTGGTATCCCCGCCCAGACGTGGTGTCCCCGCCCACACCGAACTGAATAACGACTTCCGGTGCGTTCAGTTAGTTTAAACGTTTGCAACTTTCTGGAACCATTAGTCTTTATTTGCACAAAACAGAACAAGAAGTTTGGAAAAATGTAATTGAACAAAAAAAACCGGAACAAATTGAATTAATGCACTTCTGCAGTAAGTTTAATGTTAATAAGAAGAATGTAAACTCTGTGGGAGTGGCTCTCTCTGTGGGAGTGGTTCACTATATGGGAGTGGTTCACTCTCTGGGAGTTGTTCACTCTGCGGGAGTGGTTCAGTCTGCGGGAGTGGTTCACTCTGTGTGTCACATTGCTCAACCATTTGATGATAGGCTAGTTCCTACCAGAAATCAAAGGAATGAGAGAAAACACATCGGCAGTTTTCACTAATTATAAGCAGTACGTTGGGTTTTAAGATGAAAGAACTGCCCCCCTGATCAGTTGTAAGAACAGTTATAGTCTCAGCAGCTCCAAGAGAAAAAGCCTGTGGCCCAAATAACACTCTACAAAGCATACATAGTACACTTGTCTTGTATGGACTCTGGCAAACAGATTGGACCATATTGGAGAGCGGCATACTGTCCTAGCCAGAGCATTACATCCATGTGGAATGGAGGTAGATGAGCAAAGCAAGGAGAGATGGTTGGTTTCTTTTATTATTTGGTCAAATCCCCTCAACAGATATAAGTGTAAATCTGCCAGAACAAAGTAACACTGACATCTAGTGTTGTCTGTCTGAGTGATACGAGGCCAATATATCACACCAGCTGCCCGCTCTGTGTAGAGGTTTGTGATGCCGAGGGGGCAGAATCTGGTGGAGGTGGGTGTAGCAGAGGGGGCAGAACCTGGTGGAGGTGGGTGTAGCAGAGGGGGCAGAACCTGGTGGAGGTGGGTGTAGCAGAGGGGGCAGAACCTGGTGGAGGTGGGTGTAGCAGAGGGGGCAGAACCTGGTGGAGGTGGGTGTAGCAGAGGGGGCAGAACCTGGTGGAGGTGGGTGTAGCAGAGGGGGCAGAACCTGGTGGAGGTGGGTGTAGCAGAGAGGGGCAGAACCTGGTGGAGGTGGGTGTAGCAGAGGGGGCAGAACCTGGTGGAGGTGGGTGTAGCAGAGGGGGCAGAACCAGAGCAGAGGGGGCAGAACCTGGTGGAGGTGGGTGTAGCAGAGGGGGCAGAACCTGGTGGAGGTGGGTGTAGCAGAGGGGGCAGAACCTGGTGGAGGTGGGTGTAGCAGAGGGGGCAGAACCTGGTGGAGGTGGGTGTAGCAGAGGGGGCAGAACCTGGTGGAGGTGGGGTGTAGGGGGCAGAAGAGGTGGGTGTAGCTGTGAGGGGGCAGAACCTGGTGGAGGTGGGTGTAGCAGAGGGGGCAGAACCTGGTGGAGGTGGGTGTAGCAGAGGGGGCAGAACCTGGTGGAGGTGGGTGTAGCAGAGGGGGCAGAACCTGGTGGAGGTGGGTGTAGCAGAGGGGGCAGAACCTGGTGGAGGTGGGTGTGGAGCATAGGGGGCAGAACCTGGTGGAGGTGGGTGTAGCAGAGGGGGCAGAACCTGGTGGAGGTGGGTGTAGCATAGGGGGCAGAACCTGGTGGAGGTGGGTGTAGCATAGGGGGCAGAACCTGGTGGAGGTGGGTGTAGCAGAGGGGGCAGAACCTGGTGGAGGTGGGTGTAGCAGAGGGGGCAGAACCTGGTGGAGGTGGGTGTAGCAGAGGGGGCAGAACCTGGTGGAGGTGGGTGTAGCAGAGGGGGCAGAACCTGGTGGAGGTGGGTGTAGCATAGGGGGCAGAACCTGGTGGAGGTGGGTGTAGCAGAGGGGGCAGAACCTGGTGGAGGTGGGTGTAGCAGAGGGGGCAGAACCTGGTGGTGGTGGGTGTAGCAGAGGGGGCAGAACCTGGTGGAGGTGGGTGTAGCAGAGGGGGCAGAACCTGGTGGAGGTGGGTGTAGCAGAGGGGGCAGAACCTGGTGGAGGTGGGTGTAGCAACTGGACCACGAGCTAAATACGTGCAATATCGCCTTGATTCTCTTCTCTTCTACCAATGTGGGAAGGTGAACTCTATCTGGGCACCTGTTCATCTGTGAAAACAACCTCTACGTTAAAACTTAAATGAAAGGCTTGTATTGTGGACGACTATTGTGTGTTGTTATCATAAGCCTACCTACTTCCTGTACCCACCCATCTGTTTCCTGGTGGAGACATGACAGTCTTTGGCTCATTTTTCTCACGGTTTATTTGCTCTGAAGTGGAAGCGTCCTCATTTTGAACAACAGTGTTTGCATGTGGGCCAATTATTATTCTAACAAGTGTACTAGAAACAGAAAACACATAGACCGGGTTACTCTAGGCCCTTTAGGTTCCAGGTAGAACCATTTTGTTTCCAGGAAGAACGGTTTATCAGTTCAGTAAATTACCCTTTGATTGTGCTTGGAAACTAAAAGACTTCCACATGTTACCCAAAATAGTCCTTCAAAGGACTCTCCCACAGGGACAGCTGAACAAAACTCCTGGAAGTAGAGTTATATATATCTAGACAGTAAACAAAAATGAATGAGAAATCATTCTAAAACAATTTCATATATCCAGGCGTGTACAGACGCACATCAGCTCTGTGACAGTTCTGATGACCGTAACGCGTAGAAAAGGAAACAAATTGTAGCAAATCAGGGAACAAATTAAACTGCATCTTTAATGAGTTAGTTCGTTAAACTGTGAGGCGGCGTTGTCAGGTAACGAGGAGGTCCAATTCTGTCCTCCATTCTTAATTTATTTATCCCGGTCTCTAAATGGTACCCTAGTCTCCACATAGGGTACTTCTTTTGACCAGGTCCCATAGAGCTCAGGTCAGATGTAGTGCACCAGTCAGTCAACAGGGTGCCATTTGGCATACGGATCACGTGCTGTGTTGTTTGGTGTCTTTGGTACATTTAGTATTGGAATAATTACCCACATGTGGACCTTGTTGTAAATTAGGGCATATTTGGCCTCGGGGCGATCTAGCTATGAACACCATGGAACGTTTCACAGACAAAAGGATTTTACCTAAGGTAGGAGAGGGGAAGTGATAGAAGGACCGGAGGAAGAGAAAGGAAGTGATAGAAGGACCGGTTGAAGAGAAAGCAAGTGATAGAAGGACCGGAGGAAGAGAAAGGAAGTGATAGAAGGACCGGAGGAAGAGAAAGGAAGTGATAGAAGGACCGGAGGAAGAGGAAGGAAGTGATAGAAGGACCGGTTGAAAAGAAAGGAAGTGATAGAAGGACCGGAGGAAGAGGAAGGAAGTGATAGAAGGACCGGAGGAAGAGAAAGGAAGTGATAGAAGGACCGGAGGAAGAGAAAGGAAGTGATAGAAGGACCGGTGGAAGAGAAAGGAAGTGATAGAAGGACCGGAGGAAGAGAAAGGAAGTGATAGAAGGACCGGAGGAAGAGAAAGGAAGTGATAGAAGGACCGGAGGAAGAGAAAGGAAGTGATAGAAGGACCGGAGGAAGAGAAAGGAAGTGATAGAAGGACCGGAGGAAGAGAAAGGAAGTGATAGAAGGACCGGAGGAAGAGAAAGGAAGTGATAGAAGGACCGGAGGAAGAGAAAGGAAGTGATAGAAGGACCGGAGGAAGAGAAAGGAAGAAGTGATAGAAGGACCGGAGGAAGAGAAAGGAAGTGATAGAAGGACCGGAGGAAGAGAAAGGAAGTGATAGAAGGACCGGAGGAAGAGAAAGGAAGTGATAGAAGGACCGGAGGAAGAGAAAGGAAGTGATAGAAGGACCGGAGGAAGAGAAAGGAAGTGATAGAAGGACCGGAGGAAGAGAAAGGAAGTGATAGAAGGACCGGAGGAAGAGAAAGGAAGTGATAGAAGGACCGGAGGAAGAGAAAGGAAGTGATAGAAGGACCGGAGGAAGAGAAAGGAAGTGATAGAAGGACCGGAGGAAGAGAAAGGAAGTGATAGAAGGACCGGAGGAAGAGAAAGGAAGTGATAGAAGGACCGGAGGAAGAGAAAGGAAGTGATAGAAGGACCGGAGGAAGAGAAAGAAGAAAGGAAGAGAAAGGAAGTGATAGAAGGACCGGAGGAAGAGAAAGGAAGTGATAGAAGGACCGAAGGGAGGAAGAGGAAGATAGAAGGACCGGAGGAAGAGACAGGAAGTGATAGAAGGAGAGGAAAGGAAGTGATAGAAGGACCGAAAGAGGAAGACCGGAGAAAGAAAGGAAGTGATAGAAGGACCGGAGGAAGAGAAAGGAAGTGATAGAAGGACCGGAGGAAGAGAAAGGAAGTGATAGAAGGACCGGAGGAAGAGAAAGGAAGTGATAGAAGGACCGGAGGAAGAGAAAGGAAGTGATAGAAGGACCGGAGGAAGAGAAAGGAAGTGATAGAAGGACCGGAGGAAGAGAAAGGAAGTGATAGAAGGACCGGAGGAAGAGAAAGGAAGTGATAGAAGGACCGGAGGAAGAGAAAGGAAGTGATAGAAGGACCGTATGCAGTGCCCTTGTTATGGCCAGAGCCCTGATATTTCTGCATGGCGGCCAGCCGCTATCTTAGTTGCCGTGGTTGCAGGGTAGTGTGCTGGGTAGTGTGCTGGGTAGTGTGCAGGGTAGTGTGCAGGGTAGTGTGCTGGGCAGTGTGCTGGGTAGTGTGCTGGGTAGTGTGCTGGGTAGTGTGCAGGGTAGTGTGCTGGGTAGTGTGCTGGGTAGTGTGCTGGGTAGTGTGCAGGGTAGTGTGCTGGGTAGTGTGCTGGGTAGTGTGCTGGGTAGTGTGCAGGGTAGTGTGCTGGGTAGTGTGCTGGGTAGTGTGCAGGGTAGTGTGCTGGGTAGTGTGCAGGGTCGGGGGTAGGGCGTCATTGAAGCCGCGGAAGGTGAGATGAAAGAATGCAATGTTTTTGTAATTCAACTTTTGAGTGCTGTAGTCTGTCCCGTCCGTCTTCGTCTTCCTCACTCAATACTATTGGATTTCAAATTCATGTATAATGCATGGAGGTATTGCTGATGGAACCCGGGCTAGAATAGGCTGAAGTTCTCGTCTCAAACGATGTTGTCTGGAAGTTTAAAGGCGTGTTATTGAATCATTGCAGGTGTGAAACATACAGAAGTTACTTCAGAACAAACGTGTGGTCTGTTCAGAGCAGAACCTCTCAGAGCAGAACCTCTCAGTGCAGAACCTCTCAGTGCAGAACCTCTTAGAGGAGAACCTCTCAGAGCAGAACCTCTTAGAGCAGAACCTCTCAGAGCAGAATCTCTTAGAGCAGAACCTCTCAGAGCAGAACCTCTCAGAGCAGAACCTCTCAGAGCAGAACCCCTCAGTGCAGAACCTCTCAGAGCAGAACCTCTCAGAGCAGAACCCCTCAGTGCAGAACCTCTCAGAGCAGAACCTCTCAGAGCAGAACCTCTCAGAGCAGAACCTCTCAGAGCAGAACCTCTCAGTGCAGAACCTCTCAGAGCAGAACCTCTCAGAGCAGAACCTCTCACACAAACACGCGAACATTTGAAACAGCCGGATGTCAGGACTCTCCTGGTTCATTGAAACACTTAACGTGTGGGCGAGAGGGAAAAACACTAAGTGTTTACTGACGTGGGATGTCATTAGCAACATGATTATTAAACAGCCAAAGACATAATTTGTGTTTTGGATTTACTAGGAGGTCAGTGCTCTTCAGCTGTGTATAGAAAACTGATAATAATGCAGGACAAATGCTCCATTTGTATTTTAGATGTTAACTTTAGATGAGCCCTCGGCACTACAGTAAAGATGTGACAGTGTGGAGAGGTGAACCTGGGCAGGAGAACCTGGGGAGGTGAACCTGGGGAGGTGAACCTGGGGAGGAGAACCTGGGCAGGAGAACATGGGGAGGAGAACATGGGGAGGTGAACCTGGGGAGGTGAAACTGGGGAGGTGAACCTGGGGAAGTGAACCTGGGGAGGTGAACCTGGGCAGGAGAACCTGGGGAGGTGAACCTGGGCAGGAGAACCTGGGCAGGAGAACCTGGGCAGGAGAACCTGGGCAGGAGAACCTGGGGAGGTGAACCTGGGGAGGTGAAACTGGGGAGGTGAACCTGGGGAAGTGAACCTGGGGAGGTGAAACTGGGGAGGTGAACCTGGGGAGGTGAACCTGGGCAGGAGAACCTGGGCAGGAGAACCTGGGCAGGAGAACCTGGGGAGGTGAACCTGGGGAGGTGAAACTGGGGAGGTGAACCTGGGGAGGAGAACCTGGGCAGGAGAACCTGGGGAGGTGAACCTGGGCAGGAGAACCTGGGGAGGTGAACCTGGGGAGGTGAACCTGGGGAGGTGAACCTGGGGAGGTGAACCTGGGGAGGTGAACCTGGGGAGGCGTTCTAAAATGTTGACACTGTTCAGCGCTGTTCTTGGCTTTGGTGCAGTTACAGACGACACGATTGTATAGGTTTGTGTCAGACTTAATTAGCCTCATTAAAAATACGTTCTTCAGGGTTTTTCAGCTATTGTTTTAACAGACATCTCTTGGGGTTTATGCTCTCCAGAAAGACAAATAATGTGACTGTCTTAAGTGGTACCCAATTCTATAGATGGTGGACTAAGGATGATGGTTGTAAAAGGTGTACTATGTAGGTAGAACTGTGTACTAGGCATGGAGAACAGTGTACTATGCAGGGCGAACAGTGTACTATGCAGGTAGACCAGTGTACTATGCAGGTAGAACAGTGTACTATGCAGGTAGAACAGTGTACTAGGCAGGTAGAACAGTGTACTAGGCAGGTAGAACAGTGTACTAGGCAGGTAGAACTGTGTACTAGGCAGGTAGAACTGTGTACTAGGCAGGTAGGACTGTGTACTAGGCAGGTAGGACTGTGTACTAGGCAGGTAGGACTGTGTACTAGGCAGGTAGGACTGTGTACTAGGCTGAGGGATGAAAGGAAGAGAGAGGGGAAAACAGGAGGGGTGGAGGGATTTGAGATGGAGGGATTGAAGGACGAGAGAAGAGAGAGGAGAGAGGAGAGAGGAGAGAGGAGAGAGGAGAGAGGAGAGAGGAGAGAGGAGAGAGGAGAGAGACTGGGAGGATGGAGGGATTTGAGAGAATGTAAAACTATAAAGACATGTGTAGAGGGAGTGTTCAGTGGATGTTCAGTAATTGTCTGCTCTAGCACAGATGGCCTTGATTGAAACATTTCAGTGGAGCACATAAACCTGACACTCTGTCTGCACTCACCTGGAGTGTGTGACTGTGTTCTGGCCTGTTATTATGTGTTCTAATGTGGCTTCAAAACAGTCAGCTTATTCAATTAAGCTAAAATGACCGTTTGAACTTGAAATGGGGGAAAAAATAATAATAATTGCACATAATTAAACAAATGGAGAGACACTTGAGTGAAGGAGAACCATCCAAACATGGTTATGTACGCGTGTTGTTGCTTCACTAAGTGTGTGTGTGTGTGTGTCCACTATTTAGTGTGTTGCAATAAAACCTGGTAGTTATAATGTATAATGCTTAACTTTCATGTTTGTTATTACAGGGTTGAGTGTGTGTCTGTCTGCATGCATGTGTGTGTGTCTGTCTGCATGCATGTGTGTGTGTCTGTCTGCATGCATGTGTGTGTGTCTGTCTGCATGCATGTGTGTGTGTGTGTGTCTGTCTGCATGCATGTGTGTGTGTGTGTCTGTCTGCATGCATGTGTGTGTCTGTCTGCATGCATGTGTGTGTGTAGCATTGTTGTGTTTATGCATGCCAACTGCATGCATGACTTCACCCAAAATATTGTTCAGTGACACTGACTGACTAAGATTCTGTCACTCAATTGTCAAGCTGCAAAATAACTACCGTCCATCAAATATTCACTGTTCTGACGGCTGTGAAGTCCACTCAACACCAAGATCTCTCTGGATTCATCCATTGGACTTGACAATGGCCCTGACACCACACGCTAGGTCCATTTGTATTTTCCCTTCATGTGATGTTGACGGCTCTGGAATTCATCTTGATAATGTTTAACATGGACCCACTGGGTTTTGGAGAGTCCAGCACACAATAAAACGCGACTGTACGTTTGAACACACCGGTTAGACACATCACAATAAATGATCGCAGAATACGTATAGCCTGCTTTAACACGGCTGACATTTTCCCCATATAGTTGAGATCCGAGCAATAACGTCAGAGAGTGAACGTGTGCACGCTGTCGCGCACTAATTGAACGTCCTGCGTCGTGTGCTCATAAATAAAATCCAGTGACGCACATTTGAGTTTCAATGTCCCTCTGTTGGCGCAGTCGTTAAATTGGTTAAAGACGAAACGCGACAATAACAGCAATTATTATTAGGCTGGAAACAGTTCCCCTAGAACAAAAAGTATGCCCTAAACTGTATTGTTCTAGGTTATTTAGATCCGCGTAGAGATTGTCAGTCTCCTACAGAACCAGTGCACCATGTAGCCCCTGGGAACCCAGACTATGTTAACGGCCCAATGGAACTTGGACCAACCAAGTGAATAAACAAAAGCGCGCTTCCGCAACTCTCCCCATCACAGCGAACTTTATTTTTAGCTGTCTTTTATCTCATTATAATTGGTTTATTCTCTAGAGGTATTTTGTCTTTTTATTTCAAAGAAGCAAATCTCTTTTATTCTATGCAAAGAGGGTCTGAGTGGTGGGCTTTGGTCCTGATGTGTGTGTGTGTGTGTGTGTTATGTGCTTCTATTGATATGCCTTTTTTAATTATACTACTATGAGTCACTCTCTCTTTCAAATGGATGTTGTAGTTCAACTCAACAATAGCCAATTACATTATTGCAGATGATGCTTGAAGATAGCCAACTTTGCCCTACCTACAGTTTCAGCTCTGAATATTTCCTGTGAATACACGGCATATTGAGTTTTCTGAGTAAGAAAGCAATCATGTTCCAAAGAAGCCTTGTGAATAGTCTGTGAAGGTTTTATAATATTTAGCAAGGTTGTTTGTATAAAGTGGAACCGAAAATGTATCGTCTACAAAAGACTTCCTGGCTATTTTACCAAACCACAGCAGAAGATCAAAACAGGTATCGGCAGTCAGACAGATGAAATCATTCTGTACCTCAATTGTCAAATTGCATAATTCTGGGCTTGGATGAAGGACCAATTAAGTTAAATAGTAAAACCACTGTGCTGGATATAAAGAACCAACTCTGGTTATGACATGAGATAGGTTTAGGGTTAGGGTTAGGTTTATGACATGAGTTAGGTTTAGGGTTAGGTTTAGGGTTATGGTTTAACATGCAGATGGGACTTCACAAGGATCCTGGATAAACGAATTAGTAGAAATTATCCCCCAAACGGTTTCATCAGAGTCATCTGTCTCAACAGGGGGTCAGTGTGATCACTGCATACTGTGTGTTTGTGTGTGTGTGTGTGTGTGTCTGTGTGTGTGTGTGTATGTGTGTGTGTGTACGTGTGATGCTGTGGGTCTTTGTCCATTAGCTAGTTTGTTTTAACACTTACAGAACAGAAATGCAGCCAATATGGAATATTTAAAGAGCTTGTTCATATTTAATGTGTCTGGTATGGCCCCGGGCTCTGGGTTGCAGTGATAGAGTTCTTTCTCATAGAACAGAGTAATTTATTGTGATATGAAATGACGCTATTAAATGCAATAGTTTTAGCTAATGCCACGACGCGCATCCGTCTTGAAGTGGTTTTAATTAGGCCTCTTAATGTGTTGTTTTATTCACGGGTTCTGCTTCAATACATCGTTTCCTCAGAAGAAAAGCAGCCAGATTCAGTGGAATCTCTCAACAAAGTGTTTATTCACGATGGATCAAGGTCAGTTTATACACTAAAAGTCTTTATTCACGATGGATCAAGGTCAGTTTATACACTAAAAGTCTTTATTCACGATGGATCAAGGTCAGTTTATACACTAAAAGTCTTTATTCACAATGGATCAAGGTCAGTTTATACACTAAAAGTCTTTATTCACAATGGATCAAGGTCAGTTTATACACTAAAAGTCTTTATTCACGATGGATCAAGGTCAGTTTATACTAAAAGTCTTTATTCACAATGGATAAAGGTCAGTTTATACACTAAAAGTCTTTATTCACGATGGATCAAGGTCAGTTTATACACTAAAAGTCTTTATTCACGATGGATCAAGGTCAGTTTATACACTAAAAGTCTTTATTCACGATGGATCAAGGTCAGTTTATACACTAAAAGTCTTTATTCACGATGGATCAAGGTCAGTTTATACACTAAAAGTCTTTATTCACAATGGATCAAGGTCAGTTTATACACTAAAAGTCTTTATTCACAATGGATCAAGGTCAGTTTATACACTAAAAGTCTTTATTCACAATGGATCAAGGTCAGTTTATACACTAAAAGTCTTTATTCACAATGGATCAAGGTCAGTTTATACACTAAAAGTCTTTATTCACAATGGATCAAGGTCAGTTTATACACTAAAAGTCTTTATTCACAATGGATCAAGGTCAGTTTATACACTAAAAGTCTTTATTCACAATGGATCAAGGTCAGTTTATACACTAAAAGTCTTTATTCACAATGGATCAAGGTCAGTTTATACACTAAAAGTCTTTATTCACAATGGATCAAGGTCAGTTTATACACTAAAAGTCTTTATTCACAATGGATCAAGGTCAGTTTATACACTAAAAGTCTTTATTCACAATGGATCAAGGTCAGTTTATACACTAAAAGTCTTTATTCACAATGGATCAAGGTCAGTTTATACACTAAAAGTCTTTATTCACAATGGATCAAGGTCAGTTTATACACTAAAAGTGTTTGTTCATAATGTTCACGTCTATATTTAGAGTTTTGACCACAAATTGGAAATTCACGACAGAAATAATCACATAATTGAAATAATTTCTGTCCTTTGATTTATATTAAAGCAGTCTAAACTAGACTCGTTGTAAGTTAAAGGTCTGTCATTATTAATTCTACAATGAGACACACACACAGTGGAAGTTAAAACATTTCTAATGACTGCTTGGTGTGTCATCTTGTCCTGGTAATTACCCGGACAGCTCCGGTCCGTAGCTGGGCTATAAATGACCTATTAATGCTAATAAAACCAGCCCAGGCAATCGGAGAAAGTGAGAGAAGGACAGAGAGAACGAGAGAGAGAGAGAAGGACAGAGTGAGAGAGAGACAGAGAGAGAGAGGGAGAGAGAGAGAGAGAGAGAGAGGGAGAGAGGGAGGGAGAACACAGCTGACTGTATCTAGGAAGACCAGATGAAACCTATTATATTAAAAGACAATGCTGTGTCCCTGGTACGTATGAACATGTGAAAAATAGCATTGTTTTATTGGGTCCAATGTGTTTCTGAGGCCTCAATATGGGGTAAAGGTTACCACAGAGATCCACCACAACACAGAACTTAAAAACATATCCCAACCAAAACAGGAGCACAGCACGGAACAAACACAGCACAATACACAACCCCCACACAACACAGTAAGCATAACCAGGAATTGTGAAGATTCCTGAAGTCTCTACTGGAATGCTTAACGATTCCTCGCTCCCAGCCTCCCTCTGAGCGTCTCCCTAAAGCATGCACCCCCCCTTCCCCCGGCAGGATCTGGGTCTTTCCTTTAAACTCAGCAGAAAGAGTATTTACCCACAACTTACAGCCTCGCTCAGTTGGTGCCAGAACCTGCTCATCGTTTGAAAACAGGGCAATTACTTAGAACGACTGAGCTTGGGGAGTGAACCCGTCCTGATACAGAGAGAGGTGGATACTGACTGAGTTTGGGTTAAAGAACCCGTCCTGAGACAGAGAGAGGTGGATATTGACTGGGTTTGGGTTAAAGAACCCGTCCTTATACAGAGAGAGGTGGAGACTGACTGAGTTTGGGTTAAAGAACCCGTCCTTATACAGAGAGAGGTGGAGACTGACTGGGTTTGGGTTAAAGAACCCGTCCTTATACAGAGAGAGGTGGAGACTGACTGGGTTTGGGTTAAAGAACCCGTCCTGAGACAGAGAGAGGTAGAGACTGACTGAGCTTGGGGAGTGAACCCGTCCTGATACAGAGAGAGGTGGAGACTGACTGAGTTTGGGTTAAAGAACCCTTCCTGAGACAGAGAGAGGTGGAGACTGACTGAGTTTGGGTTAAAGAACCCGTCCTGAGACAGAGAGAGGTGGAGACTGACTGAGTTCGGGTTAATGTAGAGACATGTCAGTGAAAACTTTTCCTCAAAGTGAATGTGTGTGCTAAATGTAAAAGAGGAGGTGCAGGGAGGGAGGAGCCTTGCAGGTTTGTTACATCATGATTGTGGATGTGGAGGGAAACGGAGAGGTAGAGAGGGGAAAATGAAGAGGAGAAAGATGAAGGGAAATATTGGGACAGAAATAAAGAGAAAGTTGCAGAAAGGGAAGTGTGTGTGTATGTGTGAGTGTACGGCCGATCTCGAGGGGGTTCTGCTTTGTTGTCTTTGTTTTAGGTAGCTGGTGCCTCCTGGGATGGCAGTGGAGAGGGTGATGGAGGAGGTCTGGCTTATTAGTATGGAGAGGGTGATGGAGGAGGTCTGGCTTATTAGTATAGAGAGGGTGATGAAGGAGGTGTGGCTTATTAGTATGGAGAGGGTGATGGAGGAGGTGTGGCTTATTAGTATGGAGAGGGTGATGGAGGAGGTGTGGCTTATTAGTATGGAGAGGGTGATGGAGGAGGTCTGGCTTATTAGTATGTAGAGGGTGATGGAGGAGGTGTGGCTTATTAGTATAGAGAGGGTGATGAAGGAGGTGTGGCTTATTAGTATGGAGAGGGTGATGGAGGAGGTGTGGCTTATTAGTATGGAGAGGGTGATGGAGGAGGTGTGGCTTATTAGTATGGAGAGGGTGATGGAGGAGGTGTGGCTTATTAGTATGGAGAGGGTGATGGAGGAGGTGTGGCTTATTAGTATGGAGAGGGTGATGGAGGAGGTGTGGCTTATTAGTATGGAGAGGGTGATGGTGGAGGTGTGGCTTATTAGTATGGAGAGGGTGATGGAGGAGGTGTGGCTTATTAGTATGGAGAGGGTGATGGAGGAGGTGTGGCTTATTAGTATGGAGAGGGTGATGGAGGAGGTGTGGCTTATTAGTATGGAGAGGGTGATGGAGGAGGTGTGGCTTATTAGTATGGAGAGGGTGATGGAGGAGGTGTGGCTTATTAGTATGGAGAGGGTGATGAAGGAGGTGTGGCTTATTAGTATGGAGAGGGTGATGGAGGAGGTGTGGCTTATTAGTATGGAGAGGGTGATGGAGCATTATTAACATAACATTACCACCAGTACAGGTAATTACAGTAACATAGTTAACATTACCACCAATACATTACAGTTACTTTATCAGTACTTCATTAACAGTAACATTTACAGTTTTAAATTAACTTTACAGTAAAACTCTAACATTTGGAAGTACATTAACAGCAGCCTTTAAGTTTGCATCACTGGCATTTGATTTTCTTCCCGTTGCTTTTCTATTGACTGAAATTATATACCAGCCCTAACCTAGCTAACCCTCATTCAACTGTAATAAATTGCCTTACGATTCACCGCCTGGTACAGTAAGTGGGCTTTTAAATAGAGATATAGGGCTGTGTTCCAAACTGTACCCTATTGCCCATGTAGTTGGCCCCTCTCAGGCCGGAACCCTTTGAGTCTATATGCGACAGGAGGGGAGTAGGGTGGCGTTTGGGACACGACTCCAGCAGGGTCTGGTGATGATGTTTTAATTGTAACTCTCAGAATGTGTTAGGCTGACCTCCGGGCTGTCTATGGCAGCTCCCATTCAGCATGCATGTGTGTTTCCGACACCCAGGGTCACTGAAGGTTAATGAACCCCTGGTGAGAGACCTTACCACTGCACTTAACGTGGTCTCTGTCCTGATAGTTCCATTAACCTCCGACCCTCCTGGATCATTAACAACCTTAAACACATTAAAACTTTATATTGATTTTCTCCCCTCTTGTTACTTCCGCTAACGTCTCTTTCCTGTCCTCTTTCGAACGTTTTCTCTGCCCTCTGCACTCGACACTGTGTTAGTGCTCTAAAACGCTCTCCTGTGGGAGGAGGGTGGAGAAGTGGAGATGTGAGGGGTGGAGAAGTGAGAGGTGGAGAAGTGGAGAAGTGAGGTGTGGAGAAGTGGAGAAGTGAGGGGTGGAGAAGTGGAGAAGTGAGGTGTGGAGAAGTGAGAGGTGGAGAAGTGGAGAAGTGAGGTGTGGAGAAGTGGAGAAGTGAGGTGTGGAGAAGTGAGGGGTGGAGAAGTGGAGAAGTGAGGTGTGGAGAAGTGGAGAAGTGAGGGGTGGAGAAGTGGAGAAGTGATAGGTGGAGAAGTGAGAGGTGGAGAAGTGGAGAAGTGGGGAAGTGGAGAAGTGAGGGTGGAGAAGTGAGAAGTGAGGTGTGGAGAAGTGGAGAAGTGAGGGGTGGAGAAGTGGAGAAGTGGGGAAGTGGAGAAGTGAGGGTGGAGAAGTGAGAGGTGGAGAAGTGGAGAAGTGAGGTGTGGAGAAGTGGAGAAGTGAGAGGTGGAGAAGTGAGAGGTGGAGAAGTGAGGAGTGGAGAAGTGAGGTGTGGAGAAGTGAGGGGTGGAGAAGTGGAGAAGTGAGGTGTGGAGAAGTGAGGGGCAGAGAAGTGAGGTGCGGAGAAGTGAGGGGTGGAGAAGTGGAGAAGTGAGGTGTGGAGAAGTGGAGAAGTGATAGGTGGAGAAGTGAGAGGTGGAGAAGTGGGGAAGTGGAGAAGTGAGGGGTGGAGAGGTGGAGAGGTGGAGAAGTGAGGTGTGGAGAAGTGAGAGGTGTGGAGAAGTGAGAGGTGGAGAAGTGGAGAAGTGAGAGGTGGAGAAGTGGAGAAGTGAGAGGTGGAGAAGTGGAGAAGTGAGGAGTGGAGAAGGGAGGGCTTAGGTGTTCAGCACCTGTCTGTTAGGTGTTCTGTACCTGTCTGTTAGGTGTTCTGTACCTGTCTAATAGGTGTTCAGTACCTTTCTTTTAGGTGTTCAGTACATTTCTGTTATGTATTCATTACCTTTCTGTTAGATGTTCAGTACCTGTCTGCAGGTGTTCAGGAACTGTCTAGTATGAATAAAATACACTTTCCCATTTGGTGTAATTGAACATTAACTTAGATCAGGTTGTTTTCATTCTGGGTAAAGCTCTCTGTGAGTTTGGCTGATGTCAAAAGGCCAAAACAAATGCAGAGGCTGAGTTCTTCCCACTCTCACAGCCGGGTCAGTCTGACTCTCTCATCACAATGAAGCTGTTTTTGTCCTCAGCTGTGGTTAATCACCAATGTCCCAGGCCAGACCAAGGTCAACTCAGCCTGAAGGCAAGACCCCGAGCACTTAACACATTTTCCACTACTTTCTTCTATCGATTTACAATAGATTTGTGCTGTAGAAAAATGACTGTGTCACCTTTGAATGGAGTCTAACTTAATAAGCTAGTTAGAGGTTCATCCAGGGATGTGTTTTTGTCGCTTCAGACCCAGAGGACAGGGACAGAAGACAGACCCAGAGGACAGGGACAGATCCAGAGAACAGAGACCGACCCAGGAGACAGGGACAGTGTGTGGTCCAACCTGCACATTTGACCGAATCAGAGAGGTGCTGGATAAAGAGCGTCCAGGGAGTGCCACTGTCAGGTTCTACAGCCACCATACTGTAGTCTGGACGGGCATCAGGTTCTACAGCCACCATACTGTAGTCTGGACAGGCATCAGGTTCTACAGCCACCATACTGTAGTTTGGACGGGCATCAGGTTCTACAGCCACCATACTGTAGTCTGGACGGGCATCAGGTTCTACACCCACCATACTGTAGTCTGGACGGGCATCAGGTTCTACAGCCACCATACTGTAGTCTGGACGGGCATCAGGTTCTACACCCACCATACTGTAGTCTGGACGGGCATCAGGTTCTACAGCCACCATACTGTAGTCTGGACGGACATCAGGTTCTACAGCCACCATACTGTAGTCTGGACGGGCATCAGGTTCTACAGCCATCATACTGTAGTCTGGACGGACATCAGGTTCTACAGCCACCATACTGTAGTCTGGACGGGCATCAGGTTCTACAGCCACCATACTGTAGTCTGGACGGGCATCAGGTTCTACAGCCATCATACTGTAGTCTGTACGGGCATCAGGTTCTACAGCCATCATACTGTAGTCTGTACGGGCATCAGGTTCTACAGCCACCATACTGTAGTCTGGACGGGCATCAGGTTCTACAGCCACCATACTGTAGTCTGGACGGGCATCAGGTTCTACACCCACCATACTAGTCTGACGGGCATCAGGTTCTACAGCCACCATACTGTAGTCACCACTGTAGTCTGGACGGGCATCAGGTTCTACAGCCACCATACTGTACGGGCATCAGGTTCTACAGCCACCATACTGTAGTCTGGAGGTTCTACAGCCACCATACTGTAGTCGGGCACTGTAGTCTGGACGGGCATCAGGTTCTACAGCCACCATACTGTAGTCCATACTGTAGTCTGGACGGGCATCAGGTTCTACAGCCACCATACTGTAGTCTGGACGGGTAGTCTACAGGAGTCTGGGGCATCAGGTTCTACAGCCATCATACTGTAGTCTGGACGGGCATCAGGTTCTACAGCCACCATACTGTAGTCTGGACGGGCATCAGGTTCTACAGCCACCATACTGTAGTCTGGACGGGCATCAGGTTCTACAGCCACCATACTGTAGTCTGGACGGGCATCAGGTTCTACAGCCACCATACTGTAGTCTGGACGGGCATCAGGTTCTACAGCCACCATACTGTAGTCTGGACGGGCATCAGGTTCTACAGCCACCATACTGTAGTCTGTACAGCCACCATACTGTAGTCTGGACGGGCATCAGGTTCTACAGCCACCATACGGTAGTGTGGACGGGCATCAGGTTCTACAGCCACCATACTGTAGTCTGGACGGGCATCAGGTTCTACAGCCACCATACTGTAGTCTGGACGGGCATCAGGTTCTACAGCCACCATACTGTAGTCTGGACGGGCATCAGGTTCTACAGCCACCATACTGTAGTCTGTACGGGCATCAGGTTCTACAGCCACCATACTGTAGTCTGGATGGGCATCAGG
This sequence comes from Dallia pectoralis, assembly GCA_029465975.1. Classification (NCBI taxonomy): domain Eukaryota; kingdom Metazoa; phylum Chordata; class Actinopteri; order Esociformes; family Umbridae; genus Dallia; species Dallia pectoralis. Next base: position 1,570,923 of record CM055758.1, read on the forward strand.
TTCTACAGCCACCATACTGTAGTCTGGACGGGCATCAGGTTCTACAGCCACCATACTGTAGTCTGGACGGGCATCAGGTTCTACAGCCACCATACTGTAGTCTGGACGGGCATCAGGTTCTACAGCCACCATACTGTAGTTTGGACGGGCATCAGGTTCTACAGCCACCATACTGTAGTCTGTACGGGCATCAGGTTCTACAGCCACCATACTGTAGTCTGGATGGGCATCAGGTTCTACAGCCACCATACTGTAGTCTGGACGGGCATCAGGTTCTACAGCCACCATACTGTAGTCTGGACGGGCATCAGGTTCTACAGCCACCATACTGTAGTCTGGACGGGCATCAGGTTCTACACCCACCATACTGTAGTCTGGACGGGCATCAGGTTCTACAGCCACCATACTGTAGTCTGGACGGGCATCAGGTTCTACAGCCACCATACTGTAGTCTGGACGGGCATCAGGTTCTACAGCCATCATACTGTAGTCTGGACGGGCATCAGGTTCTACAGCCATCATACTGTAGTCTGGACGGGCATCAGATTCTACAGCCACCATACTGTAGTCTGGACGGGCATCAGGTTCTACAGCCACCATACTGTAGTCTGGACGGGCATCAGGTTCTACAGCCACCATACTGTAGTCTGGACGGGCATCAGGTTCTACAGCCACCATACTGTAGTCTGGACGGGCATCAGGTTCTACAGCCACCATACTGTAGTCTGGACGGGCATCAGGTTCTACAGCCACCATACTGTAGTTTGGACGGGCATCAGGTTCTACAGCCACCATACTGTAGTCTGGACGGGCATCAGGTTCTACAGCCACCATACTGTAGTCTGGACGGGCATCAGGTTCTACAGCCACCATACTGTAGTTTGGACGGGCATCAGGTTCTACAGCCACCATACTGTAGTCTGGACGGACATCAGGTTCTACAGCCACCATACTGTAGTCTGGACGGGCATCAGGTTCTACAGCCACCATACTGTAGTTTGGACGGGCATCAGGTTCTACAGCCATCATACTGTAGTCTGGACGGGCATCAGGTTCTACAGCCATCATACTGTAGTCTGGACGGGCATCATGATCCCTGCGTCTGCCAATCTGCTAATTTATATTTAATTGGCCCCCACACCCTCTCCCGTCCTATAGATTAAGCTGTGGGGTGACTTCCTGGGCTAAACACACGCACACGCACATGGACACACACACACACACACACACACACCCTTCTACATGGCTTACTCTCTCCTCTCTCTGCGGTTTCTCTCGAGGAGGAGAGGAGGAGGAGAGGAAAGCAGGAATCAAAAGGAAAGGCGACAGCTGTGGTGTGTGTTTAAGCGGTTTATAGAGAGACAGAGAGGGAGGAGGCAGAGAGTGAGAAAGGGTGAGAGAGGGAGACAGGGAGGGAGGGAGGCAGGGGGAGAGAGGGAGGGAGGGAGGGTGAGAGAGGGAGGGAGGCAGGGGGAGAGAGGGAGGGAGGGAGGGAGGGGGAGAGATGGAGGAAGGGGGAGAGGGAGGGGGGGGGGAGGGAGGGAGGGGGAGGGAGGGAGGGGGGTATTGGAATCCCTAATTTTTTTGAAGGGTATTAAGTCATCAGATGTACTTTTTTTCCTGATTGCATTGTGGGAGTCGTGCATAATTAATGACTTAGAGCTTATTAGGATAAGACGATTAGGCAAATTACACAGGTGTCGGATGTATTTTTCATGATGAATTTTCCAACGGCCGACCGGCCCACCGTGAGCTCAGGACAATCACGTACTTCCATCTGTTCTGTGTGTGTGTGTGTGTGTGTGTGAGTGTCTATGTGTGTGTGTGTGTGTGTGTTCTGCTCTCATCCGAATGTCACTACAGGGGAAATTACTGTGACAGGAAAATCAAAGGAAACAGTGTGAGGCCCAGTGAGAAATACGCACACGCTTGCCCCCATACACATATACACACACACTCCCACACGCACGCTTGCCCACATACACACACAAACACACACACACACATACACACACACACTCCCACACGCATGCTTGCACACACACACACACACACACACACACACACACACACACACACACACACACACACACACACAGACACACACACACACACACACACACACACACACACACATACATACATACACACACAGCATACGCTTGCCCACATACACACAATCATAAACACACAGACACACACACACACACACACACAGCCATTATTTTTTACTGATGAATCTTAGTCTTTCCAACTGTGTTTGTCACAATTTGTCGAATTTGTGAATTTACGTTTCTATTATTCTATTTTATCTTACCCTCTGCTTCCATTATAACAAAACTATCTACCTGACAAGACACCATTTCTCCCTCCACTATTTCACTACAGCTGGACAAAGTCAAAGTCTTTTGTTTGTCAAATGCACCTAATAGAATGGTGTCTGTGTGTCTGTGTGTGTGTCTGTGTGTGTGTGTGTCTGTATGTGTGTGTGTGTGTGTGTGTGTGCGTGTGTGTGTGTATCTGTGTGTGTGTGTTTTCAAACGTTGTGTCTGATTTCACAATAAATTGTCACATTTTAATTGTACTACAGCATGGCAGCCGGTGTTTCTATCAAACAATATGTGTGTGTGTGTGTGTGTGTGTTTGCTTTTGGGGCGGATTCACACTTCCCCACATCCGGATGAAGTCCTGGGTACCAGCCTGTATGTCTCCGTTTACATTTGGAAGTTATAAATGTGCTGTAGGACATTACATGTTGTAGGACTTTACTGCTTTAACTAGCATTAAAACAATGACCGGAAGTTTTCAGGTATTAAAACAAAAATATAATGAACCAAATCTTGTTATATCCCTTTTGATGACTAATTGTGCCAAAAAAAAATCCCCTTCAAGAAAATGTCCTTTACAACCTTTAACAAGGACTTTAATTATAGAACACACATTGCCTCCGGTCTTCAAAGTAAAAGTTGAGATCTAATAAGACTGTGAATCACATATAAAAAATAATCACAAAATATACGGTACCCTGTAGGTATTGTTGTGCACAGAGACCTGAGGTATGGCAGAGAGAGAGAGGCGGTAGGGGGAGAGGGGGGAGAGAGGGGGGAAGGGGGAACACCAAGACTGTGTGAATTATTTACAGGTAATACTCAATAATAAATACCTGTTAAATAAAACATACAAGCTTGTCATGATTAAGGTGTGTGCGCACTGTATTTCAGTTCCTGGGATGCTGACAGGTCTTTGATAACACACGTCTACCACTCGTGGCCACTCCCGAACCACCGCCCTAACCCCTCGGCAGTGCACTCCCTGTATGTGTGTTCTTACCGGGGAGCGGGTCAGAAACAGTGCATTGAAGGGTTCGAGGGTGCCATTTGGAACGCTCTGACATTTCCACTTTGTGTAACACACTAGAAAAAGGAGGCACCCTCTGTCCCACGCAGTGAACCACTTGTGAGTCGAGCCCTTCGACCATCACCTAGGGTAGGGCATCGTGAAGGAAACAGGGTTTGGTTGGGGACATCGTCCGCTGCACAGCTCTTGGCTGGAGAGATGTTATAGCTCCAGAGACCAGCAGAGGGAACTGAGACGTGTCTGGCCCAGGGCACAGGCTCCGGCAGAGGGGAGGGAGTGCGAGCTGGCCCGTGCCACCCTGGAAGTTCATTCATACTGTATTGTGGATAGTGTGTGTGCTTGCGTGTGTGTGTGGGGGGGGGGGTCTGTGGGAGGAGAGACCATCAGTCTAAACGTGTCCCATCTGAACAGACGGAACATGGCCGCCAACACGAGATGGTTGATTTAAAACTATAATTAATACCTTGCGGATATTACTCGTGCCGATCAATTAAATCATGCAAAACACTCTTAATTATAGAACTCCCTGCCGGGGGCTTTGATGCTCCGTCCAGTCTGTAGACTGGAAATGTCAGGGAGGGAAGTTGGGCTAGACAGAGTTTGTGTTCCACATTACAACCTATTTCCTGTTAAGTGCCCTTCTTTTGACCAGGTCGTAGTGTCAAAACAAGCAAAGCTAATCAGATTCCCTTTTAATATCATACTATATGGATCTGGTCAAGAACAGCACACTAAAACAGGAAGATTTGCACATTCCTCCTGTCTGACAGTTTCCTGGAGGTTCTGTTCACACAAGGTCAACCACAGGGCTCAGGTCAAAACCAGTGCATCACATAGTGAATATGACGTCATTAGAGATGCAGAAGTTGTAGTTAATCTCCTCTAAACATGGTGCATGTTGATGAGAAGAATTGTTTAAAGCAGATGATTGACAGCTGACAGGAAGCTGATGATGTTTGATGCTTCCACCATTCCCATGACAACTGCCCAGATGACAGCAGCTCTGCTTAGGTCATCTCTATGTCATTAATTTCCCCTGAACCAATCCATTTCCCCTCTCTCTCCCTCTCTCTCACCCACTCCCCTCTCTTTCCCTCTCTCTCTCTCTCTCTCTCTCCCCCACTCCTCCCCTCTCTTTCCCTCTCTCTCTCTCCCCCATTCCTCCCCTCTCTCCCTCCCTCTCTCTCTCCAACTCTGTGTTTCTCTTTCTGTGTGATCTCAGTCCACTGGGACAGGTAAGTAGGGAGGCGAAGCAGGAACAGGAACAAGGGACAAAGGATTGTAAAAAAGAGAGATGGTAAGGAAAAAGGAGAACAGAGAAGGGAGTGGAGGGCAGGAGGGGAGGAGAGGAGAGTGTGGAGGGAGGGGTGGGGGAGGTGAGGAGAGTGGAGGAGAGAGAAGGAGAGAGAAGGAGAGAGAAGGAGAGAGAGGGCGAGGGGAGGTCAGGAAGGGGAGGAGAGGAGAGGGGAGGAGAGGAGAGTGTGGAGGGAAGGGTGGGGGAGGTGAGGAGAGGGGAGGAGAGAGAAGGATAGGGGAGGAGAGGGGAGGTGTAGCTGGAGTTTGCAGATCTGGATTTGATACCAGCTCGTGGACCCACATATGTCGCCGGCCAAAACACAAGTGCGCATTCCTTCCGGCGCGTAAGGTTTTTGGTCTGGGCTTCCTAGTTTAGCGAGCACGATAACAACCAAAGCACACTGATGATTCCAAGTCTACTGTCTGAGGCCAGAATAATACATGAATTACCAAGTCGGTTCAGAGAATCATTTCAGCAACTTTTAATTTACTTGTCATCTCAAACTAACAAACTACCTGCCGGCTGGACCTCACCAGGCTACAGATAATCTATGTGGTGACCAGAGGTTTGAGGCTCTAGTTAGAGTATGCACAACATGTTCTGAGTATGTCTAGATGGAGCCAGTGAGAAGGTCAGGCTGGTGTTGGTGGTGATGTCCATCAGACAGAGTAGACAAATAATACGCCCTCCACCCCCCCTGGACCTCCGGCTTTAAAGATGTGTTGAGGGTCCACCTCTAGCCAGCCAGCTAGCCATCAACCTGGACCCCACACACACACACACACACACACACACACACACACACACACGCGCGCGCACACACGCACACGCCATCAGTGAAAGGTCAAAGGCACCGTTCTCACAAACCTTTGGCTTTTTGTTTTGTGTTTGCTTGGCCAGCGGGAGACTGAGTGGTAACACAGGAGGGACTGTCAGACTTATGGGGAGTCTGGCACGGAGAAAGGTGTTGTAACCTTTACTGTCCTGAGCCACAACTCCCTCGCTATCACACAGACACACTCACTCGCTCACACTCAGACACACACACACTCACACTCAGACACACACACACACACACACACACTCACACTCAGACACACATCGCCATGAGGAAAGCTGTCCGATTTCACCCTAACGTTGTTTTAAAGGCCAGGCATTCAGTTTACGCACTATGTTTCCTCTTAAGAGTGTGTGTGATGTGTGTGTGTGTGTGTGTGTCCTGGTATCTGACCAGCAGACACTTGAGCATGCTGATTAAATGTTGTCTGGACTACAGAAGTGGTATGTTCAGTCAGAACACAGTCTATTTGGGGAGTTCAAACTGGTCCTCGGACAGAAAATGTATCTAATCTATATGAGTTTGTATTAATTATGTTGGAATGATCAGATGGAGACCATGTTCCCAAAATGACATAGAGGATAAAGCGAGGTGTCGTTATTCTGAGACGCTGACACAGGCAATAGAAATTATTACACAATTAATATGAGTTACATCACGTGTGTTTCCTGGCAAAGGAACCAGAAATTCCACATGTAGATCGATGGCTTTTCATTTCCTGAAAACCGGTCATTTCGAATGACAATAATAAACCTGATATTATATATATTTTATGACACACCCCTTCATCTGCGTCATCCTCAGTGACTTATTCTCTCTGAAGAGCTTTAGCCCAGGGTTCTATGGACTAGGGTGTGTTCTGTCATTCTCTCCTTTAGACCAGGGTTCTATGGGCTAGGGTGTGGACTAGGGTGTGTTCTGTCATTCTCTCCTTTAGACCAGGGTTCTATGGACTAGGGTGTGTTCTGTCATTCTCTCCTTTAGACCAGGGTTCTATGGACTAGGGTGTGTTCTGTCATTCTCTCCTTTAGACCAGGGTTCTATGGACTAGGGTGTGTTCTGTCATTCTCTCCTTTAGACCAGGGTTCTATGGACTAGGGTGTGGGCTAGGGTGTGTTCTGTCATTCTCTCCTTTAGACCAGGGTTCTATGGGCTAGGGTGTGGGCTAGGGTGTGTTCTGTCATTCTCTCCTTTAGACCAGGGTTCTATGGGCTAGGGTGTGGGCTAGGGTGTGTTCTGTCATTCTCTCCTTTAGACCAGGGTTCTATGGGCTAGGGTGTGTTCTGTCATTTGAGAAGTTTTTCCTCGAGCTAAACAACAGCAATCTGGTTAAATATCAGAGTTTTAACTTCAATCAGATGCCGGTCAGTGGGGTCATTTAAATATGAACCGTCTTCTAGTCACATCAAGTGCACCCAGAAATAGGAGCTGTGGTCAATATGCAGCTGACCGAAATTACGCAAGGTTTGACCGCCGTATTTCGGAAAGATTAGCTGGAGCTATACTCCAGAATCTGAATCTGATTGTTGCATTTTTTTTAATTGTTATCTTATTCAGCATGAGTTTCTCTTCCTTTCTACAAATAATAGTCTTACTAAGTCATTATGTGTCATTTGACAGTTGTCTTTGATGCTCTTAAATTAGTTGAGTATTGATTAAAATCTATTTGGCATGTAAATTAAATCTCTATTTGATATTTTTGGAGTGTGCAGATTGTGCCTGGATTACTGTTGGCGTCGATTCGTTTGGTGTTTAAATAAACACATTCAAATGTCAACATCACATATGGTTATCTCCACTTCCACGCTGCCGTCCCAAGTTGTGGTGAAAGCTCAGAGATACCTGTCCTCCAGCTTGTGCTTAGTCACCTGTTTGTCAACTGTTTCCTTCAGAAGGACGAACGGGTTCGTTTGAGAAGACGTACAGACCATTAGTGGTTCCTGGCACAGCAATAGGCGAAGACTCAGATAATATTGAAAGTATGGAAATCTGATCACCTCCTGTCTGCCCTCACATTTAGGAAAGAGAGAGAGAGAGAAGAGAGAAATAGAGAGAGGGGGGGGGGGAAGAGAGATAGAGAGAAGGAGGGGGAGGGAGAGGGAAGGAAAAAAGAGGTAGAGAGAGGGATTTGGGAAAGAGTGAATAAAATGAAAAGGGAGAGCAAAGAGATTCACCAGTTTTGCTTAGAGATTTTACTTTTCTTTTCCTCAATCTCCTCTCTGTTTCTCCTCTTCCATCTCCTCTCTGTTTCTCCTCTTCCATCTCCTCTCTGTTTCTCCTCTTCCATCTCCTCTCTGTTTCTCCTCTTCCATCTCCTCTCTGTTTCTCCTCTTCCATCTCCTCTCTGTTTCTCCTCTTCCATCTCCTCTCTGTTTCTCCTCTTCCATCTCCTCTCTGTTTCTCCTCTTCCATCTCCTCTCTGTTTCTCCTCTTCCATCTCCTCTCTGTTTCTCCTCTTCCATCTCCTCTCTGTTTCTCCTCTTCCATCTCCTCTCTGTTTCTCCTCTTCCATCTCCTCTCTGTTTCTCCTCTTCCATCTCCTCTCTGTTTCCTTTCTTCCATCTCCTCTCTGTTTCTCCTCTTCCATCTCCTCTCTGTTTCTCCTCTTCCATCTCCTCTCTGTTTCTCCTCTTCCATCTCCTCTCTGTTTCTCCTCTTCCATCTCCTCTCTGTTTCTCCTCTTCCATCTCCTCTCTGTTTCTCCTCTTCCATCTCCTCTCTGTTTCTCCTCTTCCATCTCCTCTCTGTTTCTCCTCTTCCATCTCCTCTCTGTTTCTCCTCTTCCATCTCCTCTCTGTTTCTCCTCTTCCATCTCCTCTCTGTTTTCCTCTTCCTCTTCCATCTCCTCTTCCATCTCCTCTCTGTTTCTCCTCTTCCATCTCCTCTCTGTTTCTCCTCTTCCATCTCCTCTCTGTTTCTCCTCTTCCATCTCCTCTCTGTTTCTCCTCTTCCATCTCCTCTCTGTTTCTCCTCTCTCCCTTCTCCTCTCACTTTTAACAGCATCCCCCTACCTTACCAATCTCTCTCTAGACATTGCTAATAGTTCTCCAAGCATCAGTCGACCGTCGTCCTGTGTTACTGTTTGGCTGCCATTCTGTCCGGGTCTATTGATGGGGACATCAGGCCAGCCAATGGGGCGACAGACTGACTGACTATCTGCTCAATCCTCCTTCTCATCCAGCTCTGGAGTCAGTCTGTCTGTCTGTCTGTCTGCATGTCTGTCTGTCTGTCTGCCTGTGTCTGTCTGTCTGTGTGTGTGTGTGTGTTTGTCTGTGTGTTTGTGGTTATCGTCTCATATCTGCTGCTTAATATTTCCTGGAGCAGTGGCACTGGTGTTGGTGTTGAAACTGGACTGACCAAAGGTCAGAGGGCACAGAGTGGGAGGGAACTGCTGCTGTGTGTCTGCATGCCAGATCAAGCTGTCTTCTTGCAATTAACGTGAATGATAAAGCTCAAGCTAATGCTAAAGCCTGATGTCTACCCTGAAAAGGCCATGCAATCCTGTTTTGGGTCCATTATATATTCTGCGAAAACTATCAATTGATATGTTCAGTTTCAGCTCCGTCATCACCTTCGTTATTTTCATATGACGTGATCGTCTGAAACACAATAGTTCTCAGACCGACTCTACAGCCACACAGCCGGGAACAGGCCTTATTAAGGATGTAGAAGCCTCCGTTTTATTAAAGTCCACACACACTTCCCTCCAGGTCTCACCTTGACCACAGAGCCTCCGTCGGTCTGTCGGACCGAAGCAACAGTAACGAAGCCCAATTGGAGTCAATTAGCGGGTGTTTGGGCTGATGGTTATCGAGCGCTGTGTTGTTGTGGGGCGTCAGCGGGGGTGTTTCAGGGGTTCCTGAGGCAGACCACCCCCCCGGGCCACAGGCTGGATAATTAGAGTTCATCTTGGAGAGGTTAACAGTGAGCCTAGAAGCTGAGAGAGTTAAGAGAGAGAGAGAGAGAGAGAGGGGGAGAGAGAGCGTGAGAGGGAGAGAGAGAGAGGGAGAGAGAGAGAGGGAGAGAGAGAGGGAGAGAGTGAGAGAGAGGGTGAGAGAGTGAGAGAGAGAGTGAGAGAGAGGGAGAGATAGAGATTAAGAGAGAGGGAGAGAGAGAGAGAGAGAGAGAGGGAGAGAGAGACAGAGAGGGAGAGAGAGTGAGAGAGAGAGTGAGAGAGCTCATCCCTTTCTTTCTGCCTTCCCTTTGATGTGTGGTCAGCCCTCTGCTCTTCTGCCCACCTGAATGTCAACCAATAGGAAGTGGAGCAGGTCTTGACATTATGTCTGTTGGTTATCATTATATGGACTTTTTCACCTGATCGATTGTCCCGGCACGAAGTCCACCCGGCCCGCCCGGCAGCCTGCTGTTTGTGCTGGGGGTAGAAGCGGCGGCCAGTTAGAGACTGACCAGTGGGGATCATTAGGAGGAGAGAACGGAGGCTTCGGGGCCCGGGGGGAAGGGGGGCTTTGTTGTGATGGGCGTGGGGGGGGGGTGCCTTCTCTTTTACCCTCCCGGACTTGCTTGACCTTTCACTTACAGAGCAGCTGGAGCCCCACTGATATTAAATTGAATGGAGTCTTCAGATGTATTTTGGAGAGAGCCGGGGCGAGAGAAAGAGAGAGAACGGGAGATACTCACACCGCTGGCCGGACGGCTCACAACCAGGGAGCGGGGGATGAGACGGTGGAGCGGGGGATGAGACGGTGGAGCGGTGGAGGAGAGGACATGTAGAAGGAAAATAAAAGAAAGAGGACAGAGGAGAGTTATCTTGACCTTCAAAGCCTAATTGATAGGCGTTTCATGGAGCCTGTTTCAGCTGCGTTTGGTCCCTGTTGTTCAGCAGACCCTTACAACTCAAGCAGAAGTACAAAGTCAACCGCAGGTATGGGGAGGGTTGGGGGAGGGCTGGGGGAGGGCTGGGGGAGGGATGGGGGAGCGGCCCCTGGTGACCTCAGCCAATCAATAGCAGCTAGCCCGGCTAACGAGAGCTGCAGTCACTCTGAGCTGCTCACAGGCAGGCCCCATTAACACAGGCAGCTGGCGGGCTAATTGGCACACTAACCCCTTTCGGACCAGGCCCTAGTCAAATACACTGCACTTTCACGTAGGGGAGAAGGTGCCATTTGGGACGGATACGTGGACGGCAGAGTGGAGCCAGGCCTAATTTTCAGCACTGCCCAGGCTCATTAAAGAGCTGCACTACAAGGCAACCAGAGAAGTACCGAACAGGCCGGAAAATAACTGATGCAGGAGTTGAGCAGGAGGAGTAGAAATACAGCTCTGGCCCCGTGCGGGAAAATGAAAGGTGTGAGGAGAAGATTGATTGATTAGGAGAAACCTGAACTAACAAACAAGGGAGCGATAGATCAAAACAGATCTGGCCCTCACGCTGAGAACCCGAGCCAATATCTCTGTCTTTCTCCCCGTCTCTTACTCCTCTTAACTCTCTCTCCACTCAATCTTGCTCTCTGTCACCCTTTGCTGTCGGTGCATTTCTCTCACCCTGTTAGTTTACAATCTTCCCAAAACGAGGCTTCAGTATGTAACACAGGACAGGGTCTATATGCACTGGATTAATGACAAATAAAATTCCCGTTTCCCTCAACCCCTTGAAAGCGGACAGACTGCAGCTCACTATGATGTTTAACATGTGGGGGGCTGTGACACCAGGGGGGGGGCACATGGGGGGGACACGTGGGGGGTGGGGCGCTTGGGGGGATACGGGGAGGTGGACATTGGAGGAGGTCGAGCAATTAGGGCTGAGTGATGATGGCTGGGGTATGGAGGTCCTACTCCTGTTCCTCCTGCACCTCTTGCTACTTCAGCTTCTCCTGCCCAATCCGCACCTCCTCCCCATGTGAAGAGAGAGCCAGCCAGCCAGCCAGGCAGCCTTGGACACACAGAGGGGCTTTCTGAAGGATCATGTACGGAGATCAACAGCTAAGCAGCTAATTTTGTGTACTTATGGGAGCAAGCGATGGAGCGCCGCGGTCCCCTTCGGAATTCCGTGAGCGGAGTGAGGATAAAAGAGAGAGAGCAGATCTGAGGCTGTTTCTGCCATTAATGCTGATCTCTGAAATTAAAGATTTATGCCACTTGATAGAGCTCAACATCTGCTTGCTGCGGCGCACAACGAACGGCCGGGCTGGTGAGGACGACCAGGGGATCGGGGATTTTATTCGACTTTAAGGATTTTCTTTCTTTAAAGTATTTGAATAGGAGAGTGAGAAAAGTGGTGAAACAAACGTGACTGGACCACTGAGCAATTTGGAATTACCTTAATAACCCACTGAATGATGAGTCGTTTGGGGAGGAGACTGATCTGAACAAGGCCCGGTAACAAATTAAAGTCGAAGGTAGTGTGCACTGAAAAGAAGGCTATTTGGGATGAACCCTCAGGCAGAGCTGTGCAGGTTGAAGCAGTTGGCCACAATTGGCTACTTTGACGAATCAAACTCAAGGGCTCAGCGTGACAAATACCCGTAAGCCGCTCCGTCCCAACAAAAAACGTAGACCATGACTCCATCTTTGAGACAATGCAGGATAATTTCTGTCTGGCTGTCTCTTTGTTGTCAAAACAACACCATGCTAATATCAACCTACTTTTCAATCTTATTTTTAACAACTGAAACTCTGATTTCTGTCAAGTGTTTTTCCTCCAGGGTGAGCTAATCAAAGAGTGACACAATTATGCATATCAAACAAATAACAGCAGAAAAAAACATGTAAATTACTCATGAAGTTGTTGCTTTGTGCCCATCACTCATTGTTTTATTAATAGATCTTCTTCATAGTGTTTCTGTGAGAACGGGAACATGTGATGTCCTGGGACGTCCTGAAGGCCCCAATGGATCGACAACAACACATGAAGCTACAGTCTTATCAACATCGACCTTGATTCCTCACATCTGTTCTACAGTCTGCCAATCAAAATCAAAATCATGTTCTACAGTCTGCCAATCAAAATCATGTTCTACAGTCTGCCAATCAAAATCATGTTCTACAGTCTGCCAATCAAAATCAGGTGTATATTATGCCAAACAACATCTGGTTTTCAGTTGTCCAATCAACATCTGGTTTCCATTCTGCCAATAAAAAACTCCATTATAGGTTTCATGTACCATAATGGTAACTGGGACTCAGAACCTACAGGTTGTAGTAAACACTGACGAGCGGCCATTTTGGAACAAGTGAAAAGCCGTTACAAGGGAAGATGGAGAAGGTGAGATCACATTGTAAAAGTGTCTGTGTGTGTGTGTGTGTGTGTTTGTGTGTGTGTGTGTGTGTGTGTGTGATAGATAGAAGTAGATACAGGGAAAGAGAGAGGTGATCCTTTAATGTTTAATCAAAGCCTACTGTAGATCTGGCATATGGTAGTTAGTTTTTTACCGGCCACAGCTCTCACTCCTTTACCTCTCTACACCTCTACACCTCTACCTCTCTACCTCTCTACCTCTCTACACCTCTATCTTTATACCATGTCTTCTCTTTCTCTCTGTCTTCTACTCTCTCTCCCTATCTCACTACTCCTCTGTTCTTCTTTTCCTACTCCTCTGTTCTTCACTACTCCTCTGTTCTTCACTACTCCTCTGTTCTTCACTACTGCTCTGTTCTTCTTTTCCTACTCTTCTGTTCTTCACTACTCCCCTGTTCTTCATATTTATACATTATCTCCTCTTCCTCCCTCCCTACTTTTCTCTTCCCCTCTTTCCTTTCGCACATCAAACAGATCTGACTGGCAGGATAATGTGATCTATTGCCAGGTTAGATAACGAGTCTGTAAATGAGGTTGGCCCATTATACACAGCTCGTCCGGGATAATGAATAAACCATTCATCTAAACCACTATCACGTGAACTCTAATGGGTCTCCATGAAATGTGAGGGAAAAGAGAACATTCCCAAAATGCTGACCTAGTGTTTTTCTGATCCACTTGAAACACTCCCCCAATTAACGAGGACGATCAATGCTGTTATCAAGGCAGCCTGTGAAATTTGTATCAAAGCCTTATATCAGGAATCAGAAAGGCACGGGAAAATGCTTGGTTTCCTGATTGAAGAGCACATATTGTCTGAGGGCTAGTTTAGGGTTGATGTCCATATTGTGCTGGTACATCAGAACATCAAACAGTAAAGGTCCGGTAGTGTTAACCCATTACACTGTGTTCATTTAGCCAGCGCTTTTATCCGAAGCCACTCACCATTGTGGTTTCTGCTTATTATATATAGAGTTGTGGTTATTAGTATTAGGGTTTCTGGTATTATGGTAGACAGTAGCCTATAGACTGCTGGACCAAGCTAGGCCAAGGGTTAGTTAGCTGAATAGCTAAATAGTTTGGGATCAAAAAATTACAGGCCATTTGAATTCAGTGAAATATCTAACTAGACACTTGATTTAATTCAAGCGTTTGAATTTTTTACCTTGGGACCGCATCCAATATTGGCCATGGCAGGTTCAGACCGGTGTAGTCACCCATGTTGGGCGTTAGGATATACAAATGTTGTGTCCTCACAAGAACAGATATCCCTAAAAGGTGTGTGTGTGTGTTTAGCAACACAACCAGCCCAGTGTAGCACTGGGAGACGCCTGACATTGAGACTGGACATCATCCTTTCATCTGTCGTCTCACACTTATCTAGATCCTAGCCTCCCAGCAGGCCTAGGGCTGTAGACACACACACACACACACACACACACGCAGACGCACGCAGACACAGACACACACACACACACACGCAGACACACACACACGCAGACACACACACACGCATGCAGACACACACACACACAGACCGACACACACGCAGACACACACACACACGCACGCAGACACACACACACGCACGCAGACACACACACACGCAGACACACACACACAGGCATGCAGACACACACACACGCAGACACACACACACGCGCACGCAGACAGACACACACGCAGACACACACACAAATGCACGCAGACACACACCCGCACGCAGACACACACACACACAGACAGACACACACGCAGACACACACACACACACAAATACACACACACGCACGCAGACACACACACACACGCACACACGCACACACGCACACACGCACACACACACACACACACACACACACACACACACACACACACACACACAAGCACACACGCACGCACACACACACACACACACACACACACACTATCAAGGCAATCGTGGTGGTTCTAGCGTTGCAGTTGGCCTTGGTGCTCAGTCTGGATATGTGTGTAATTGGTCTTCTGCCTCTCCAACTCAGTCAGGCTTAAATCTGTCCACAGCCTGAAGGTCTTTTCTGGGGTGTTTAAGGTGCAATTGTTTTAGGAAGAAAGTACTTGCGGCGAGCTTGAAAAAAATCTGTTTATTTAATAATTGCGTGATACAAATGTTTCTTCTTTAATCATGGCAGGAAATGTGTTAAAAATATAAAGTTATGCTTCAGATCAATCAACTCATAAAAGGACCATTACTGTCATTACTTGGTTCCCATTTGGCACAATTAAGGTTACAGCAGCCACCCACACACACACACACACACACACACACACACACACACACACACACACACACACACACACACACACACACACACACACATACACACACACACATAAATAACACATTTCCACTCACACAAGGCCAGCGGCCTCTTTAACCCTTTATAGGCACTCCTCTTCTGAGAGCAGCGTAAAACTATGACACAAATATGATAAATTACACACCTAACAAATTGTTGAGACCAATTAAGTTGTTTTAATGCGGCACTCAAAGTTCACTCCAGTTTCTAGTTGAATGCCCGACATTGAAAATAAATGAATGTCAAATCTTGACAGGCGTTTTGACAAATAGAGTCTGTTTGATGTGGCAACGGATTCTTTCCTGGAGCAACAGCCATCATTGCAACGTAAAAGAAGAATATGTTTAATGCTTTGCGAAAATCAAAAACTTTCACGTCTTTGATTTATGTTCCAACACGGTTGGTGCAACGACCTGCAGCAAAAAACACTGGCGATGATTGAATAGTGATGGTGGCGATGAATACAGTCATAAAACCGCCATGGTTGTCTGATCAACTTAGTTCTCTGAAACTAACGACAGCCACAACATCAACAGAGGAGAATTGAAGACGGCTAATTAGTCAAATCCATAATTTCCCCCTGTTTTTTTTAAGCTTCTCCCCTGAGGCTGTTTTGAATCATTATGCAAATCATGTTGTCAAATGTCAATTAGCGTGAAGCAGGACTCACCAGATTTATTATTTAGGAGAGTTTGTGTTCTTCTTGGCTCCAGTAGAACTTTCTGCAATTTTCTTTCGGTTCCATATTAATCAGCAAAGGAAATAGAACCACTGGATCAGGAACTAAAATACAAGAGCTAAGGAAATGGAAGAGGGTTAAACATTTGTTTTGTTGTTGTTGACATATCCACAATGGTCGACACAGGTTTTGCATCTGGAGATTAAAAAGTCCTCCGGGGTCGTAAATAACATGACAGTAGTGGAAATGTCATTATGGTAAACTTTTGTCTAGCTTTATTCCCAAGCCAAAGATTTTTGGGCTAAGATAAAACTTACTAAAGATCTCTAAACATCTTAGACAAGAATTGACAGTGACAATGTGAGACTGGTTGATAAAATTCACACTCAATTGAATGGTTTGCTGTGAAGAACACAAGGACATAGTTTAGGGAATTATTGTGGCATGTAATCAACTTTTTAGTTTTTTGAAATATTAGAATATATAGTTTTTTTCCACATTTGTAAGCTGGTCAACCTAAATCTGATTCAAAACATAAGTGAGTGTGTTGAATAGTTTGTCTTAAATTGTTGTGGTAATTCCTTTAACTTCCACAAGATGGGGGACAATTAAGGATATATCTTTTAATGCTTTAATGCTTTTACGTTTTCATGTTTTTCCGTAACACATTCAATATATATTCTTAACAATATGAAATGGCAAGCATTGTGGTGCAGTCATTGTTGTTTATGAAACAGACATTTCGAGGTCTCAAGTCGTACTCTGTGTCTGATTTTATTTCACCGTGAGGATTATGGGTAAAGGGTTACCGTGACAACGGCATCTTCATTACGTCTTAGGTTGTCAGTGATTGTTTCTCAACACAGAACAAATGGGTCCGTTTTAAAACCGCACACACTGAAACCACATCAGAAATGAGAACGAGTGAGAGAAGAGGAAAGAGAGAAGACAGGAGACGGGAGGCCTCACAGAATTGGTGTTTCTCGCGTGTGTAGAGGCCAAGTTATTTTGTGAGGGTTAAGAAAACCAGGAAAGAGCCAATACACGAGCAGAGGATGTGGAATCATTCCCTGTCAAGGGCATAAAGCCCTGCTCAATTGCGGTAAACATTTCTACCTTCAAAAGCAATTTATTTTTCTAACAACCACTGAAAGAAGACAACATATCTCATGTTACCTTTTCCCTTGAATTTTTATTTTTCATTTTTCTCCCTCCCCTTCTCCCCAGCACATTCAGACACACACACACACACACACACACACACACACCCTCCATTTTCCAACTTACTATTTACCGTGAGCTCACAGCAGCTTGAGCTGGGCTCTTTAGTCTGGCATAAGTTGGGTCTGGCTGTGTGTTGGGTCGGGCTGTGTGTTGGGTCGGGCTGTGTGTTGGGTCAGGCTGTGTTTTGGGTCGGGCTGTGTGTTGGGTCGGGCTGTGTGTTGGGTTGGGCTGTGTGTTGGGTCAGGCTGTGTGTTGGGTCGGGCTGTGTGTTGGGTCAGGCTGTGTGTTGGGTCGGGCTGTGTGTTGGGTCAGGCTGTGTGTTGGGTAGGGCTGTGTGTTGGGTCAGGCTGTGTGTTGGGTCGGGCTGTGTGTTGGGTCAGGCTGTGTGTTGGGTCAGGCTGTGTGTTGGGTCAGTCTGTGTGTTGGGTCAGTCTGTGTGTTGGGTCACACTGTGTGTTGGGTCAGGCTGTGTGTTGGGTCAGTCTGTGTGTTGGGTCAGGCTGTGTGTTGGGTCAGTCTGTGTGTTGGGTCAGGCTGTGTGTTGGGTCACACTGTGTGTTGGGTCAGTCTGTGTGTTGGGTCAGGCTGTGTGTTGGGTCAGGCTGTGTGTTGGGTCACACTGTGTGTTGGGTCAGGCTGTGTGTTGGGTCAGGCTGTGTGTTGGGTCGGGCTGTGTGTTGGGTCAGGCTGTGTGTTGGGTCAGTCTGTGTGTTGGGTCAGTCTGTGTGTTGGGTTGGATTAGAGTCACAATAGTAATGTATTATTCATATTTTTTTTATTTTTCCCCTCATGCTAAAATATTTCAGATGACTGAGTCAAGTTATTTTTTGTTAGTTTTCGGCTCCACTCGGTCCAGCTCCACTCAGCCCAGCTCCACTCAGCCCAGCTACACTCAGTCCAGCTCCACTCAGTCCAGCTCCACTCAGTCCAGCTCCACTCAGTCCAGCTCCACTCAGTCCAGCTCCACTCAGCCCAGCTCCACTCAGTCCAGCTCCACTCAGTCCAGCTCCACTCAGTCCAGCTCCACTCAGTCCAGCTCCACTCAGTCCAGCTCCACTCAGTCCAGCTCCACTCAGTCCAGCTCCACTCAGTCCAGCTCCACTCAGTCCAGCTCCACTCAGTCCAGCTCCACTCAGCCCAGCTCCACTCAGTCCAGCTCCACTCAGTCCAGCTCCACTCAATCCAGCTCCACTCAGTCCAGCTCCACTCAGTCCAGCTCCACTCAGTCCAGCTCCACTCAGTCCAGCTCCACTCAGTCCAGCTCCACTCAGTCCAGCTCCACTATGTCCAGCTCCACTCAGTCCAGCTCCACTCAGTCCAGCTCCACTCAGTCCAGCTCCACTCAGTCCAGCTCCACTCAGTCCAGCTCCACTATGTCCAGCTCCACTCAGTCCAGCTCCACTCAGTCCAGCTCCACTCAGTCCAGCTCCACTCAGTCCAGCTCCACTCAGTCCAGCTCCACTCAGTCCAGCTCCACTATGTCCAGCTCCACTCAGTCCAGCTCGGGTCAGTCAGTTTTTAGCGACAACCCTCAGATTAGAGACTTGAACACATTAAAAATCCTGTTGTACCCAGATAATTACACAATTATCCTGCTTCAGTCAAAAACCCTCCCTGTAGTAATTGGTGTTAGAAAGAAAGAGGGAATTATCCAGAATCCTCCTGTACGGTGAGCCAGAGTTTAGGTGAATCCTTGCAGACATGTGAAGCAGAAAAGTGAGAGATGAGGTGCTTTAATTAGATTTTAATCTTATCACTTTGCACAAGTGATTAAACAGCCTTCACCTGACTGATTCACTAGCTGACTGTTTAACTGTTTGACTGATTGACTGACTGTATGGTATCAGGTAGGATGGTATCAGGTAGGATGGTATCAGGTAGGATGATATCAGGTAGGATGGTATCAGGTAGGATGGTATCAGGTCATTTTAACTACTTCAGGACTATGGTCTTATTCTTCATTATTACCTCCTTATACAGCTGTTATACTATATTCTTCATTATTGCCTCCTCATACAGCTGTTATACTATATTCTTCATTATTACCTCCTTATACAGCTGTTATACTATATTCTTCATTATTGCCTCCTTATACAGCTGTTATACTATGTTCTTCATTATTACCTCCTTATACAGCTGTTATACTATATTCTTCATTATTACCTCCTCATACAGCTGTTATACTATATTCTTCATTATTACCTCCTTATACAGCTGTTATACTTTATTCTTCATTATTGCCTCCTCATACAGCTGTTATACTATATTCTTCATTATTACCTCCTTATACAGCTGTTATACTATATTCTTCATTATTACCTCCTCATACAGCTGCTATACTATATTCTTCATTATTAACTCCTTATACAGCTGTTATACTATATTCTTCATTATTACCTCCTCATACAGCTGTTATACTATATTCTTCATTATTACCTCCATATACAGCTGTTATACTATATTCTTCATTATTGCCTCCTCATACAGCTGTTATACTATATTCTTCATTATTACCTCCTTATACAGCTGTTATAATATATTCTTCATTATCACCTCCTTATACAGCTGTTATACTATATTCTTCATTATTACCTCCTTATACAGCTGTTATACTATATTCTTCATTATTGCCTCCTCATACAGCTGTTATACTATATTCTTCATTATTACCTCCTTATACAGCTGTTATACTATATTCTTCATTATTACCTCCTCATACAGCTGTTATACTATATTCTTCATTATTACCTCCTCATACAGCTGTTATACTATATTCTTCATTATTACCTCCTTATACAGCTGTTATACTATATTCTTCATTATTGCCTCCTCATACAGCTGTTATACTATATTCTTCATTATTGCCTCTTCATACAGCTGTTATACTATATTCTTCATTATTACCTCCATATACAGCTGTTATACTATATTCTTCATTATTACCTCCTTATACAGCTGTTATACTATATTCTTCATTATTACCTCCTCATACAGCTGTTATACTATATTCTTCATTATTACCTCCTTATACAGCTGTTATACTATATTCTTCATTATTGCCTCCTCATACAGCTGTTATACTATATTCTTCATTATTACCTCCTCATACAGCTGTTATACTATATTCTTCATTATTACCTCCTTATACAGCTGTTATACTATATTCTTCATTATTACCTCCTTATACAGCTGTTATACTATATTCTTCATTATTACCTCCTCATACAGCTGTTATACTATATTCTTCATTATTACCTCCATATACAGCTGTTATACTATATTCTTCATTATTACCTCCTTATACAGCTGTTATACTATATTCTTCATTATTACCTCCTCATACAGCTGTTATACTATATTCTTCATTATTACCTCCATATACAGCTGTTATACTATATTCTTCATTATTACCTCCATATACAGCTGTTATACTATATTCTTCATTATTACCTCCTTATACAGCTGTTATACTATATTCTTCATTATTACCTCCTCATACAGCTGTTATACTATATTCTTCATTATTACCTCCATATACAGCTGTTATACTATATTCTTCATTATTACCTCCTTATACAGCTGTTATACTATATTCTTCATTATTACCTCTATATTCTTCATACAGCTGTTATACTATATTCTTCATTATTACCTCCATATACAGCTGTTATACTATATTCTTCATTATTACCTCCATATACAGCTGTTATACTATATTCTTCATTATTACCTCCTTATACAGCTGTTATACTATATTCTTCATTATCACCTCCTCATACAGCTGTTATACTATATTCTTCATTATCACCTCCTTATACAGCTGTTATACTATATTCTTCATTATTGCCTCCTCATACAGCTGTTATACTATATTCTTCATTATTGCCTCCTTATACAGCTGTTATACTATATTCTTCATTATTGCCTCCTCATACAGCTGTTATACTATATTCTTCATTATTACCTCCTTATACAGCTGTTATACTATATTCTTCATTATTGCCTCCTCATACAGCTGTTATACTATATTCTTCATTATACAGCACTTATACAGCTGTTATACTATATTCTTCATTATTACCCTTATACAGCTGTTATACTATATTCTTCATTATTACCTCCTTATACAGCTGCTACAGCTGTTATACTATATTCTTCATTATTGCCTCCTTATACAGCTGTTATACTATATTCTTCATTATTACCTACAGCTGTTATACTATATTCTTCATTAGCTACAGCTGTTATACTATATTCTTCATTATTACCTCCTTATACATTCTTCATTATTACCTCCTTATACAGCTGTTATTATATTCTTCATTATTATTACAGCTGTTTACTA
This sequence comes from Dallia pectoralis, assembly GCA_029465975.1. Classification (NCBI taxonomy): domain Eukaryota; kingdom Metazoa; phylum Chordata; class Actinopteri; order Esociformes; family Umbridae; genus Dallia; species Dallia pectoralis. Next base: position 1,592,257 of record CM055758.1, read on the forward strand.
TATTCTTATTACCTCCTCATACAGCTGTTATACTATATTCTTCATTATTACCTCCTCATACAGCTGTTATACTATATTCTTCATTATTCTTACAGCTGTTATACTTATCACAGCTGTTATACTATATTCCTTATACAGCTGTTATACTATATTCTTCATTATTGCCTCCTCATACAGCTGTTATACTATATTCTTCATTATTGCCTCCTAATACAGCTGTTATACTATATTCTTCATTATTACCTCCTCATACAGCTGTTATACTATATTCTTCATTATTGCCTCCTCATACAGCTGTTATACTATATTCTTCATTATTGCCTCCTCATACAGCTGTTATACTATATTCTTCATTGTTACTCTTTGTCTGTGTCTCAAACGGCACCCTAACCCCTACATGGTACTCTGGACCAAAGCCCATTGTGTTCCTGTCTAAATGTGTTCCCTACCTAGGCAATAGAGAACCATTTGGGGACGGAGCCCAGCTGGAGAAAGTGGAACTTAATTTTTTGTACTGAGGCAATGTGGAGAGACACACAATGGCCCCCTCTCTGGAACCGCGGAGTGAATGGATGGAGAACCGCCGTCTGCTCAGGCAACGTCCGTAGCATATGAAATAACCTTGATAAAAGTAATTGAATTTCTCAATGATAAGATTATGTTGTGGTAATTGTGAGCAGCGAAAGACCCAGGGTTCCTGGCACAAAGGAAACACAGCGTATGACAGTTGGAACTAATCACACTCACCTCATTTCTCTCTCTCCCTCTCTGACCCCACCCCCCCACCAGCGTCTGCAATGTTATATGAAGACAAGTGTGCAGGAATCAGTTGGAAACCCTGTCACACAGACTGCTCAGGATGTTGTGAATGGCATTAGACTCGACGCTGTTAAACCCTGGGGTTCACTTCCTTATAGGGGTGGAGTCAGAACTCAGAGAGGCAGGAAGAGGAATGGGTGGAGAGAGATGGAGGAGGGGCCAGGTGAGGGGGAGGTGCCGCCTTTACAACTACTACACCTCTATACGCTCCCACCTTTACAACTACTACACCTCTATACGCCCCCACCTTTACAACTACTACACCTCTATACACCCCACCTTTACAACTACTACACCTCTATACGCCCCCACCTTTACAACTACTACACCTCTATATGCCCACACCGTTACAACTACTCCACCTCTATACGCCCCCACCTTTACAACTACTACACCTCTATACGCCCCCACCTTTACAACTACTACACCTCAATACACCACACCTTTACAACTACTACACCTCTATACACCCCCACCTTTACAACTACTACACCTCTATATGCCCCCACCTTTACAACTACTACACCTCTATACACCCCCACCTTTACAACTACTACACCTCTATACACCGCACCTTTACAACTACTACACCTCTATACGCCCCCACCTTTACAACTACTACACCTCTATACGCCCCCATCTTTACAACTACTACACCTCTATATGCCCCCACCTTTACAACTACTACACCTCTATACGCCCCCATCTTTACAACTACTACACCTCTATATGCCCCCACCTTTACAACTACTACACCTCTATACGCCCCCACCTTTACAACTACTACACCTCTATACGCGCCCCCACCTTTACAACTACTACACCTCTATATGCCCCCACCTTTACAACTACTACACCTCTATACGCCCCCACCTTTACAACTACTACACCTCTATATGCCCCCACCTTTACAACTACTACACCTCTATGCCCCCACCTTTACAACTACTACACCTTTATACGCCCCACCTTTACAACTACTACACCATATGTTTGTAGACAACAAAAACACTTGACAGGAAACCAGTTTCTCAAACGTCTTCGTCACCGTTCCACAACCGCCTGAAATATCAACCAATGGTGAATGAATGGTAGTTCTGGGTGCGGCTTCAGCCAGAGACCCGGCTCATTTCCATGCTTCCGTGTTTTCAGAAGATATGCATAATTATGAGCTTTCTACATAATTGCTCCAACACGTTGCCGGGGAAAAAATGCCTGGTTTTGGTTTGTTCTTCAACATTGATTGGCTCTCATGAAAAACATTGTTCCTGTCACTTCGGCTTTTCTCTTTCAATTTTTCTTCTCTCAGTTTTCTTCTTTTATAATTTCACTTCCACGCTTTTCCCCTCTTTCTATCTCTGTGGCTTCTCTCTCAGCAATTAACACAATGTGTGTGTTTTGGAAAGCAGTTCTTCTCTCATTATCTTCTCTCGTCGACTCCCCAGTCTGTACATGTACCCCTTAAAGAGGCCCCAGCACCTTGGCATTGAAACATACTGTACATGTACCCCTTAAAGAGGCCCCAGCACCTTGGCATTGAAACATACTGTCATTCTGTCATAACTAAACAGGTTTTGTCATAACTAAACTTGTTCTGTCATAACTACACATATTATGTCATAACTAAACAGGAGATGTTATAACTAACTAAAATGTAACTCTTAACAATATTTGATGGCCCAAGCATAAATCAGGCATTTCTAAGAGATTATATTTCTGTGTGTGTCTGTGTGTTGGGAGACAGGAACCTCTGTTTTTAAAGCTTGTTCAGCTCAGTTCTCCTTGGCTCAGAGAGGTCTGTCAGACAATGAGCCTGTCCTAGTCGATCAAAGCAATGGACACTCTTTGGCAACTTTCAAGGCTGGGAGTAGATATTTGCATTACTGTGGAACCTGTTTCTGTTCTGTTCTCATTAAAGAAATAAGTTTGTTTTCCGTTTTGGCTCCGTCCAGATCAGCCATCTTGTCCCTAATCCTTAGACTTGATTAATATATTCCCGGGTCTGTCGTGTGGGACGATCTGGGATTTACAGTCCTGTGAGCGTGTTTCGCTACAAGCTTTACAAGCAAAAAGCTCCTCATCTTATACTCCAGTTTTCATGTGGTGACTCTGGTGTTCCATCCACAATAATGTTATTTCTCCTTGATTGCCTGTCTAGATACTCACGTATTTCTGACAACATCCACATGGAATCCCAGACAGTTGTTGTGTGGAGTTCCAATCAGTTTAAAATTTGTGCCATTCTTTTGAAGTTTATTAAGACCAGAAATAAAGTTATTTGTTGCTGTCTATTTTGTGCCTGTAAACGAACCCACAAACACTGACGCTCCAGATACTAAAGGAGGCCAGTGATATGCTTTAATCGGCACAACAGTTTTCATTTGTACTTTGTTCTAATATAATTGCAAATGGGTTTTCTAATGATGTTTGGCGTCTTTTAAATTAATCAAATTTGGCACTCAAACACAACGTGCCATTAGAACCCAGGAGTGATGGTTCCTAATAATGGGTTCTCTGTACACCTATGGAGATATGCCATTAGAACCCAGGAGTGATGGTTCCTAATAATGGGTTCTCTGTACACCTATGGAGATATGCCATTAGAACCCAGGAGTGATGGTTCCTAATAATGGGTTCTCTGTACACCTATGGAGATATGCCATTAGAACCCAGGAGTGATGGTTCCTAATAATGGGTTCTCTGTACACCTATGGAGATATGCCATTAGAACCCAGGAGTGATGGTTCCTAATAATGGGTTCTCTGTACACCTATGGAGATATGCCATTAGAACCCAGGAGTGATGGTTCCTAATAATGGGTTCTCTGTACACCTTTGGAGATATGCCATTAGAACCCAGGAGTGATGGTTCCTAATATGGTTCTCTGTACACCTATGGAGATATGCCATTAGAACCCAGGAGTGATGGTTCCTAATATGGTTCTCTGTACACCTATGGAGATATGCCATTAGAACCCAGGAGTGATGGTTCCTAATATGGTTCTGTGTACACCTATGGAGATATGCCATTGAAAATCTGCCATTTCCAGCTTCAATTGTGATTGGCAAAAAAAAAGACAAGATGTCTACACTTTATTTCAGATCAATTTGACGTGATTTTATCAGACAAATAGCTTTTCTTTTAAAAAATAAGGACATTTCTAAGCAATTCGGCTCTTTTGAATACTATGAATGTGTGGTTCAACAAAAGACCCATCCACATGCTGTGAACAGGGAACCTCCTGGAACGTAAGTCATTACTGATCAATAGAGAATTACAGCGCTCTACACAGCTGCTGATCGACCAAGCAGTTCTGATGATGATGGCCTGTTAGCCTGTTTCTTCATTGGGTGTGGATGCAGTTCCCTAGAAATTAGAATGAATAGACCACGCTTGGAACCTCTAACCCTGACTGAATTTCGCCGGCAAAGTCACCAGTCCGCTCGCGACGTTGTTGGGCCGGTGAACCAATTATGTCGACGTTAACCTGAATGTCCAAGCCGGTTCCATTTGTTCCATTTCTATGGCGCCACCATTCACGACCTTCCTTGTGGTACAATGAACTGTCGAACAGGCGCTCTGCAAAAAGCCACCAGCTTATTAACTATTTATCAATGCTGGAATATGACAAGAATATGGACCGCCAGTCACCGTCCAGGTTTGATTGTGATAGTTTGAGACTGTCGAGGAAGATTTTTTTTTTAAATGCTTCGATGCGGGATGTTTTCTCAAAAACGTACCCTCTTCCCTGTGTAGTACACTTCACACTATGCCCTGTGGACAGAGGCAGGGCCCTGTCGAGAGAACAGGGTGTGGTTTGGGACTTAGCCGCGGTGTAATTCTTCTTAAATGTCATGGTCAGATTCTGTGTGGCCCAAATTGGTCTCGGCTGTCATGCTAGAGATGGTGATTGCGATTTGCTGAAATGATGTATCAATGCAGCAGGGATACTTCTTCATCCTACACACACACACACACACACACACACACACACACACACACACACACACCTGCATGCTGATACACACACACACAGCGAAACCCCATTTCAGGAACAAGCAGACTGGAGAAGAAAAACATCCTTTACAAGATAAAATTACTTTTTCCCTCTGAAAGTCAGAGAGATGATAGAAATAATGCACTATTGATGCCATTGGACAGCGGGGGTGTGGGGGGGTGTGGGGGGCGTGGGGGGGGGGTGTGGGGGCGTGGAGGGGGTGTAATGGAAGGGAGGGCTGAATCCTCCAGACGTGTTTATATGCTTTTATACCTCACTGCTGACCAGTGCAAAAAAAAAACAGGTATCCTAATGTTTCACAAAATCCCACCATTGGTCCCCGTTGAACCCATCTGCAAGCGATGCAGGTTGTAAGTGATAACAGCCTGATGGAATCTGTCTGTGCTCCATCCGAGCCAGCGGCTGAGCCGAGTCAAACAGGAGGAGCCGCATTGACAATTCAAATCGGACAGCGGCGCTTTGCAGGCAATTCACCCTGCAATCTACATGCCTCGCTCCCCGGGTGAGCGGAGACCTGGCGCGGCCCGGCGCTGTGAGATTGCATTTTATATACAAAAGGCCTCGTCTTCTGGAGGACCATCGCATTCAGTAAGAATCCAATAAGGTCCCACAGATTTACAAGTGCGTCGACAATACTGTGCTGGGGGGAGAGATCAGGAAGGCCTTTAAAAAAGCTGTTTTAAAAGAGTAGGGATTTAAAGAAGTTGACTATAAATTGACTTGATTCCCCTTACAGCCTCCATGCTGTCAAAATAAAATATTTCACCTGCTAACAATAATGGTCAACAAGTTCCAATTCCAGACAGATTCTAGTGTTTTGACATGCTGATCGAGGTCGATGTGAATTGTGCTCCCGTCGTAGCAGCTCGGAGATGTTCTGCGCCCGTCTGAGACCAGTAATCGGAAATGGAACTTGAGGAATTCCCATCCCTGTTCCTCGTGCGGTCTACGTCTCGCCCGTTCACTTTGCTCCGTTCTCGATTACACTGTCTTGCGGCAAGTTCTGCGTCGGACCGTCAGCGCTACACGGATTCGTGTTTTGAACAAATACACACTGTATACACCCTAGGTGTGCACATACACTTCTTACACGTCTTATTGAAATATTTCTGTAGTGTCATGAGGACGGTCTGTCCGGTTCTAATGAAAACACCAGCCTGTTTCTGGACCACGGAGATCTGACGAGACTTCCCCCTTGTAGGTAAACAAGTGAACCGAACTCCCCTGTCTCTCACTAAAACTGACAGACCTTGAGCCTCGAGACGCACACCTACACACACACACACACACACACACACACACACACACACACACACACACACACACACACACACACACACACACACACAAACACACACACACACACACACACACACACACACACACACACACACACACACACACACACACACACACACACACACACACACACACACACACACACACACACACACACACACACACACACACACACACACACACACACACACACACACACACACACACACACACACACAAACCCCTTCCACACACACACACACACACACACACACACAAACACACACACACACACACACACACACAAACACACACACACACACACACAAACCCCTTCCCACACACACACACACACACCAATCAAATGAGTATACAATTGTTCTCCGATCTACTCTTAACACACTTAATTTGTTTTTCTGGTATGGGGTTGCCGTAGGGATACCGCGTGACCCCTGACCTGTAGCATTCTCCAGTAGGTCCCCAGATAGCCGTCAACGGACCCATTCATGAATGTTTTACTCAGAGGATGGGGAAAGAGTCTCTGGAGTTCAAAGGTCCCGCAAACTTGAGAGATAATAAGCTACCTGATTAGTGTGTGTGTGTGTGTGTGTGTGTGTGTGTATAGGCTGTTTATTATTAGGATCACAGAGGTGTATTGGGAGATGTTGATGGGTACAGGTTAGATTTGGCTGATGGCTAATCGGGTTATCACATCCCACCTCCTGGTTTGCTGTAGCACAAGCTTTTGTGTTTTTAAGAAGTAGGGTGTTTGACCTTTAACCTGATGATGCCTACAAGCTCATCATTATCCTGTACTGGAAAGAATGACCGGGTGGAGAGAGAGAGGAGGTGGAAAGAAAGTGTGTGGGGGGGCGGGTTTGGCTAGAGAGGGGGTAGGTAAAAGAGGACATAGAAGGGCTTGTGTTTGCTTGCCGATGAGCTGTACACTGTGGCCCCAGGCTGCGAGCGTCAACAAACATCTCACCTCTTGATCCTCTTGAGTCTGGTCAGCATTCAGCAGCAGTCTCACATTCTCCAGCCTTCAGTGAGTCGACAAGCTCACAGAGAGTCTAACCTACGACCTCACAGAGAGTCTAACCTACGACCTCACAGAGAGTCTAACCTACGACCTCACAGAGAGTCTAACCTGACGAGCTCACAGAGAGTCTAACCTGACGAGCTCACAGAGAGTCTAACCTACGACCTCACAGAGAGTATAACCTACGACCTCACAGAGAGTCTAACCTACGACCTCACAGAGAGTCTAACCTACGACCTCACAGAGAGTCTAACCTACGACCTCACAGAGAGTCTAACCTACGACCTCACAGAGAGTCTAACCTGACGAGCTCACAGAGAGTCTAACCTATGACCTCACAGAGAGTCTAACCTATGACCTCACAGAGAGTCTAACCTATGACCTCACAGAGAGTCTAACCTACAACCTCACAGAGAGTCTAACCTACCACCTCACAGAGAGTCTAACCTACGACCTGTCTCTCTCTCTCTCTCTCTCTCTCTCTTTAGTCCACCCTATCCTGACACACACACACACACGCACACACTATCAACCGTTCTCTCTTTTCTATCCTCTATCTTCCTTTTCCTCTTTTATATTTATCGTCAGCCTGTCAATTAAAGAGTGCGAGGGCAATGAAGAACAGAGAACAGGGGGGGAGGGAGACTGAGGAGAGACTAATTAGGCAACTGTGTAATTTTAATTAGCTGTTTTGATAATTAAACTAATTAGATCCCTTGTGTTTCCACAACGTGCTGCCGAGTCGACCGATGGAGCTTCTCTTTTTTATATTTATCAAGGCTTTGGAGCCCGTGCTCTGCTGGTTAATTAGCCACTTTTGCATCAGAAAGCTTTATTGATAGGCTTAATTTGCCGTTGAAATGAGAAATCTGCTGTCAATAATTTGGATAATTGCCCGCCGTTTGATTGTGGAGGAGCTGGTTCTTCCTCTTCTCTGAACATCAGAGGTTCCCAGGGGCCAGTGGGTTCTCTGCTCCGAACATCAGAGGTTCCCAGGGGCCAGTGGGTTCCCGGCTGCTTGGGACTGCCCAATCTACATATCAGCAAAATGGCCCTCTATCCCTTCTGCCTCATTTTCCTGACCTTACTAACTAGAGATCCGGACAAAAAAAGCAGCGATCGACTCGTTTCATCTACAACCACCTCCCTGATTCTGTTCCCCCCCCCACCCGACCAGATGTACCTCCCAACACCCCAAATAATTCTGAGGGTCCAGTTTGGTCCAGCTATTAGAAAGAGAAAGGGAGAGAAGGAACGAAAGAGAGAGCTGCTTGCTTTGAAGCTAATTAGTGTCCTTGGAATTAAATGAGCAGTAGTTGAGTTCCTCCGGCTCACGCTCCCAGCTATTATTTGTGTGCGTTCGGAGTGTTTGTGTGTGTGTGTGTGCGTGCATGTTTTTCTTTCTCGCGGCTCACTGATTCCTGTGTGTGTTTGTGGATTGAATAATTGATTCTCTTCACTAATCAGAGACGGACATAATGAGCCAGTTTAATTAAACGGAGACCCAACCTGCAGAACACTGGGAAAGTATTTGCTCGTTTACGGCTAATCAGGAATAACAGAATGAACAAAAGGGGGGGCGGAAATATTGGTGATAGTAATGAGTGTGTGTGTGTGTGTGTGTGTGTGTGTGTGTGTGTGTGTGTGTGTGTGTGTGTGTGTGTGTGTGTGTGTGTGTGTGTGTGTGTGTGTGTAGGAGATTGGAAGCAGAAAGGAAAGGAGAGACACAAAGAAGTCCACATGCTTCCTGATAATGGTGTGTACAGAAGCTTGGATATTACTACACTGACGTTCACCTGTTGGTGCCATATCTTTGGAAGCCATCTTGGTTAGACACATGTTGTAAAGGAAAAAAAGTCCACTGTTTGGGACCATTATAGGTATAATTGAATGAAGACGATATGTAGGACCGATTTAACAGAAGGATTGACTAACATTCTAGCGATTAGGCAAACAGACCTGAGACCTGTCCAGAGCGACCAACAGCACACAATTGTTTTTCCATTTCTAAAACTGGTCCCCAGAGGGAATTGAACTAACCACTCTGGTGTCGCCTAGTTGTTATAATCCTGATCATATTAATCCTGATCATATTAATCCTGATCATATTAATCCTGATCATATTAATCCTGATCATATTAATACTGATCATATTAATCCTGATCTGTTAATCCTGATCATATTAATCCTGATCATATTAATCGTGAAGTTATTAACTCTGATCATATTAATCCAGATCCCATTAATCCTGATCATATTAATCCAGATCATATTAATCCAGATCCCATTAATCCTGATCATATTAATCCAGATCATATTAATCCTGATCATATTAAACTTCAACGCACTCCTGATCATATTAATCAGAGGCAAAGCAGCGGGTGTGGGAGAAGTTTGGAGAAGCTATGGAGAAGGATCATATTAATCCTGAGTCATATTAATCCTGACTCCTCAGCCTCCTGGTAAAGTGTACTCCAAAGTGCTGGAAAGGAGGGTTCGGCCTGATCATAGGGGGTCTCTTCTCAGGGATCATATTAAATCTCCAGATCCCATTAATCCCTCCAGATCATCCCATTAATCCTGATCATATTAATCCGAAATGGGTTTTCTCATATTAATCCTGATCATATTAATCCTGATTATTAATCATATTAATCTGATCATATTAATCCTGTTAAGATCTGATCATATTAATCCTGATCGTGATCATATTAATCCTGATTATTAATCATATTAATGATCATATTAATCCTGATTAATCGTGAAATAACCTGATCATATTAATCCTGATCATATTAATCCAGATCACATTAATCCTGAACATATTAATCCTGATCATATTAATCCTGATCATATTAATGAACATATTAAACTGATAACAGCGCCTGATGTAGTTCAGGTCTTTAAGGTTTTGGACCTCCTCTACTCCTGTTGTAGTCCATATTAGTTATCCCATAAACTGTCCTAGAAATCCTACAAGGGTCTGAGGTATTTGTCTTAGTAGACGCCGTGAGTGCCTCCTCTACCAGGTTGTATCCTATAAGGTCTAAGGTATTTGTCTTAGTAGACGCCGTTAGTGCCTCCTCTACCAGGTTGTATCCCATAAGGTCTGAGGTATTTGTCTTAGTAGACACCGTTAGTGCCTCCTCTACCAGGTTGTATCCTATAAGGTCTAAGGTATTTGTCTTAGTAGACGCCGTTAGTGCCTCCTCTACCAGGTTGTATCCCATAAGGTCTGAGGTATTTGTCTTAGTAGACGCCGTGAGTGCCTCCTCTACCAGGTTGTATCCCATAAGGTCTGAGGTATTTGTCTTAGTAGACGCCGTTAGTGCCTCCTCTACCAGGTTGTATCCCATAAGGTCTAAGGTATTTGTCTTAGTAGACGCCGTTAGTGCCTCCTCTACCAGGTTGTATCCCATAAGGTCTGAGGTATTTGTCTTAGTAGACGCCGTTAGTGCCTCCTCTACCAGGTTGTATCCCATAAGGTCTGAGGTATTTGTCTTAGTAGACGCCGTTAGTGCCTCCTCTACCAGGTTGTATCCTATAAGGTCTAAGGTATTTGTCTTAGTAGACGCCGTTAGTGCCTCCTCTACCAGGTTGTATCCTATAAGGTCTGAGGTATTTGTCTTAGTAGACGCCGTTAGTGCCTCCTCTACCAGGTTGTATCCTATAAGGTCTAAGGTATTTGTCTTAGTAGACGCCATTAGTGCCTCCTCTACCAGGTTGTATCCTATAAGGTCTGAGGTATTTGTCTTAGTAGACGCCGTTAGTGCCTCCTCTACCAGGTTGTATCCCATAAGGTCTAAGGTATTTGTCTTAGTAGACGCCGTTAGTGCCTCCTCTACCAGGTTGTATCCTATAAGGTCTGAGGTATTTGTCTTAGTAGACACCGTTAGTGCCTCCTCTACCAGGTTGTATCCTATAAGGTCTGAGGTATTTGTCTTAGTAGACGCCGTTAGTGCCTCCTCTACCAGGTTGTATCCCATAAGGTCTGAGGTATTTGTCTTAGTAGACACCGTTAGTGCCTCCTCTACCAGGTTGTATCCCATAAGGTCTGAGGTATTTGTCTTAGTAGACGCCGTGAGTGCCTCCTCTACCAGGTTGTATCCCATAAGGTCTGAGGTATTTGTCTTAGTAGACACCGTTAGTGCCTCCTCTACCAGGTTGTATCCCATAAGGTCTGAGGTATTTGTCTTAGTAGACGCCGTGAGTGCCTCCTCTACCAGGTTGTATCCCATAAGGTCTAAGGTATTTGTCTTTAGTAGACAGGTTGTATCCCATAAGGTCTGAGGTATTTGTCTTAGTTAGTTCCTCCTCTACCAGGTTGTATCCCATAAGGTCTGAGGTATTTGTCTTAGTAGACACCGTTAGTGCCTCCTCTACCAGGTTGTATCCTATAAGGTCTGAGGTATTTGTCTTAGTAGACGCCGTTAGTTCCTCCTCTACCAGGTTGTATCCCATAAGGTCTAAGGTATTTGTCTTAGTAGACGCCGTTAGTGCCTCCTCTACCAGGTTGTATCCCATAAGGTCTGAGGTATTTGTCTTAGTAGACGCCGTTAGTTCCTCCTCTACCAGGTTGTATCCCATAAGGTCTGAGGTATTTGTCTTAGTAGACGCCGTTAGTGCCTCCTCTACCAGGTTGTATCCCATAAGGTCTGAGGTATTTGTCTTAGTAGACACCGTTAGTTCCTCCTCTACCAGGTTGTATCCCATAAGGTCTGAGGTATTTGTCTTAGTAGACGCCGTTAGTGCCTCCTCTACCAGGTTGTATCCCATAAGGTCTGAGGTATTTGTCTTAGTAGACGCCGTGAGTGCCTCCTCTACCAGGTTGTATCCTATAAGGTCTGAGGTATTTGTCTTAGTAGACACCGTTAGTGCCTCCTCTACCAGGTTGTATCCCATAAGGTCTGAGGTATTTGTCTTAGTAGACGCCGTTAGTGCCTCCTCTACCAGGTTGTATCCCATAAGGTCTGAGGTATTTGTCTTAGTAGACGCCGTTAGTGCCTCCTCTACCAGGTTGTATCCCATAAGGTCTGAGGTATTTGTCTTAGTAGACACCGTTAGTGCCTCCTCTACCAGGTTGTATCCCATAAGGTCTAAGGTATTTGTCTTAGTAGACACCGTTAGTGCCTCCTCTACCAGGTTGTATCCTATAAGGTCTGAGGTATTTGTCTTAGTAGACACCGTTAGTTCCTCCTCTACCAGGTTGTATCCTATAAGGTCTGAGGTATTTGTCTTAGTAGACGCCGTTAGTGCCTCCTCTACCAGGTTGTATCCTATAAGGTCTGAGGTATTTGTCTTAGTAGACGCCGTTAGTGCCTCCTCTACCAGGTTGTATCCTATAAGGTCTAAGGTATTTGTCTTAGTAGACGCCGTTAGTGCCTCCTCTACCAGGTTGTATCCCATAAGGTCTGAGGTATTTGTCTTAGTAGACGCCGTTAGTTCCTCCTCTACCAGGTTGTATCCCATAAGGTCTGAGGTATTTGACTTAGTAGACGCCGTTAGTGCCTCCTCTACCAGGTTGTATCCCATAAGGTCTGAGGTATTTGTCTTAGTAGACGCCGTTAGTTCCTCCTCTACCAGGTTGTATCCCATAAGGTCTGAGGTATTTGTCTTAGTAGACGCCGTTAGTGCCTCCTCTACCAGGTTGTATCCCATAAGGTCTGAGGTATTTGTCTTAGTAGACACCGTTAGTTCCTCCTCTACCAGGTTGTATCCTATAAACTAGACGTTGACCTTCATTAGCAGACTGTGTGGGCTGGTGGAGCGGCTTTGATTCATAGATCCAGTGCATAATTACAGACATAGCCTAGGGTGACATCATCTCTGAGTCTCAAATAACATCCTATTCCGCGTATGCGCCCTCCTTTTGAGTCCTATAGGTGACAAACTAAAAGTGCGGTACATAGGGGATAGGGTGGCGTTTGGGACATTGGCCCCATGACTAAGGAGTGATGCCTGTCTCCCAGGTTCCCTCCATAACTTGTTTTCCTGCCCACCTGGGTGCCGTCTGTAACACTCTGTCATCCCTACTGTCATCCCAAGTGTCAACCCTACTGTCACCGCCGGCCGGACTTCCTGCCCGGGAAGGCTGCTCGTCCTTGAGTGGCAAGACGACTTATGCGCCTTTATTTTATAAAGGTGTGCGTGTTTGTGTGTTGCACGGCAGTTTGTTCGTTTTCCCGCTCTCAGCTTCTGGTTCCTCTGGCCTGTATCAACACAAGACAACCACTGATGGAGGACGAAAGGCATCTTCTGTTTGATCTCACTGACTGGAGTCCGGAGAATGACAATGTTTTTACAATAGATCCGCCTGTCCTTGACCCTTCAATCCAATATTCCAATATTTTCTTTTTTTAAATACAAGGACGTTTTAAAGTGACCCCAAACCTTTGATTGAGTAGCGTGAGTACTACTGAATCCTAACCTGCAATGCAGTAGTAGTGTGGTTTCTGGTTGATCAGGTAGGACACGGTGAGACAGAGAGACGCATTGGGACTGACAGAGAATCACGGACAGAAATGATCCTCAACATAAAAACAGACAGAAAAGGAGAAATGCAGCATTTGAATTCCACAGCCGAGGACAGAAGAAGTAAAGGAGGGGGAACTGAAGAAGTCTTTGAACCTTCTGCCTGTCAGTCTTCCGGGTTTTATGGTACAAGATGAGAGTTCGCCACATCATCTCCTTCTCTTTTTCTCTCGCTTATTTTCCTTGCTTTCCTCTCTACCTCTCTCGCACTTAATATTTCTCTATCGCTCCCTCTTTTTCCTCTTGATAACTTTCTCTCCTGCTCTTCTGTCTTTCTCTTTGTCTTTCCGTCTCGCGGTAGCTTTCTCTCTTCGTTTTTCCAGAGGCCCTCCGTGGTACCTACTCTCCCCAGAGACCTGGGCAAACCGACAGCCCGGGTTTGAAAAAGTTGCATTTGTGGACTTTTAAAAGGAGGAAAGGAAAAACCTTGCTTTTGAACATTCAAAACAACAACGATACAAGTCATTCATATCTCAGTAGAGGTGGGTAAGAAAGGAGAGAATGCCTGTGCTGTTACCACGGAAAAACGAAGAGAGGAAGGCAACTCTCAAACCAATAGATGTTACCCCTGCTCAAGAGATTTGGCTATATTTTTTCTTTTCCTTTATATTTTATTCACCCTTCAAAAATGAAACATTATTTATTATTTATATATATATATATATATATTATATGTATATAATAAATATATTGCCACATCACAGATACTGTTCTCAGAGTACAACTTGTGAATTTGCTGAATTTTTCTCACCTGCCACAGGACAGAGGCATCAGCTAAAGGTCTGTTGTTTTACATTCAGTTGTTGTGTCGTTGACCGGCCTTGAAATCAATATTAAATCTACGCAGCATATCAGCAAGTAATTGTATCTAGGAAAGGTCCTTAGTTGATGATAGTCATTTATAACAGGATCACGTCTTCGCCCAGTAGGCAGCGTCTTAATGACAGGGTAAAACTGCTTGTCCAATCGAAATACCTGAACACAATGGCATTGTCATGGCGATTTCACCGATTTCACAGCGCACGCATCAGAACCCCTAATCGGGTCAAACGGTGGTGTCAAGCCCAACTGCTCTGCGGCACGCTGTCAATTTAAAGGCAGTCCATGGATAGACAGGAAGTGGTTGTTTGGCATGAAGGAAAACATTTAGTCAATATTGTCGTCAGCTCAAAACGTCCAAAATAACAGCCTGAGGGGATTTCACTCATGAACGCTGTACTTTGGCACAGTTGCAGGAAGTGTCCACTGGAGGGGCTAACTCGCTCCCTAAACACTCTGTCATTCACACTTCTTAAGCTTGGCGGTGGTTTTGCCCACAGCGGAGGAGGGGTCGCACCCAGGGAGGGTAGAGGAAAAGGGGGAGATTTGGGATTTAATATAGGAGCTGGGATAGATGTAGGGAAATATAAAAATTGCACATTTGTATATCCACGTTATTATTATAGATTAGATATTTCCACTTACTTTACCAGTATAAACCAATGTTTATAAAAGTCTGACAACACGACTAACCAATATGTATCTGTGGTTTATTTCCCTTTATTTTTTGTTCTTTAAATACAAAAACACAGATGCAGGCAAACACTTATAGAGAGGGAAGGAGAGACAGAGAGAAATAAAGAGGAAGAGAAGACAGAGAGAAACGGAGAAGAGAGTAGAGAGAGAGAGAGTAGAGAGAGAGAGAGAGAGAGAGGAGTGCCAGTCCGCCAGCAGGAGCACTAACAGAGAACGGAAGAGTCCTACACGTCCTTCCTCCTCTAGCATCATTAGTCTGGAGGACTTCCCGGGAGAATATCACCCATTCCTGTTTTAACAAGCTCCTGTTTCACACTGGGAGATTTGGCCCGGCCTCCACCTGCTTTCACAAGTCCAGCCCACTGGAAACGGTGTAGTTTAGAGGAGAGACAGAGAATCCGCCCCAGATTAACACGGCCTGCAGGGACTCTGGAGGAAGGCTCCTCTGATACCAACTGGCAATGTGTTCAAACAAGGTCAGAGGCTGGTGTAAACAAGGTACCAGGAGCAGCGTTGCCTCTGTGAGGGGAGGTGTAGAGGAGGAGCACGACGTAGAGGAGGGGAGGAGAGGGGGAGAAGAGTGGGTCATTACGGGTTACTCCCCTTAAATAAATTTCAATCAGGCGGGCGGGCTTCACATCGGGTTGTCACCTAACATCAGGAAACAGTGCAGCTCTCCAAATGCATTTAGTTGACATTCACAACCTGCATCTCCAGAATAGCGACACGGTGAAACTGTTTTACAGAAAATACTGTTAGTATTCCAACTTGGCCCTGAATAATTGAGGCAGCTGCGGCTGTAAATATTGTAGGTAAGGGAAGAGCCGGAGACTGAGTCGGCTGTTTGCCTGTGTGCCGCCCTGCTATGCTACCTTCTTATAATTCTCTACCCGGCTTGCGTTAGGGAAAGCAGCCGTTACTAATCGCTGAGAAATGCCCTCTCCTCTCTACCTGCAGGCCTGTCATCTGGTAGATGAAAAGAAATTAAGGACAAATCCATAAGTTCCTTTCCTTCCCCTCCGTTCTCCCTCCGTCCTCCTTTGCTCTGCTTTCACCTCACCTGCCTCCTCTTCTCCCCCATACCTCTGTGGCCCCTCTCTCTCCATTTCTCTCTTTCTCCCTAACTCTCTTCTCCTTTCATTCGCTCCCTCGTTCACACTCCCCCTGTTCCCACCAGAACGCAATGTGTTACTGTATATCGTTAGCGGGAGCAAATTAAACATTAGCTCTCCGGCAGCCTAGCGCTACTTTCAGCTAATTGCTAATCAGCAGTAAAAGTTGTCTGGCACGGAATATTGCTTACTATAAGCTAACGGTAATTTGCTTCTGAAGACGATGGCTAGCTGGGAGCTAGGCCGCGCTGTGTGTGTGTGTGACTGCACATGCTTATGTGTGTATGTTTGGCACACGTATGCGCTTCTCCTTGTGTGTTTTTGTCGTAGCGGTTGTCCAGAGTCCATAGCTAATTAGCAGCGCCGCGGGGTGATGACAGCCAGTCAATGGAGATTAAGAACCAGGCGAAGAAATGGAAATGCGCCATAATGCTGGAATGAGTTGAAAGTGCTTCTGTTTGCTATTTCTTTAATTCCTTCTCTCTATTTCTCACTCATTTCTGAAAGAGATGAAGGGATGTGGTATTACGAAAATTAGGTATGTCACCAACAGGACATTGAATTGTCTGGTGTGAAGGCAGAGAGCAGTTGGTTAGTTGCAGTGTGTGTTGTGGAGCATATCTGTATTTGTAAAAGCACCTTGTGTTAACTGCTGATGTAAAAAGTGAAGGTTAATCTATTGATCTCTTTGTATTGATTGGCGTTGTCTTCATTAATGAGTCTTGATTGGACATCACTTGTTAATAGTTAATAGTTATTAATTTCAGTTGTAGGTCGTCTCGCTGTGCAATGTTTGTGGTGGCAGAACATTTCTGAAGCCAGTAGATACAGATATCTAGTTTTAGAATGATATTTAAAAAAAGACTTGCAGCCGAGGCCGAATATCTCCCAGATAATGGTGCCATGTTCACAGACCCTGAACTTGGCAACAGACCCTGCTTCTATTCTCCTCTATATATCTATAGGACCCTGCTTCTATTCTCCTCTATTTATCTAAAGGACCCTGCTTCTATTCTCCTCTATTTATCTATAGGACCCTGCTTCTATTCTCCTCTATATATCTAAAGGACCCTGCTTCTATTCTCCTCTATATATCTATAGGACCCTGCTTCTATTCTCCTCTATATATCTATAGGACCCTGCTTCTATTCTCCTCTATATATCTAAAGGACCCTGCTTCTATTTCCCTCTATATATCTAAAGGACCCTGCTTCTATTCTCCTCTATATATCTAAAGGACCCTGCTTCTATTCTTCTATATATCTAAAGGACCCTGCTTCTATTCTCCTCTATATATCTAAAGGACCCTGCTTCTATTCTCCTTCTATATATCTATAGGACCCTGCTTCTATTCTCCTCTATATATCTAAAGGACCCTGCTTCTATTTCCTCTATATATCTAAAGGACCTATTCTGCTTCTATTCTCCTCTCTATTTATCTATAGGACCCTGCTTCTATTCTCCTCTATATATCTAAAGGACCCTGCTTCTATTCTCCTCTATATATCTAAAGGACCCTGCTTCTATTCTTCTCTATATATCTAAAGGACCCTGCTTCTATTTCCCTCTATATATCTATAGGACCCTGCTTCTATTCTCCTCTATATATCTATAGGACCCTGCTTCTATTCTCCTCTATATATCTAAAGGACCCTGCTTCTATTTCCCTCTATATATCTAAAGGACCCTGCTTCTATTCTCCTCTATTTATCTATAGGACCCTGCTTCTATTCTCCTCTATATATCTATAGGGCCCTGCTTCTATTCTCCTCTATTTATCTAAAGGACCCTGCTTCTATTCTCCTCTATATATCTAAAGGGCCCTGCTTCTATTCTCCTCTATATATCTATAGGACCCTGCTTCTATTCTCCTCTATTTATCTAAAGGACCCTGCTTCTATTCTCCTCTATATATCTAAAGGACCCTGCTTCTTTTTCCCTTTATTTATCTAAATGACCCTGCTTCTATTCTCCTCTATTTATCTAAAGGACCCTGCTTCTATTCTCCTCTATTTATCTGAAGGAACCTGCTTCTATTCTCCTCTATATATCTAAAAGACCCTGCTTCTATTTCCCTCTATATATCTAAAGGACCCTGCTTCTTTTTCCCTTTATTTAACTAAAGGACCCTGCTTCTATTCTCCACATCTATCTAAAGGACCCTGCTTCTATTCTCCTCTATTTATCTAAAGGACCCTGCTTCTATTATCCTCTATATATCTATAGGACCCTGCTTCTATCCTCCTCTATTTATCTAAAGGACCCTGCTTCTATTCTCCTCTATTTATCTAAAGGACCCTGCTTCTATTCTCCTCTATTTATCTGAAGGAACCTGCTTCTATTCTCCTCTATATATCTAAAAGACCCTGCTTCTATTTCCCTCTATATATCTAAAGGACCCTGCTTCTTTTTCCCTTTATTTAACTAAAGGACCCTGCTTCTATTCTCCACATCTATCTAAAGGACCCTGCTTCTATTCTCCTCTATTTATCTAAAGGACCCTGCTTCTATTATCCTCTATATATCTATAGGACCCTGCTTCTATCCTCCTCTATTTATCTAAAGGACCCTGCTTCTATTCTCCTCTATTTATCTAAAGGACCCTGCTTCTATTCTCCTCTATATATCTATAGGACCCTGCTTCTATTCTCCTCTATTTATCTAAAGGACCCTGCTTCTATTCTCCTCTATATATCTAAAGGAACCTGCTTCTATTCTCCTCTATATATCTATAGGACCCTGCTTCTATTCTCCTCTATATATCTATAGGACCATGCTTCTATTCTCCTCTATTTATCTGAAGGACCCTGCTTCTATTCTCCTCTATATATCTAAAAGACCCTGCTTCTATTCTCCTCTATATATCTAAAGGACCCTGCTTCTATTCTCCTCTATTTATCTGAAGGACCCTGCTTCTATTCTCCTCTATATATCTAAAAGACCCTGCTTCTATTTCCCTCTATTTATCTAAAGGACCCTGCTTCTATTCTACTCTATTTATCTAAAGGACCCTGCTTCTATTCTCCTTTATATATCTAAAGGACCCTGCTTCTATTTCCCACTATATATCTAAAGGACCCTGCTTCTATTCTCCTCTATATATCTAAAGGGCCCTGCTCCACTATACATCTTAACTGAGCTGCAGCCTATTGTCTCCAATATATATTACCTGTCTTCACTATGTCATCTCATCTGTAATGGCCTGTGGGCTATGAGACCGTTAACCACAAGATGGATCAGATTACACAATCAGTCACTGTTATCGTAATTAAATAATCTCCATTCAGCTTTGTTGGTCCCTTTGTATGTATGTGTGTGTGTGTGTGTGTGTGTGTGTGTGTGTGAGTGTGTGTGTGTGTGTGTGTGTGTGTGTGTGTGTGTGTGTGTGTGTGTGTGTGTGTGTGTGTGTGTGTGTGTGTGTGTGTGTGTGTGTGTGTGTGTGTGTGTGTGTGTGTGTTTGTGTGTGTGTGTGTGTGTGCGCGGGTTTGTTTTCCGTCCTCCACGAGGTGTCATAGCTCACTACTCGTGTCAGAAGCAGAGTGCTGTGATGTCTAATCACATGATCCACAACTAAAACTACTTTGCCTGTCCAACGTTCACTTCTTTTTGATTTTGTATTTTCTCTTTTCTTTTGCGCTTCCATATGCAGGATGGCCAAATGGTACATTTTTCGTCTGGTTTAATTGTGTTTATTGTTGTAATTTCCTGGTTTGTTGTATTGTAGCTTACAGACAAAGTAAATACACTTACAACTCCTGTTATTAACTACGTGGATGAAAGATACATTTATCCTCAATTATTTAGTACCTATATTTCACAAACATTGCTTGTTAGCTGGAAGAAACAGCCCGGGGGAGTGAGTCTGGTGCTCTCGGGAAGAGCAAAAACCGCAGTTTTTAAAAACACAATTGAATGCGGAACAATAATTGTTTTAGGTCAATTATTTAGTTTTTATAATCGACGAAGGGCATCATCGTAATTGAATTTGAAAATGCAATTAATTGCACAGCCATACTGTCTGTTCAGGTTGTTATGGTGACGTGGGTGTCCTGGTTGTTATGGTGAATGGGTGTCCTGGTTGTTATGGTGACGTGGGTGTCCTGGTTGTTATGGTGAATGGGTGTCCTGGTTGTTATGGTGACGTGGGTGTCCTGGTTGTTATGGTGACGTGGGTGTCCTGGTTGTTATGGTGACGTGGGTGTCCTGGTTGTTATGGTGGGTGTCCTGGTTGTTATGGTGATGTGGGTGTCCTGGTTGTTATGGTGACGTGGGTGTCCTGGTTGTTATGGTGACGTGGGTGTCCTGGTTGTTATGGTGACGTGGGTGTCCTGGTTGTTATGGTGACGTGGGTGTCCTGGTTGTTATGGTGACGTGGCCGTGCCCCCATAATAACCTGGTCTGATGATTTGAGAAACTTCATTCTCCCTGTTTTCTGTTCCCTGATCTAGTTAGGGCATCTCTCCCCCTCCCCCTCCCCCTCTCTCTGGCCTGTCTGAAATGTGTCTCCCCCAGAGTGGTCATTAATCTGCTATCAGGTCAGGCTGGGCCCGCCCCCAGTGATCCAGACACTCTCAGATCA
Source organism: Dallia pectoralis (assembly GCA_029465975.1). Classification (NCBI taxonomy): domain Eukaryota; kingdom Metazoa; phylum Chordata; class Actinopteri; order Esociformes; family Umbridae; genus Dallia; species Dallia pectoralis. The sequence continues at coordinate 1,613,148 of CM055758.1, forward strand.
CTATCCAGGCCAGGGAACAGACACGGCCGAGGGCCAAGATTTGCAGACTTGGCCTGGGATTTCAGGTAAACTTTTGGGGCTGGGATTTGGGTTATAGAATTGGGGTTGAGCTTGCGGCTGGGTCAAGATTAAGGTTTGCTGCAGGGTCTAGGGCTGAATCTAGGGCTAGATATGGGTCTAGGGCTGGGTCTGGGTCTAGGACTGGGGCTAGGGTTGGATCTGGGGATAGGGCTGGGTGGAGGCTGGCTTTGGGACACTCTGCAGGCCCAAACACAAACACCAACCCCCATCAGAACCAGCCAACCTCCCACTGTGTAGCCGACCCCCATCAGAACCAGCCAACCTCCCACTGTGTAGCCGACCACCATCAGAACCAGCCAACCTCCCACTGTGTAGCCGACCCCCATCAGAACCAGCCAACCTCCCACTGAGTAGCCGAACCCCATCAGAACCAGCCAACCTCCCACTGTGTAGCCGACCCCCATCAGAACCAGCCAACCTCCCACTGTGTAACCGACCCCCATCAGAACCAGCCAACCTCCCACTGTGTAACCGACCCCCATCAGAACCAGCCAACCTCCCACTGTTTAGTCGACCCCCATCAGAACCACCCAACCTCCCACTGTGTAGCCGACCCCCATCAGAACCAGCCAACCTCCCACTGTGTAGTCGACCCCCATCAGAACCAGCCAACCTCCCACTGTGTAGCCGACCACCATCAGAACCAGCCAACCTCCCACTGTGTAGCCGAACCCCATCAGAACCAGCCAACCTCCCACTGTGTAGCGTTTTGCTTCCTCGCTACATTGGACTTTGAATCAAGTCTGAGAGACAAAGATGAAAAAGAATATTAAAAATGTGAAACAAAACAGCATTGATAGACACCTCCAGTAAATCTGCTGTCTATTAGCCAAACCTCTGCCCTAGTGTTTGTTATTAAATGTTTAAGTAACATGAATGTGAGAACCGTAAATAGACACGGTTCTCCATTTTAACTATCGGAATAACAATTATTTCATTGAGTCATGATTGTGCCTTGGGAGTCGTGGTTCTGACAAATGATAATCTCTCCTCCTGAGAGAACTCAGTGTACGTACAGGTGTAAGAGCTTGTTGAAAGTCTTTTAATGATTTGCATTCTGTGTCCTTCCGCCATCTCCAGCCGTTCACTGATCTATTAACCCAACCTTCAGGTTTCCGCTGCCGGGAAACAAACTGGCATTCTCCTGCTCAGAGACCTTGTTTGCCAAACACGATGCAAGAAAAGAAGTCACTTGACATTTGCTCATCAGCTCGTTGTTAGATCAGTTTGTTCAACATATTACATCAACTTCATGTGGTCCAGCTGCTTGTATTGGGGCATTTTATTTTATTTGTCTGTTATTTCCGCTGTCGGTTCCTCAGCAAGCGTGGACGGGCCATAAGGAACATCAGGCCAAAAACAGATGGGCTGTTTCACTGCTTGCTCAGCGGGCCTGTTCAACACATTGTTGGTGTTGCTGAATTAGTGTATTTGGGTTAGATAGATGTCTGGCCAATCATGCTGCCCACGGTGATGTCACAAGGCTGGGGGCGGGGCCTCATGTAGTCAGCATGTACCGGTAACGGACTCAAACTTCCCCTCTCCGAAAGTAAATAATCCTTCTGGCAAAACCAGTCGGCTGGAAATGAGAAAAATCTAACTACAGACATAAATATGAATATATTAAATGCGTCTTCATCTGTCATACCTGTCTATTTTCTAGTCTCAACACCCACCCCAGAATCCACCTGGCATCTCCTGGCATCTCCCCTCTCAGCTTCCGCCTTTGCCCTTCCTAACCACACTCCCCTTGCTATTTAAATTCACAAATTCCTAAGCGGATTTTCTCCGTTTAGCCATACTTTTAATCTTCGGTTTTCGAAAATGAGTGATGACTTCTTTCAATATAAAAAAGTGGTTTCTGACAGGCTTACAGCTACCTCTGAGGATTAGTTTCCTGTGGAGATGAGGTTTTCCTTTGTGCCGTCGTGAGTCTGTTTGATGGAGGTTTAACAGGCTGCGTTGCTGCTGAAATTGGATGCAGCTCTGGGGTGTTTGGGATCGAGTTGGGGAGATGGCCTGGGTTCGATACGGACTCCACGTGTGTGTGTGTGTGTTTATCGTGCTTTGCTCTGTTATGTTGCCTTTTTACCCTGATTGCCTTGTTTCCAACCCCACACACACACACATGCACACTCCAACACACACACACACACACACACACACACATAGTATCTAATATGCCTAGCCTTTTAACCAGCCATCTTTGAACAGTCTGTCAGCAGCATATTCAATCCCACCTGCAGCCTCCACTGCTAATCTAGCACCATGATATTCAAGCACTTTGTTGTGCAACCAAGCTGCCTGGCAACACACACACACACACACACACACACACACACACACACACACACACACACACACACACACACACACAGATACAGACAGTCACAAAACTTCTGCATCATTTCATTACAGCAAGCGGGTACAGACACAGGTGTGTGTCAGAAATAGCCCGCCTGTTTAGTGCACTTCATTTGACCAGGGACCACTCCCTGGTTAGTGCACTTCATTTGACCCGGGACCACTCCCTGTTTAGTGCACTTCATTTGACCAGGGACCACTTCCTGTTTAGTGCACTTCATTTGACCAGGGACCACTTCCTGTTTAGTGCACTTCATTTGACCCAGGACCACTCCCTGGTTAGTGCACTTCATTTGACCAGGGACCACTCCCTGGTTAGTGCACTTCATTTGACCAGGGACCACTTCCTGTTTAGTGCACTTCATTTGACCCAGGACCACTCCCTGGTTAGTGCACTTCATTTGACCAGGGACCACTTCCTGTTTAGTGCACTTCATTTGACCCAGGACCACTCCCTGGTTAGTGCACTTCATTTGACCAGGGACCACTCCCTGTTTAGTGCACTTCATTTGACCCGGGACCACTCCCAGTCTTTTACATGGATTCGGCGTTCCCTCCTGGTGCTGTAGCTCTGCTCTTTCCCAACCTCAGCCACAACAGCATTAACACGGCCAGACCGCGTTGCATGGTAACAGCCTGGCGCTGTGTCAAAACGACCAGAAGAGGCAACATCAACAGACGGAGGGGAAAAAACAACCAGGCCTTTGGTTTGATTGCATTGCGGAGACGCAGGCTTTCGTTAGTGACTTGTGGCTCAGTAATGATTGCATGTGTTCACCAAGAGGCTGTCAGTGTATGATTGGGACAGAGACTGTGGGTGGTACTGGGGGAGGTGGTGGGGGGGAGGTGGTTGAGAGAGGGTGGCTGTAACTTTGCCATGCTGGAGTCAACATTAACGTTGGTCTGTACTCTGTTTTGTCATAGAGATGGAAGAGTTCAATTTTTCTCTCCATTAATAGAGACGAGCAGAGTTCCTTTATTTATTTCCGATCATAGAGGTGGGTAGAGTTCACAGTTTTGCGAGTTTTGGTGATTGGCCTTGGGAGACCCAGTAGGGCACCTGAGGGGGGCATGGACCTTCTTATCCTCTATGTTTGCTCATCTGACGGGGCGGGTTTCCCCCTTCCCACAGCAGATTGGTGTCCCCCTACCCAGCAGATTGGTGTCCCCCTACCTAGCAGATTGGTGTCCCCCTACCCAGCAGATTGGTGTCCCCCTGCCCAGCAGATTGGTGTCCCCCTACCCAGCAGATTGGTGTCCCTCTACCCAGCAGATTGGTGTCCCCTACCCAGCAGATTGGTGTCCCCCTACCCAGCAGATTGGTGTCCCCCTACCCAGCAGATTGGTGTCCCCTACCCAGCAGATTGGTGTCCCCTACCCAGCAGATTGGTGTCCCCTACCCAGCAGATTGGTGTCCCCTACCCAGCAGATTGGTGTCCCCCTACCCAGCAGATTGGTGTCCCCCTACCCAGCAGATTGGTGTCCCCCTACCCAGCAGATTGGTGTCCCCCTACCCAGCAGATTGGTGTCCCCCTACCCAGCAGATTGGTGTCCCCCTACCCAGCAGATTGGTGTCCCCCTACCCAGCAGATTGGTGTCCCCCTACCCAGCAGATTGGTGTCCCCCTACCCAGCAGATTGGTGTCCCCCTACCCAGCAGATTGGTGTCCCCCTACCCAGCAGATTGGTGTCCCCCTACCCAGCAGATTGGTGTCCCCCTACCCAGCAGATTGGTGTCCCCCTACCCAGCAGATTGGTGTCCCCCCAGGGTCTATTATGTCACCATCCCAGGTTACTACCAGCTGACATTGTCTTACTTCAGGTGGCCTGTCTCTGGATGACCTTTCCCTCAACATTACTGCTGTGATTAATAATACCACTTCTGAATTAGCGTACATCAGAGCTAGGTTTCCTCAAAGCCTAAAAATGCTGCCTACAATCTTTGTGTGTTGTTATAGAAATATATGGCTCAAATATATAATTCACAATTAATTTGATACAGTGTACAGTACAGTGGATATAACAATAAACACACCCAGGCTTTTGTGACTAGGCCTTGGGTACAGGTGAGACTACACACACACGCACCCACACGCACACACACGCGCACACACACACACACACGCGCACACACACACACCCACACACACACCCACACACACCCACACACACACACACACCCACACACACACCCACACACACCCACAAATGCACACTGGTTGATACCAATTAGAGAGAGGGGGGTTCACATTTTGAGTAGTTCCCGCCCCGTACCATCGAAGAGAATAATTCAGAGGCGTCGTTATTTGATTATGGTCTGTCTCTATGACCCTGTGGTGGTGTTGGCTGCCTGCAATAAACACACACACACACACACAATGCGTGCCCCAATTAGCTTCAGCATCTGGAGTCCATTGATATGTTGTCATGGCATCGAGAGGAGAATTTCATAATGTTTGCATCTCAATCGCATGGAATGATTCAGTCGGTTCATTAATATTTGAAGATTGCTCCTTAAAGCCACGAGTTACCTAGGTTACCTAAACCCCACCCACCCTCCCACCAACCCTCCCACCAACCCTCCCACCTCACAGACCAAGTTTAATTTCTATCGTTAATAAAAACACATTTTTGAAACATCATTATGTTTTGTATGAATATTCGTCTCTGTCGGGTTTCCATCGCTCTCCATTACTCCCCATCGCTTCTCCTTCTTTTTCTCACACTCTTTTTACCCCCTCACCTTCCGCTACTCATCCTTCCTTTCCTCGTCTTCACTCTCTCCCTCATTTACTGTTTGAAGCAACTATTAGAGTTCTAACGCCACAGGAAAGCGGCTTCATTGAAATGCAATATAAAACTGCACAGAAAAGGCAAAGTTAACTAATGGGCTACAATTTTCAAACGAATGCAAGATTAAAGTCAATTGAATCTCCCATTGGGTTTTGACTGGAAGCCTTTGAAAAGAGGCCCACTGGGCTGGCTTCAGAAATGAAAAATAGGGCTTGTCCTGAAATATTAATAACATTTTATACCCTCATTACAAAATGCAATAACGTTTGTTCATGAAACTTCGATCTCAACTACCTTAAGGTATCTGAGGAGGTAGTTGAATCACCTGTCTCTTTCTAAGGTATGACCGTGCGAGGGTTGTTGGTTCAGCTTTTTTCTATAATGTATGGTGAGGGTTTTTGGTTCAGCTCCCTTTTTCTAAGGTCTGGTGAGGGTTGTTGGTTCAGCTCCCTTTTTCTAAGGTCTGGTGAGGGTTGTTGGTTCAGCTCTTTTTCTAAGGTCTGGTGAGGGTTGTTGGTTCAGCTCTCTTTCTAAGGTCTGGTGAGGGTTGTTGGTTCAGCTCCCTTTTTCTAAGGTCTGGTGAGGGTTGTTGGTTCAGCTCCCTTTTTCTAAGGTCTGGTGAGGGTTGTTGGTTCAGCTCCCTTTTTCTAAGGTCTGGTGAGGGTTGTTGGTTCAGCTCTCTTTCTAAGGGTTTCCACAACCCTTTTTGAATAATGTCTCTTAGGTCTCTTATTGTGCTCATCTCATCTCCTCCTGTCTTCTCACTCCTCCTCCACTCTCATCTTTTCTTTCTCTCATTTTTCTCTACTCATCTCCACTCCTTTACACTTCTCTCCTCTCCTCTGTTGTTCTGTTTGGCACCCTTTCTTATTGTGAGGATTTCCTTTTTTCTCAGACCAGGACTCAGAATGAGTGAGCAGGACGACGTTTCCTGACAATGTTTCAGTTGGTTAAAAGGGGAGCTATGTAGTAGAGAACTTCAGTAGAACCAAGCAGACAAAAGGAGTACTCCAAGCAAAGAGCTGAGAGGAGCGACGTATGTGTGTGTGTGTGTGTGTGTGTGTGTGTGTGTGTGTGTGTGTGTGTGTGTGTGTGTGTGTGTGTGTGTGTGTGTGTGTGTGTGTGTGTGTGTGTGTGTGTGTGTGTGTGTGTGCAACGCCACAGACTCCTCAGGATAATGTGTTTTTGTGTACTATTATTTAGGGAGCAAACAAGGCCCATGTTGCGTCAGCTCAGCTGGCCTACTTTAACTTTATATGATTATACCATGAATTAAATATAATATTCTCTGCAACTTGTTCCTGCGTTGAGTTAAATGAAGAGCAAACAAGCTGCACTCTGAAACATAAATGGAGATGGTTGGTCTCTCGTTCCTCGATGACATTCTCTACATCCTCCCTCTGTCGTCTCCGTCTCTCTCTCCTCTCTTTCTCTTTTCCTCTCTTCCTTCTCGCTCTCCTCTCTCACACTCCTTTTTACACTGTACATTGTGTGTTTTCTTTGTAGGCGTTGAGACGCTACAGCCTGTTTTACATTGTGTGGAAACGTTTGTGACGAGGCCCGGGTCTCCAACGAAGGAAACATGTATTTTGTAGAATGTCTTGTTTGCCCAGGCTATGTTGGCTGTTTGGTTAAGAAAGAGGAACCGGGCTGAAGAGGTGGGGGCCATTGGACCCAGTGGGATAATATAAGTGTCTCTGAGCGCCTCAGGATAATATAAAGTACAATGATTATCAGAGTACATTTCTGGATTCTGGATTCTGGAGGTCGTCTGCACAGTCAGACAGGTGGGTTGGTTGTACATGTATGTCGTCTGTCCGTGTTGTCTGTGGGGTGTCGGGGGGGTCTGAAACAGTGGTAGGCTAGCAGGAGAGATTAACAGGCTGGCAGACGCAGAGACAGGCTGGCAGACAGAGAGACAGAAACACAAGAGGAGAAGAAAGGGTGTTCTAAAAGGTATTTGTCTTGGTTGTCTCCGTGTAATGGGCTGGATTCTAGAAGTCATTAAGAACATCACTGTCTGTCTGCCTAATTAAGTCTGTAACATCTGGTCCCTGCTCAGAAGGATGCCACACACACACACGTAGATACACACCCTTCTGTGTGACATCTTGAGAGGTGTCATACATCCCAGTGATCGTCAATCAACAGGGGACTCATAGAAAACCTTTCATCACTAACGAGAAAGCCCTGTTTTCACTTCAGAAGAGAAAACACTTCCAGACAAATTTGATGAAAAGGAAATAGTGAAGGAATAGAGAAGAAATAAGTAGAAATAAGAGATCGGGAGAAGAACAGAGAGAAAAGTAGGTGTGTCATTAATTCCGTCTTAATGTTAGTGCCAATTACCTGCATTCAACTTCACATTTTGTTTTGCTGGCAATTAACTTGAGTAAAACTTTTTCTTTTTATGGTGCTTCGAAGAGATGAATTAAACTTTACATTTTATTGTGTCTGCCAATTAGCTGGAGTAAGCCTTCCACATTTATGTTGCTCCTAATTGGCTACACAGATCTTTGCCTTCCATAACAGGGAATTATTCATGTCTAGGTCAAAGGTTGGATGTTTCAGGTGCGCCCAAATCAATCCATGACACTAATTGACCGAGCAGTGGATAACCAACCCAGGGAACGATGTCCGAGGATATTTACAGATGACTTCATAATGTTTTCTGTATGATAATAATCAGCGCTGAACAACAGCACAAACGCTGGACAGCAAAAAACACAATTACATTTTTGATTTAACAAATGATGGCCCTCATATGACATTCATAATAAATACAAACATATCTGTAGTAAATTGAGAACAATATGCTACGGGCAATTTAAAATATAAGTGAGGAACGTCTGTCGAGATGCGTTGAGCCAACGTGACACATAAACACTGATGCAATGAGGTCATTAGCTCCACGGTTATCGCTTATCTGACCTGGCACAGAATGGGCGCTCCACGCCTAAAACACGCCGGGGCCACGACAGAAAACAGAACGTTGTTATATATAATATTAAAAACAAGACCTGAGTTAGACGCAGAAGGAGCCAATGCGTGAAAATAATTGGAGCCCAAGGGGTAATATTTGTTCTCCTGAAATAATAATAATTCTTCTGGTCTAGCATCGAGGCTCGGAGGGAGAAAGAGAATCTGGCATTATGTTTCCATCAATAACCGTTTGCTGTGGGTCTGCAGAGGCAGGGAGACATGCCTGCTCAATGCTTCCTTCATAGAGGGAGACATGCCTGCTCAATGCTTCCTTCTTAGAGGGAGACATGCCTGCTCAATGCTTCCTTCATAGAGGGAGAAATGCCTGCTCAATGCTTCCTTCATAGAGGGAGACATGCCTGCTCAATGCTTCCTTCATAGAGGGAGACATGCCTGCTCAATGCTTCCTTCATAGAGGGAGACATGCCTGCTCAATGCTTCCTTCATAGAGGGAGAAATGCCTGCTCAATGCTTCCTTCATAGAGGGAGACATGCCTGCTCAATGCTTCCTTCATAGAGGGAGACATGCCTGCTCAATGCTTCCTTCATAGAGGGAGACATGCCTGCTCAATGCTTCCTTCATAGAGGGAGGAATGCCTGCTCAATGCTTCCTTCATAGAGGGAGACATGCCTGCTCAATGCTTCCTTCATAGAGGGAGACATGCCTGCTCAATGCTTCCTTCATAGAGGGAGACATGCCTGCTCAATGCTTCCTTCATAGAGGGAGACATGCCTGCTCAATGCTTCCTTCATAGAGGGAGGAATGCCTGCTACATAAAGCCTTTGACAAGGACCTGGTGAGAAGTGGTGCACTAATACAGAGGAGTGTGTGATTTGGGAGTCTGGCGGACAGACACAGAAAAGCAGTTGTATGTCATGCATGTCGCTGGCCTCATTGTTTACAAGCGTCACATATTTTGTGCAGCTAATTTACCATGTTGGCATGTGAGGGCCGTTACGGGGAATGGTTATTAGGGGGAATAAATTACACTGAAATATGTTACAATAATGATGACCCTGCAGCAATCATGTCGTCAGCAGTGTAGTGATAATTTAGATTGAGGCAAATCTGTATGTGTGTGTGTGTGGGGGGGGCTGTAACATACTTAATACAAGATGTGGAAAGGTGATGAGGAGACGAGAACCAGCGAGGAAACGAGGAGAAACAATTCAGTGTTGGAATTTGCCGCATGTTTCATAATGTCACTTTCTCTCATTTGTTTATGTCTTTCATCGTTATGAACAGGTATAAAATAACACACAACTATCACTATGAACAGGTATATAATAACACACAACTATCACTATGAACAGGTATAAAATAACACACAACTATCACTATGAACAGGTATAAAATAACACACAACTATCACTATGAACAGGTATAAAATAACACACAACTATCACTATGAACAGGTATATAATAACACACAACTATTGCTATGAACAGGTATATAATAACACACAACTATTGCTATGAACAGGTATAAAATAACACACAACTATCACTATGAACAGGTATAAAATAACACACAACTATCACTATGAACAGGTATATAATAACACACAACTATCACTATGAACAGGTATAAAATAACACACAACTATCACTATGAACAGGTATATAATAACACACAACTATCACTATGAACAGGTATATAATAACACACAACTATTGCTATGAACAGGTATATAATAACACACAACTATTGCTATGAACAGGTATATAATAACACACAATAATCACTATGAACAGGTATATAATAACACACAACTATCACTATGAACAGGTATAAAATAACACACAACTATCACTATGAACAGGTATAAAATAACACACAACTATCACTATGAACAGGTATATAATAACACACAACTATTGCTATGAACAGGTATATTATAACACACAACTATTGCTATGAACAGGTATATTATAACACACAACTATGACTGTGAACAGGTATATTATAACACATTATTACATCTACTATTAACAGGCAGATTATAACACATTATTACATCCACTATTTACAGGCAGATTATAACACATTATTACATCTACTATTAACAGGCAGATTATAACACATTATTACATCTACTATTAACAGGCAGATTATAACACATTATTACATCTACTATTAACAGGCAGATTATAACACATTATTACATCTACTATTAACAGGCAGATTATAACACATTATTACACCTACTATTAACAGGCAGATTATAACACATTATTACACCTACTATTTACAGGCAGCACATTTACATCTACTATTAACAGGCAGATTATTTATTCTACTATTAACAGGCAGACATTATTTCATTTTGGATTATCTATCTCAACAGGCAGATTTAATACCTAACAGCAGATTATAACACATTATTACACCTACTATTTACAGGCACATTTGCATGAACCATATTTATTCTCATAAGACACTATTTCATTTTGGTCTATCAACAGCCGATTTAATACCTAACAGCTTTTTAAATAAAACCCAAATGCTGTTCTATTTTTCACAATTTCCGTCTAATGAGCTAGAGTTGAAGGTGTCAGCTTTATGGAAGTACACTAAATGCTGGTGTTAAATAAGCAGGAAGTATTAAAAATGACAACAATGGTTGGCACCAGAGAGATAACCTGCAAACTGCTCATATAGCTGTTAATACCAGCTGACGTTCAGTCCAAATCGCCTGCGTCAGAGCTTTAAATAAACAGGCATTCAAAGTATAACCCCTGAAGGGTCTGTCCCACCTAGACGGACTGAGCTCAATACCTCGCCGGCCATAATGCTTTCAAAGGCCGTACTTAAGTGTGCTAAATTGCTCCATCAGTGAACTACACTAGCACAGCAACATTCCCAATCAATAGCCCACACTATCTCCATTCCCTATCCTGGACCTCCAATGGAGAGATTCAATAAGTGTATGAAAGGTGTATTTAGGTCTAAAATAAGGCAATTTGTATGTAAATCGGCAATAAAGCAGAACTCCCACTAATGCATAATGCTTCCTGTTATTGGCTTGTGCAGCAAATCAAATGGCACTTTTTCCCTACCTGCCATCACTGCAACCACCCACATATAGCCCCTGGTCCACCTGTTCACCCACATATAGCCCCTGGTCCACCTGTTCACCCACATATAGCCCCTGGTCCACCTGTTCACCCACATATAGCCCCTGGTCCACCTGTTCACCCACATATAGCCCCTGGTCCACCTGTTCACCCACATATAGCCCCTGGTCCACCTGTTCACCCACATATAGCACCTGGTCCACCTGTTCACCCACATATAGCCCCTGGTTCACCTGTTCACCCACATATAGCCCCTGGTTCACCTGTTCACCCACATATAGCCCCTGGTCCACCTGTTCACCCACATATAGCCCCTGGTCCACCTGTTCACCCACATATAGCCCCTGGTCCACCTGTTCACCCACATATAGCCCCTGGTCCACCTGTTCACCCACATATAGCCCCTGGTCCACCTGTTCACCCACATATAGCCCCTGGTCCACCTGTTCACCCACATATAGCCCCTGGTCCACCTGTTCACCCACATATAGCCCCTGGTCCACCTGTTCACCCACATATAGCCCCTGGTCCACCTGTTCACCCACATATAGCCCCTGGTCCACCTGTTCACCCACATATAGCCCCTGGTCCACCTGTTCACCCACATATAGCCCCTGGTCCACCTGTTCACCCACATATAGCCCCTGGTCCACCTGTTCACCCACATATAGACTCTGGTCCACCTGTTCACCCACATATAGCCCCTGGTCCACCTGTTCACCCACATATAGCCCCTGGTTCACCTGTTCACCCACATATAGCCCCTGGTCCACCTGTTCACCCACATATAGCACCTGGTCCACCTGTTCACCCACATATAGCCCCTGGTCCACCTCTTCACCCACATATAGCCCCTGGTCCACCTGTTCACCCACATATAGCCCCTGGTCCACCTGTTCACCCACATATAGCCCCTGGTCCACCTCTTCACCCACATATAGCACCTGGTTCACCTGTTCACCCACATATAGCCCCTGGTCCACCTGTTCACCCACATATAGCCCCTGGTTCACCTGTTCACCCACATATAGCCCCTGGTCCACCTGTTCACCCACATATAGCCCCTGGTCCACCTGTTCACCCACATATAGCCCCTGGTCCACCTGTTCACCCACATATAGCCCCTGGTCCACCTGTTCACCCACATATAGCCCCTGGTCCACCTGTTCACCCACATATAGCCCCTGGTCCACCTGTTCACCCACATATAGCCCCTGGTCCACCTGTTCACCCACATATAGCCCCTGGTCCACCTGTTCCACCTGTTCACCCACATATAGCCCCTGGTCCACCTGTTCACCCACATATAGACCTGGTCCACCTGTTCACCCACATATAGCCCCTGGTCCACCTGTTCACCCACATATAGCCCCTGGTTCACCTGTTCACCCACATATAGCCCCTGGTCCACCTGTTCACCCACATATAGCACCTGGTCCACCTGTTCACCCACATATAGCCCCTGGTCCACCTCTTCACCCACATATAGCCCCTGGTCCACCTGTTCACCCACATATAGCCCCTGGTCCACCTGTTCACCCACATATAGCCCCTGGTCCACCTGTTCACCCACATATAGCCCCTGGTCCACCTGTTCACCCACATATAGCACCTGGTCCACCTGTTCACCCACATATAGCCCCTGGTCCACCTGTTCACCCACATATAGCACCTGGTCCACCTGTTCACCCACATATAGCCCCTGGTCCACCTGTTCACCCACATATAGCCCCTGGTCCACCTGTTCACCCACATATAGCCCCTGGTCCACCTGTTCACCCACATATAGCCCCTGGTCCACCTGTTCACCCACATATAGCACCTGGTCCACCTGTTCACCCACATATAGCCCCTGGTCCACCTGTTCACCCACATATAGCACCTGGTCCACCTGTTCACCCACATATAGCCCCTGGTCCACCTGTTCACCCACATATAGCCCCTGGTCCACCTCTTCACCCACATATAGCCCCTGGTCCACCTCTTCACCCACATATAGCCCCTGGTCCACCTGTTCACCCACATATAGCCCCTGGTCCACCTCTTCACCCACATATAGCCCCTGGTCCACCTGTTCACCCACATATAGCCCCTGGTCCACCTGTTCACCCACATATAGCCCCTGGTCCACCTGTTCACCCACATATAGCCCCTGGTTCACCTGTTCACCCACATATAGACTCTGGTCCACCTGTTTCTCACATACAATTTACCTGGTCAAATGTAGTGCACTTGGTACGTCTGTAATGTTTAGCTGCTAGATTACAGCCATCTTATCTCAATGAGTTTAGCCTCTAATATAAATGTCTCTATCGATATGAAGCAGCCTTTCCACAAGATAGGGTTCTGCTGTGTTTGTGAAACACACCCGTGTGTACACCCACACTCGCACACACACCTAGCACACACACTTAGCACACACACCTAGCACACACACACACACACACTCTCAAACCGCAGCACCGCAGATAATTCTGTTAGATAATTCCATCATGTACGCAGTGGTGTAACCAAGCATTTACTGCAAGCAGAATATTAATTTCACACTGAGTGTTGGATGCATTTTTTATTAATTGACTAGTAACATTGTTCCCGGAGAAATAAGTGCCGTCGGGTTATTGGTTAATATGGAAGATAATGCAGTCTCTCCATATTTACGTTCATGGGGAAGAGTTTGCACACCCACCAGGAAAGTTTTCTGGTTATATAATCTTTACTTCACACTGGTGACGGATGTGAAACACAATTTCACAAATTACACAGATTGAGCCACTTGAGCCATTGATTCCCTGGTGTTTCTATATAGATTTGGAGGGACTGTTTTATGTAGATGTAGACTGTCCTATGTAGATTTGGAGGGACTGTCTTATGTAGATGTAGACTGTCCTATGTAGATTTGGAGGGACTGTTTTATGTAGATGTAGACTGTCCTATGTAGATTTGGAGGGACTGTCTTATGTAGATGTAGACTGGTCTATATAGATTTGGAGGGACTGTCTTGTAGATGTAGATATGTAGATGTAGACTGTCCTATGTAGATTTGGAGGGACTGTCTTATATAGAACAGTTGAACAGTATAATGATGTACTTCAAATTGCGTTGAAATTGATATCTGACTGTTTTAGGACTCTTGCTTCTAAGACAAAACCAGATCAGGTTTATTTTCTTTATGGGAGGCTGGACCCTCCCAGGTTACTCTATTGATTTATTTATGATTGATATTTGCTTCGGTCTGACTGATTCCTTGTTAAGCCATTTTATGGGATCCTGATAGTGGTGCTGTACAAATCCCATCTGTTATTTTTGATGTTTTAAACATAATTAACAATCAATATAACATTTCATTTAACAGTTTTGTATATGTGCCAAATGTCATAGGCAGACAAATGCATGTGTCATATGATTAGGCTGGCCAAACCGTTCTTTAGTGAAACATCAAACATAATGTGGTGCCTTTTGGGATTCCTGTGTACTTGCACGTTCACTTTAAGGGGCCAGTGGAGGGTCTAATTAGCTCTTACACCCTTGATCATTTACGATGTCTCAGCTATTGGGACACTTGTGCAAATGGCACTGGCACATGTGAACCTGTGTAAGTAAATGGCTACCGGTGGAGTGGAGTGAGGATGGGTTCATTTGATGGAGAAAAATCTATTTCATATTTTTATTTTTTTATTTTTTTGGAATAACAACATCAAGAAAAGTCACAATACCGTCAAAACTCAGCAGTTTCAAATTCAAGGAGGACAATGCCAACATACGCGATGCTAACATACACGATGCTAACATACGAGATGCTAACATATGTGATGCTAACATACGTGATGCTAACATACGAGATGCTAACATACGGGATGCTAACATACGTGATGCTAACATACGGGATGCTAACATACGTGATGCTAACATACGAGATGCTAACATACGAGATCATACCATACAAAATGTTAACATACGCAATGCTAACATACGAGATGCTAACATACACAATGCTAACATACACAATGCTATTATACGAGATGCTAACATACGTGGTGCTAACGTACGTGATGCTAACATACGAGATGCTAACATACGAGATGCTAACTACCCGATTGACAACTAGAATGGCAAAGGTCTGCAAGGATGTAATTACTGAGCAAATTAAGAATAATTTTACAAAAGCTAGGTTGGAGGGAAACACTTTTCATTTCAATAAAAAAATATTATTTCAAACCTTTTCAGGTTTGGATAAATGACTATTTATACAATGTGATATCCCATCAAGGTTCCAAGCAATCTTGTTCTAATCAATAACATGATATGACAACCTTATTAGTCGAGAATCACCTGCTCAGTGCGAACTGGTAGTCGTTAATTCTTATACTGTCAGTACCGAGGATGATGGCTATAAATATTACACTGGAATGTTTATTCAAATATCTCAGAAGGACAGAAATTATTCCAGGCACACAGTTTATTGTTATAGGTTCATTGATTATTGAAGAGATGAAAATTTGATGCTTGACTTCTGTGTTAGATTCTCTCCCGCTAGCTAGAAGGTTTGGAGTGAAGTTAACAGCCGATGAAGCTGGACTTCACACCATCAGTGTTTCCTCGGCCAATTCTAAAGAGCAACAGAATTGTCATCTCAGAAGTGCTGACAGACGGCAGACGATATAAAGAGGGATTTGGAAGGTCATTATAACGCCGAAATTCAAACGCATCCTTTGGGTTGATAAAACGACATTTAACAACTGTGGCATATCTGTGATGATTTCATTAAAAAAAGACAGGACTCAGCATTTATGTTTACTCTCATGGCAGCCAAGATTGCATTTTCCTAATAAAAATAGCAAATAAAAATAGAAATGAATATCACTGTTTTGACAAACATAATAATGAGTACTGTGACATTTGCCAACTTATCTGTATCTGCTAGATGAAATTGGAGTCAGTGATGTGGCTAGTGTGAACTAAAGTATTTATAAGTAAAATCCTTTAGTATTTTTTGCTTCTCTAGTCCTCCTGACATCAATGACACCCACCACACAGTTTAAACATGTAATTCAGAGCCACAAATCAATTCAAGAGTACAATTCAATAAATAATAATGGTAAATAATATCATGGACCAGTGTGTATTCCATGGGCTGTCTGGTACAGGGCTGAAACAAAAAACTACACAGACAATTGTTTTGAACCATTTTCAAAAAGGAAAGCGAAGTTGAGATGATGAATTTGACAGTTTTTCTTCTGATAAAGCTCAGCATCGGAAAATCCCTGCAAAATGTACACTATTAATTTATTAAAATGTTTTATGTCCTTCCATGAAATAACATCCAAAGGAAAAACAAGCAAAATGGTCATTCCGTTGGTGTGTGTGTTTCTCCATAGATATCTTGTTTTAGCAAGATCTATTGAAAGCCAAAGTAATGGAATTCAGTTGAGCGGTCTGTCTGGTATATTCTGATCAGTAGAAGATTGCACTATTGACCAAGTGTCAGCCGCGTAGCGATGCGATGATTGAATAAAAGCGTATACATAATAGAACCTGAGAACCTGCCTGGGCTGACTGCTGTTGCCTTCTAACAACACCACGAGAAATTCTGAAAATCATTACCCCCCTACACAAGCACACACACATGCACACACACACACGCACACACACACACATACAGATACATGTAGGTTGGCAAGAAGGCACATACATTTGCAGACAAACACACAGAGCCTTTACTTTGCTAGTTCATGCGACCCAACCATTTAAAGAAATAGTTGTATTTATTTTTATGTATGGTTAGTTTGTTTCTGCTTCTTTTCTTCCTGCTCCCTCTCCAACTTCCTCAACTCCTCCTACTCCAGCTCCTCCCACTTCTTCAACTCCTCCTACTCCTGCTCCTCCGACTTCTCCAACTCCTCCCACTCGAGCTCCTCCCACTTCTCCGACACCTCCTTCTCCAGCTCCTCCCATTTCTCCTACTTTTTATTCTAATAATCTTGCTTCTCCTTCAGCATCTCCTTTTTCTCCTGCTCCTCCCACTTTTACTCCTTGTTTGGTTATACCAGCTCTTCCGGTCTCAAGTTTAGAAAGCGGGTCAATCTCTGTTTACATGTGGGAGGGGCTTCAACCACCTGAATGCAGACATTTGCTGACACTGCCTTATGATATCTCTTAGATCTTCACTGATTGGTTCAATGCTCATCATGTCCTGCAAAGTCAGCCAGTAATCGCCGGTAAATTGAGCAAAAAATGCTGTTCCATGTTCTTTAACTTGTTTATTGTGATGAACTAGGAGGGCTTCTACAGGGCATATCTCTGACCTCCTTTTTGTATTTTTTTTAACACCAGAAAACCCAGTTTTTCAACCAACAGCTGGAACTATTGTTTCATTATCATTTTCAGCTGCTCTTAATTGAGTTAATTAGTACTTTAATTTAAGAGTCCTTTTGTTTCTGGGTTTTGTGGCTCATTATTTGCTCTTTGGCTGTTTGGTGTTACATGAGTGCTACCAGTTTTTTTATGCTTCAAGAAATATCTGTGCCTCTGTCCTCCTTGTACCAGCGTCGTAACATTATTATTTTGTACAGAATTAACATTATTGGCTGACAATTAGGGTCCTCAAGTGAAACACACTAGGCCGGGAGGACAAAAAAAGAGCAGATGCTTTTTCAAAATGCCAGGGCCGGTTTCTAGTCCCAGTCTCCCTCTGAAGTGAGTGTTTGTCACAAATGGAATGTGATTTCTCTGAGGGCAGTCCTTTGAACCACTGGCTGATGCCTTATCCCATCCAGGTGATGTTAAAATGTGTCAAGCAAAACAAAGGTAC
Organism: Dallia pectoralis; assembly: GCA_029465975.1. Taxonomy (NCBI): domain Eukaryota; kingdom Metazoa; phylum Chordata; class Actinopteri; order Esociformes; family Umbridae; genus Dallia; species Dallia pectoralis. Next base: position 1,631,254 of record CM055758.1, read on the forward strand.
TCCGTACTCTTTCAGATGCTACGTCTTAGACTTCAGAAATGGCGTTACAAATCTCTGGAGGCTGTGTCAACTGCCATCTGTCACACATAGATGTGTCATCCGTTATGGAGAATAAAGCTGCCTAACTCAAGAAAGCCTGCACTCTTCCTGACATATATATAATGTAACAACCTCCACTGCAGTCAATTAGAAACGTTCTTTCGTATTTGTTGAAACAGGAGAAATTCCCTCATTTTTCCTCTGAACACAGTTTTATTTTCTTCTTCTCGTCCCGTTTTCAAACGGGAGCCATATCAAAATGTCAGTCGAGGTGCAGCTCTGGGAGATGACAGGCCCAGTGCGTTGGGAAGCCGGAATCTTTCCAACTTTTTCCTCTGTGAACCCTCTTCGTTTCTCCACTGAACACATCGATCATTCCCTGATGGATATATGATGGGCTGTTGAGAGACAGGAGCAAGGAAGACAGTTTGGGACCGATGGAATCGGGTGGAGAGATGAGAGGTGGAGAGATGAGAGGTGGAGAGAAAAGAGAGAAGGCGAAAGGAGAGAGTGAGAGACTAGAGAGGGAGCGAGAGATTGGCAGAGAGGTTGAGAGAAGAAGAGAACACAGAGAGACACTCTGTTTAAGTGGCTCTTTCTGTCTCTATTAGCAACCTGGTGAATCAGTTGTCAAGTGACTCCAGAACAATGGAAGGACGTTAGTCCATATCACTTCAAATAACGACGTGAGGCTGTGAGACCGATAATGCTTTTCTATATTATCTGCCCAATAGCTTCATCATTTGTCATTGCGTGTAAAACCAAAAGATTATATGCTTAAGATTAATTTCAACAGCCTCTGTCCAGCAGGTCTCTAATACAGTCAACAGCCTCTGTCCAGCAGGCCTCTAATACAGCCAACAGCCTCTGTCCAGCAGGTCTCTAATACAGTCAACAGCCTCTGTCCAGCAGGCCTCTGATACAGTCAACAGCCTCTGTCGAGCAGGCCTCTAATACAGCCAACAGCCTCTGTCCAACAGGCCTCTAATACAGTCAACAGCCTCTGTCCAGCAGGCCTCTATTACAGCCAACAGCCTCTGTCCAGCAGGCCTCTGATACAGCCAATAGCCTCTGTCCAGCAGGCCTCTAATACAGCCAACAGCCTCTGTCCAGCAGGCCTCTAATACAGTCAACAGCCTCTGTCCAGCAGGCCTCTAATACAGTCAACAGCCTCTGTCCAGCAGGCCTCTAATACAGCCAACAGCCTCTGTCCAGCAGGCCTCTAATACAGTCAACAGCCTCTGTCCAGCAGGCCTCTAATACAGTCAACAGCCTCTGTCCAGCAGGTACAGTCAACAGCCTCTGTCCAGGCCTCTAATACAGTCAACAGCCTCTGTCCAGCAGGCCTCTAATTCAGCCACCAGCCTCTCCAGCAGGCCTCTAATACAGTCAACAGCCTCTGTCCAGCAGGCCTCTAATACAGTCAACAGCCTCTGTCCAGCAGGCCCTCTCTAATACAGCCAACAGCCTCTGTCCAGCAGGTCAACAGCCTCTGTCCAGCAGGCCTCTAATACAGTCAACAGCCTCTGTCCAGCAGGCCTCTAATACAGTCAACAGCCTCTGTCCAGCAGGCCTCTAATACAGTCAACAGCCTCTGTCCAGCAGGCCTCTAATACAGCCAACAGCCTCTGTCCAGCAGGCCGCTAATACAGCCAACAGCCTCTGTCCAGCAGGCCTCTAATACAGCCAACAGCTTCTGTCCAGCAGGCCTCTAATACAGCCAACAGCCTCTGTCCAGCAGGCCTCTCTCTCTCTCAGCAATTTAGAACTGCTTATCCAGGCTCAAGCCAGATGGGAAATCATTCTCAAACACGTTCTCCTTATAACCCATTTGTCAGTAGCTTAAAGCATCTCTCTCCTTTGTGTTGGTCCCAGCACAGCCCGCAAATCGCTTTTCAGAACCACCAGAAGAGCAAATAAGTGACATCCGTAGCTCAGTTAGAGTCGCTGGCCCGGTCTCCTGGTCCGGCACACATGGACTTCTTTATGGACTCTCCTGTTATCAATAGAACGTTAGCCCCTCGCAATAACCCACGCCTGATATTGGGAAATAATGGTCCAGGAGGTTTTTTTGTGCTTGCCCTGCATAAATACTCGCAGGTCCCCGCCAGAGGTAGACCCAAATTCAATACCAAGTATGTATCTTTGAGATTGATGAGCTCCAGGTTGTCTGGGGGCGTCTCTTGCTCCCGTTCTTTCAGGCAAACATCCTTTGACGTGAACGGAGAACAGCCAATACTTCAGCTAGAGCTGTTTTGAAACGAAACGAAGTAACTGGTTGCCGGAGGAGTCTGTCCACTTCGCCTTTACTTCCTGGTGTTCCCGGTGTATTGTGGGGCGACACACGACACACCCTAACATGCCGTTACACATCATTCCCGTCCTCAATCTCTTGCAGGGTTTTGCAAGAGTGGTTTCACGGAAGACAGCGCCCTCGTGTAACTACAATGGAAAATGATCTAAGAGTGAGGAAGAGAGGGAGAGAGGGAGAGAGGGAGAGAGAGAGAGGGAGAGAGAGAGAGAGAGAGAGAGAGAGAGAGAGAGAGAGAGGGAGAGAGGAGAGAGAGAGAGCTCTAGGAGAGAGGGAGTGAGGCAGTGAGGGAGAGAGGGAGAGAGGGAGAGAGGGAGGGGAGAGGGAGAGAGGGAGAGAGGGAGAGAGGGAGAGAGGGAGAGAGGGAGAGAGGGAGTGAGGGAGTGAGGGAGTGAGGGAGTGAGGGAGAGTGGAGAGAGGGAGAGTGGAGAGAGGGAGAGTGGAGAGAGGGGGAGGTGGAGAGAGGAGAGAGGAGAGAGCTCTAGGAGAGAGGGAGTGAGGGAGAGAGGGAGTGAGGTAGAGAGGAAGAGAGGGAGTGAGGGAGTGAGGGGGAGGGAGAGAGGGAGAGAGGGAGAGGGAGAGAGGGAGAGAGGGAGAGTGGGAGAGAAGGAGAGAGGAGTGAGGGAGTGAGGGAGAGGGAGTGAGGGAGAGGTGGAGAGGAGAGAGGAGAGAGCTCTAGGAGAGTGGGAGTGAGGGAGTGAGGGAAAGAAGAGAGAGGCGCTCCTCTCCGAGCAAGGAGGGTGGGGTCTCTGAGGATGGGCGTATCGGGGTGCGCTCAGCATGAGGGGATTAGTCGAGTGTTCTGCAGGGTTCCCCCGACACACTGGAAGGAGCCAATTAAACTATAAACAGGGGGGCTGTCGTGAGTTCCTCTCCTCGACAAAATAACCAACATGAAGTGGATTGTGAAGACGTGAGTGTTTCTTCACATGGACACCCCCCTCCTGACTTCAGCTCTCTGACATAAGGCACGGGAGTAGCGCTAGGAGCTCTCTTTCAACCCAAAGCGTTCTAACTACAGGCTTAATTTGCGGTTTCACGCCACAACAGATTCCCATCAAGCGGTGCGGGGTGTTGGGTCTCGACATGAGAGGCCACGAAATGATAAACGACCTACTGCTGCTGTAGAGATGTTTAGCCTACCCCCCCCACCCCCCACCCCAAGTCTTTGTACTGCTACAGGAGTGTGTGTGTGTGTGGGGGTTGTACACACACGACTTCTGACATGACTAGTGATCTGCACAGCACTTCACACAACCCAGAGGAGCAGTCGTGTGTGTACAACCCCCCCCACACACACACACACTCCTGTAGCAGTGTGTGTGAGTGTGGGGGGGTCACACACGACTTCTGACATGACTGGTGATCTGCACAGCACTTCACACAACCCAGAGGAGCAGTGAGGAGTTTTTCATAGGGCATCAGGTAACCAGCTAGCCCCATTAGCATGTATAGAAATGTCATTAGAGTCAGAGACTGGACGTCTCTAGAGCCTGGGACCGGACATCTCTAGGGACAGGGACTGGACATCTCTAGGTCCTGGGACTGGACATCTCTAGGGCCTGGGACTGGACATCTCTAGGGCCAGGGACTGGACATCTCTAGGGCCAGGGACTGGACATCTCTAGGGCCAGGGACTGGACATCTCTAGAGCCAGGGACTGGACATCTCTAGGGACAGGGACTGGACATCTCTAGGTCCTGGGACTGGACATCTCTAGGGCCTGGGACTGGACATCTCTAGGGCCAGGGACTGGACATCTCTAGGGCCAGGGACTGGACGTCTCTAGAGCCTGGGACCGGACATCTCTAGGGACAGGGACTGGACATCTCTAGGTCCTGGGACTGGACATCTCTAGGGCCTGGGACTGGACATCTCTAGGGCCAGGGACTGGACATCTCTAGGGCCAGGGACTGGACATCTCTAGGGCCAGGGACTGGACATCTCTAGAGCCAGGGACTGGACATCTCTAGGGCCAGGGACTGGACATCTCTAGGGCCTGGGACTGGACATCTCTAGGGCCTGGGACTGGACATCCCTAGGGCCTGGGACTGGACATCTCTAGGGCCTGGGACTGGACATCTCTAGGGCCTGGGACTGGACATCTCTAGGGACTGGGACTGGACATCTCTAGGGCCTGGGACTGGACATCTTTAGGGCCTGGGACTGGACATCTCTAGTGCCAGGGACTGGACATCTCTAGGGCCTGGGACTGGACATCTCTAGGGCCTGGGACTGGACATCTCTAGGGCCTGGGACTGGACATCTCTAGGGCCTGGGACTGGACATCTCTAGGGACTGGGCCTGGACATCTCTAAGGCCTGTCCCTCTCTCTCACACTCACCACCCACATTCTCCTGCTCTCTCTTTCCTCATTCTGTCTCACCCTGAGCCTTTTCTCTATCCTGCTTCATAACTGAAGGTGAACATCTGGTGACCGAGAGAGGATGGAGATCGGAATGAAGTAGTGAGGAGAGAGGGAGGAGACGGGAGTAAAGTGGTGAGGAGAGAGGGAGGAGAGAGGGAGGAGACAGGAGTGAAGTGGTGAGGAGAGAGGGAGGAGAGAGGGAGGAGACAGGAGTGAAGGGGAGAGAGGGAGTAGAGGTGTGACAGGACTTCCAGTCAGGATCCCCGTGTGTGAGACAGCACTGATTAGCCATCTTAATTGCCTGTCGTCGTCTGCAGCCATGGTTTCATCTTCCTCCTCCTCTATGCATGATGAATGTTGTCCTGCTGAGCAGAAGATCAATGTGGTGAATGGTTCCACTTTTGGTCAACACCTACTTCCTCTTGCCACCGTTTTGGTGCACTTGAGACAGCCCAGTCCAAGCACCAAGTGTTCTTGCTATTCAGAGCTGGGTCCCCGAGAAATATGTCCAATATGTCCAATATGTACACCATACGACTCCAATATGTACACCATACGACTCCAATATGTACACCATACGACTCCAATATGTACACCATACGACTCCAATATGTACACCATACGACTCCAATATGTACACCATACGACTCCAATATGTACACCATACGACTCCAATATGTACACCATACGACTCCAATATGTACACCATACGACTCCAATATGTACACCATACGACTCCAATATGTACACCATACGACTCCAATATTGTCACGGCCGTAGGGTGTAGTGCAGGTAAAAGCCATGTGCAGAGCCAGGTAATCCGTTCAATTAGGTTTATTCGTGACACAAACACAAAACAAACCGACAACGGCGAAAAGGACTAACTGGTTAACTGAAAAGCAAACGTGCGCATATCGCGACTTACATATAAAACAACCCAGAAACCACAATAGTCAAAAACAACACTCACCTCTAACATAATGTGACATGGAAACAATGAACAGCAAACAGTGACATCTAGGCAATCCCTTTATAACCCAGTGATTACAAATCACCAACAGCTGTAACCAACAAAAACCAGGAAGTGGGCACCCGAAACCAGACAGTGCAGTACCCTAACTCACCACTCGTGACAAATATGTACACCATACGACTCCAATATGTACACCATACAATTCCAATATGTACACCATACGACTCCAATATGTCACCATACGACTCCAATATGTACACCATACGACTCCAATATGTACACCATACGACTCCAATATGTACACCATACAATTCCAATATGTACACCATACGACTCCAATATGTACACCAATATACACCATACTCCAATATGTACACCATACGACTCCAATATGTACACCAATATGTACACCATACGACTCCAATATGTACACCATACGACTCCAATATGTACACCATACGACTCCAATATGTACACCATACGACTCCAATATGTACACCATACGACTCCAATATGTACACCATACGACTCCAATATGTCACCATACGACTCCAATATGTCACCATACGACTCCAATATGTCACCATACGACTCCAATATGTACACCATACGACTCCAATATGTACACCATACGACTCCAATATGTACACCATACGACTCCAATATGTACACCATACGACTCCAATATACACCAATATGACTCCAATATACACCATACGACTCCAATATGTCACCATGTCCAATATGTCACCATACGACTCCAATATGTACACCATACGACTCCAATATGTACACCATACGACTCCAATATGTACACCATACGACTCCAATATGTACACCATACGACTCCAATATGTACACCATACGACTCCAATATGTCACCATACGACTCCAATATGTACACCATACGACTCCAATATGTACACCATACGACTCCAATATGTACACCATACGACTCCAATATGTACACCATACGACTCCAAGAAAGCGCTGTAATTATTTAAGGCGATCCGTTTCATATCGTGGGCTGCAGATCAGATGAGACAGAGGAAAAACCGTGTTAGATTTCTTATGAATGTATTTTTTGGTTAATTGTGCTGGGTGCTTTTGAAAATGTCTACAGGAATACAAAACAGATTATTATTGTTATTATATAAGATATTGTTGAAAGGGAATTTCACATCACGGGCGAAAGAGAAAATCGGTATACATAGCTATTAACTTGTCCATCCATGCATCTATATGGTGAAATAGCAAGCCGCTAAATCTAATAGAATGGGCCTCTATTCGCAAGCAGTAACCATTTGACTGTCAACTGATGCCAGACACAGCAATCAGGGATTGTCGGCAAGAGATTAAAAGATATTTTCCTCTTCAGGCGAAGTAAATTGGTTTTGGATTAAGGCTGATTGATTGCCTTGGCTGAGGAGTAGGCTTCAAGAAGGGTGCATCCAAAATTGCCCCACGTTTTACTATAGGTCTGTGGTCAAAAGGAGTGAACAGCGTAGGGTGTGAGGGCACCATTTGGGTCCCCCGGCAGAAGTCTGTTTGAAGCACACAGCTCCGAACACAAACACCAAGTCATTTCAGCCCAAGCTACTCAAGGAAATCGGGTCGGATGGAATCGATGGATATTATGTAGCAGTAACTCGCAGCACGAATCAGGGCTATCATTATTAGGCTTGGAGAAATATTATTCAAAGGTTGCTTCATCTTCTGTTTTTTGTTGTTGTTGTAACAAATGTCATGTTCGGTGTGTGTGTGTGTGTATGTGTGTGTGTGTGTGTGTGTGTGTGTGTGTTGGGTTCTCCTCTTGTGTTATACCCATCATTTCCATTTAATAGTAGAGAACACCTTTTTTCACTAAAGTAAACGTTCCTGTATCCTCCAACATAGCATCTAGCTACTCTTCACAGTCGTTCTCTGCCACTTGAAAACATTTGTTATTCCCATTTCTCTTCTACATTTGCAATCAACGAGGTATCAGCAACCGTTTTGAGATTTGTTTGTCTATGAAATATTCACTGGGAGCTATGTCTGTTAACTGAGGTATTTTGGTGACTACTTGTACGCCTCATTCAACAGAGTAAACGTCAAGTTAGGAGGCTTCACCAAAAGTGGCCGTGTTCTCTTATAGGGCACACTTCCTGAACACTTCAAGTCATGTGGGGAAGACTTCTATTTGGGACACAGTTGTGAGGGAGCTGATACTTTTCTTTTTAATAGCAGTTCCATTAACACAATTGTGTAATTTATAACAAGAACGCCGATAAAAACGCTCATATGAATTTAGAAGACAGTTTCGAGACAAACACGTGTTTTTTTATAGTATTTTATAACTTGCTCAAATTAGTTATTTTATTACATTGTTGCCACTGGCTGAGAGAAATGTGACAACCAATATACTGTGTGATGAAAAATACCTCAATCAACCCCAAACACAGGAAAAAGTCTGAATCAATAAATGCTTACGATACCCCTTTACTGTAAAATAGTTTTGTGTTACTGTTTTGCGTCTCACTTTTGTTCGTGTCATATCATTCTGATGTGTAACACATGATAATTCCAGACACAATACATGTGTTGGAGGATATATTCGCTTGAAATTGTTTCATTTTGAAATACGTTATTTCTAATCACACAGTTATCCTGTGGTAATATGTTTGTCTTATTGTGTGATTCTTAAACCGTTTTGAGATTCTATGAAAATAGGGCATTAGAATTCCAGTAAGTTCTTTTTTCCCTACTTATTCCGTGTTAACACTTTTCTTATGTTTTTGTTTTCTCACACGTCTTCTGCGTTTTTGGGGGGAAAAGTTTCTCAGTAAGCACTTTAGCACCTGCATGATAAAAACATTTTGATTCGATTTAAAAATAGTACCAACTTCTCTCTGTGTCTCTGTCTGGATGCTTGAAGTCATGTACTGCATTTTAGATTAAAATTGTCTTTGATTCCCTCTTTGTCTATCCCACTTTTGTATTTTCCTTTCTCCCTTTCACTCTCTCAAACACTCCAACTAACTTATTTTCTTTCTCTAACTTTTTATTATCTCTTTATCTCTGTTCTGTCTCTCTCTACTCTCTCTCTCCACTGAGCTAGTCTGACATTTAACATAGTGCCATTGATTCTCCAAACTCTGTCCTCAAAGGGCTATAGAGGAAGACACTCCAAATCAGCCCTCAAGATTAACACCTAACATCCTCCATTACTTCTAACCAGTCATCATCCCTATATAACATCATCCATTACTTCTAACCAGTCATCATCCCTATATAACATCATCCATTACTTCTAACCAGTCATCATCCCTATATAACATCATCCATTACTTCTAGACGAGACGACGCCCAGTGGTTTGTCCTTGGATTTGTTCCCCACTTCCTCTGTTTTGGTCAATTAAACGCCCAGAGGAAACCGTACCCTGGTACTGATGACACCACGCTCGTATCCTGACGCGCTACTGCACACAAACGTACTGATGACACCACGCTCGTATCCTGACGGGCTACTGCACACAAACGTACTGATGACACCACGCTCGTATCCTGACGGGCTACTGCACACAAACGTACTGATGACATCACGCTCGTATCCTGACGCGCTACTGCGCACAAACGTACTGATGACATCACGCTCGTATCCTGACGGGCTACTGCACACAAACGTACTGATGACACCACGCTCGTATCCTGACGCGCTACTGCGCACAAACGTACTGATGACACCACGCTCGTATCCTGACGGGCTACTGCACACAAACGTACTGATGACATCACACTGTCAACTATAAAAGACTTAAGACAGACTGATGTTTTCACATCCAGGTTGTGTTGGACATTTAGGATGTGTGCAAAAGACCCATCCTCTCTTCATTAATGGGACATTTGTCAGTCAAAACCTACCTAGGTTGAATTAATAAATCCTTAAAATCAGATCAGCAAGTTGCTGGTCGAGAGAAAAATCGAATAAGATGTAATTTCTTATAATGAGCACTGTCTGGCCGTACCTCAATTAAACACCGTCTGATATTGTAAAGCTGCGTGGTAATTATTGACCGTGCTGCAGAGACAAATTAATGCTGCATGAGGAACAGACGTGACATGATGCTAATGGTTTGTGGATAGATGGTGTCTGCTTGTTTATGGCTGAGATGCTACAAACAATATACCCAAACACACACTGTATTTCAAATAGGGAAACACACATTTATACTGGAACAGACAAAACTAAAATATGTTTTAAAAAAAAAAAATCCATCCAGTATGAGTAATTGTTTTGAGCTAATATTCATAATCTGAAATAAGATAAGGACCAGAGAAATGTCAATATCATAAAACTGTTCTCCCTACTAACCAGGAAGTAACTTCAGTGTTCGGAATGACTAGGAGTTAATAGTTGCGGCTCAAAACTTATACTGGAAATGTGAAATATAAACACAATTATAATGGATTGAAGCGGATTTCTTCACAGCCCAACATGGCCCACTTATAAAGGGAGACAGATGTGACAGAGATGTGACAGAGATGTGACCGAGATGTGACCGAGATGTGACGGAGATGTGACGGAGACGTGACGGAGACGTGACGGAGACGTGACGGAGACGTGACGGAGACGTGACGGAGACGTGACAGAGATGTGACAAAGATGTGACGGAGATGTGATAAAGAGGTGACAGAGATTTGACAGAGATGTGACGGAGATGTGATGGAGATGTGACAGAGATGTGACAGAGATGTGACAAAGATGTGACGGAGATGTGATAAAGAGGTGACAGAGATTTGACAGAGATGTGACGGAGATGTGACAGAGATGTGATGGAGATGTGACAGAGATGTGACAGAGATGTGATGGAGATGTGACAGAGATGTGACGGAGATGTGACAGAGATGTGATGGAGATGTGACAGAGATGTGACAGAGATGTGACAAAGATGTGACGGAGATGTGATAAAGAGGTGACAGAGATTTGACAGAGATGTGACAGAGATGTGACGGAGATGTGATGGAGATGTGACAGAGATGTGACAGAGATGTGACAAAGATGTGACGGAGATGTGATAAAGAGGTGACAGAGATTTGACAGAGATGTGACGGAGATGTGACAGAGATGTGATGGAGATGTGACAGAGATGTGATGGAGATGTGACAGAGATGTGATGGAGATGTGACAGAGATGTGACAGAGATGTGACAGAGATGTGACAGAGATGTGACGGAGATGTGATGGAGATGTGATGGAGATGTGACAGAGATGTGACGGAGATGTGACAGAGATGTGATGGAGATGTGACAGAGATGTGACCGAGATGTGACAAAGATGTGACGGAGATGTGATAAAGAGGTGACAGAGATTTGACAGAGATGTGATGGAGATGTGACGGAGATGTGATGGAGATGTGACAGAGTTGTGACAAAGATGTGACAGAGACGTGATGCAGATTGCAGCCGTTAATGTTTTGCTTGTTGAAAAGGTTTAGTGCCAAATGCACCTATTCCCCATAATAACACACTACCTTTGACCCGAGCCCACAAAACCAGACTTTGGAGTGGTGCACTCTGAGTCCTGGACAGTGTGTGTCATACTGAATAAGGGACATTTGGAACTAATATTCTTCTGAAAGACAACCAACAAAGTGTCCCTATTTTACTCCCCTCTACTGGCTCTTGGCATCACCCGTTCCCTCTCTACAAACTACCCTGAGGATTTATTCTATATAAAAAGACGTTATGAAAAAAGATCCTCCCCCCTGAGAGATATTATCATTACAACCTTTTTTTAAAGTACAAACTTTTTTCTCTCTTGCTTCCTTCTCTCCACACATGACTCTCTCTCCACCACTTGTTCTTTCTCAAGGTATTTCAGCGGGAAGAAAAAAGTAAAGAGAGAGAGAGAGAGAGATAGAGAGAGAGAGGGTGAGAACTGAGAAGAAAGAGTGAGCTCTGTCAATGGCAGTGAGCACTTGACTAAGTCTGGCTCTACTACAAAGGTGAACACATCTAACTGTCAATAGCGTCAGAGGACCGCCTGTCTTCTGCTAGATGGGAGGATGGAAGGATTTGGGAGGGGGGAGGGAGGTGGAGATGCGGAGGTTAGGTGTTGAGAGGAGTTAGACTGGTGGAAAGGGGAGGGGTGGGGTCTCTTAGAGAGAAAGAGATACTTTGATATTTGGGGGAATGTTAGAAGGCTGAATGTAGAGAAACGATACAGGGAGGTTGGGGATCTAATTACCGGCGCCATAATTGGGGGCTGGGGAATAGGTTGCGGTCCTCTCAACCCGCACTGCAGATCAATTATGTTAAGAGAACATCTGTAAGTAGAGCTTAATGAGGTCTATTACAGCAACATGCGCTCGCTGGCTGCAGCCTACCCTGACGGTGCTGCCTGTCAGATCCCTGGATGAGAGGAGGAGGGAGATGGAGAAGAGGAGGGAGATGGAGAAGAGGAGCGCGTTAGTGACTAGGGACCCGCGAGAGACAGGAGGAGAGGAAGGAGTGACTGCTTAAATAGGAGCGGTAGACAGGCGATCCGGCTCAGGTCTCCTGCTTTCTCCGACCTGAGAGTAGCCGATTAATAAAATACGGACAGGCGGAGAGAGGGAACAGACACTCGTTGCCGGGAGAAGGGGAATAGAAGAGGGAAGACTGGCTGAAGAAAGGCGAGTGTGAGAAATAGGACAGAAGTCTAGTGGAGACAGGTGGTGCTTTTGCATCCAGCAGTGGCGTCTCAAACACGGCTTTTATTGGCTACAATTAGTGGCAACAACTCGCATGATCAAGCGGCAACTTTCTTCAACACTGTAGCCACAATATATAAATTTGCGCTACTTATTAAGCGCTCATTTTAATACAATAGGAAATAGTATAAAGGACTGTACGATTAGCGACACTTTTGTTTTCAATGTGACACTCAGAAGATCAAACGAAGAGAGATAAAGCGCCGACCGTCAACGACTATATTTACGCATGAGCATCCCTCTGAAAGAAGGTAGGAGACTTAAATGTTGTTGTGTGGTGGTGCTGGTGGTGCTGGTGGTGGTGCTGGTGGTGGTGCTGGTGGTGGTGGTCTGGTGGTGCTGGTGGTGGTGCTGGTGGTGGTGGTCTGGTGGTGCTGGTGGTGGTGATGGTGGTGGTGCTGGTGGTGGTGGTCTGGTGGTGCTGGTGGTGGTGGTGGTGGTGGTGCTGGTGCTGGTCTGGTGGTGCTGGTGGTGGTGGTGCTGGTGGTGCTGGTCTGGTGGTGCTGGTGGTGGTGGTCTGGTGGTGCTGGTGGTGGTGGTCTGGTGGTGCTGGTGGTGTGATCTGTAGCCAGTGCTGGATGTCCGAACACTAGTGGAGAGGGTTAGAATTAAGGGTTAAGCCGAAAGAGCCGGTTGAAATGAATGGTCTGAGGATAGTGAAATGGTTAAGCTGATGGTAAGCATGTAGACCTAAGCTATACGAGGAAAATATATCGCTTCAATCCTGCCTGAAAAGAGTCTCTCTGTTATCATTCTGGTTGAGTCAGAGCAACCGGGCAACCGGGGTTTGTGTGTGCGTGCGTGGGTGCGTGCGTGCGTATGTGTGTGTGCTCGCGCGTAAAAACGGAAAGAGGGGGACCCGGAGAGAGATTGTTTCTGGGCGCCATGTAACAACCAGTGATTCTTCGAGGTGATGATGCCCGTTGGCAAAATGTTTCGGCAGAGATTTGTCTCTCAAGGTACCTCACCACATTAAGCTGCCAATTTACGTGCAGTACATGCAACCCCCCTATATTCCATTAAATCAGGCTCTATGTCAAGATCTCTCTTTTAAGCATATTTAAATGTGTTTTATCTTTTACACTTTTCCATGATCATATTCTCCTCGAATGAACTGTTGTGAATGCGGAGGCTGAAGTAGGGAAAGTGTATAGGAAAAGAGCTGTTACACGAATGGGCTAAAGCTTTAAATTGCCTGATTATAGAGATATGGTCGCTTTGAAATAATTCAATCCATGACAAAAGCTAATTACAGGCAGGTAATACCCTGTCAGTTTTAATGCGTCCCATCACTCAGAACAGGCAGAGGAGCTTTTTATGACCGGGTCTCATTACCAGTCAGCGTTTTAGTGTGTGTGAGTCCCATATCACTCTATGCAGTCCTGGTCAAACCTAGTGCACTTTAGAGAGGCAATGGTACCAGTTGGGAGTGACTCTTCCTGACTGAGCTTGATTGGCGTGGCCGTGAATGTTAACTACTGACTTTTTCCTCTCTCTCTCTCTCCTGTGTCATTTTCTCCCCCCTCTCTATGTCCTATCTCAATCTTCACCTTTCTTTCTCCCACATTCTTTTCATCTGTCTATTTTGTGTACTTAACTTTTGGTCTGTGGAGTTATAGTTGTATAGTGATTGTGTGCGTGACTGTGTGTGTGTGTGTGTGTGTGTGTGTGTGTGTGTGTGTGTGTGTGTGTGTGTGTGTGTGTGTGTGTGTGTGTGTGTGTGTGTGTGTGTGTGTGTGTGTGTGTGTGCGTGCGTGCGTGCGTGCGTGCGTGCGTGTGTTCCACGACGTTTAACTAATGACTATTTGGATTTGAATGAAGATGTAGCGGTGGTGCCAATCAGTCCTGACGAGCAACCCACACTGACAACTGCTGCGCAGGCGCGCATGGCGTTAATTAACGTTATTTAATAGTAAAGCACACAGAGGTGGAGAGGAAAATAAAAGTATCATTATCAATATAGTCGTATTCTGTTAGAGGAAAATAAAAGTATCATTATCAATATAGTTGTATTTTGTTAGAACGCTGTTTTACACAGCTCAGCTGTTACACCATCATCACAGCATATGTTTTACATAACGTGTTTATATCGTGTTTATATCGTGATTCAATCATGTTTATAACGTGTTAATATTGTGCTACTTGTGCATAACGAGGTAACAGGCTTGGATCCCAGGTCCCGGTCATTTGCTTATTCATACACACCGAGTTTACTGACCAATGTTGATTGTATTGGACATTTACATATACACATATAGGGCCATATACACATATAAACATACACACCATATCGGGGAAGTAATTTCACATGGAATATGACCTATTGATGGTTTGGAAAATGTCATGTGATATTAATGCTCGCCTGTCTCAATAAGAAGAGCCTCCCAACAAGGTGCTTCCAAAAAAGAAATATTACAACATTTAACATAAACTACATGATATAACCTGTAGTCCAGAAAGTATCGATTTCTCAGTTTAAAGGATTGCTGGCTTCACATGAAAACTGTACAATAAACAAACATGAAAACGGTGCAATAAACAAACATGAAAAAGTACCAGAAAGAAAAGGAAATTTTATTTAACAAATGTGTAATATGAGGGTGGGGCAGGGTGGGAGGGCGCACAGCACGCACGCACCCGGTTAGTCTGCGAGCTGTCGGTAATACGTGTGAATGACCTTATCATTGTCATGGTGTCTCTGTGGACCTCCGGGATTGGTTTGGAAGATCATCAAGCGCAGCTTTACTTTAGCTCCAGTATCTGCTACAGCAATAGGCTATATAACCACGACTCAGAGCAGCGGCGGATATAAGGAAGAACACCTGTAGCTTGTGTTGTCTCTAAAAGCTGCCTGGTCTCAGCACGTTCATGCTCTGATGATCTGATGATCTGATCATCCAGGAGGACCTCGTTATCTCCGCACGGCTCTCCTCTCCGCTGGCCAGTCCGTGGTTGAGAGATATGTCAGTTTGGTGAAGTTAACACGCAGGGGATATATAGGCAGGTGGATTGTTGGAGTGTGGTGGTGCCGGTCCTGAAGTTAGCTCTCTGGTTCAGCCTGTTTCAGCCTAACTTGGTTCAGAAAGGTGAGTGGAGGAAGACCGGTTTGATTAAAAACTATTGTAGGTTTGGACTATAATCACTTTGGCATAAGCCTGTAAACCCATCGATGACGCACCCTGCGTGAGTTACTCCTTGTGTTGTTCTTTTTTATTGACTTATATTCTGTTGATAATAGCCTTTATTGTTATTGTCTATAGCCAGACAGCCTGTCAGAATTAAGATGAGTTTGTTCGTGAGGTAATGCTTTAGAGTCACCTATCATCATACGGCATGTCTGCTGGAATTTGGTATCGTTCAGGTGTTTTCGGTGAAGTGATGTTTTGGTTATATTTATTAATAAGACCATACACACACACACGCACACACACGCACACGCACACACACGCATATAACTACAATCTGATGTGGAATGATCATTCTATTTATCTCTCTGAAAGCTGTTCAGTAAATGACTTAGGGTTCTTTATGTTTCCACTGTGATATGAAACACTGGCAGGTCCGTACACGCACGGAACCAGCCAGCCGGCTGTATGCACTGGCTGTATGCACCGGCTGTATGCACCGGCTGTATGCACCGGCTGTATGCACCGGCTGTATGCCTTGTAGTTTGCTACGCCAACGAGCACGCTGAGCACGATAGGATTGGGAGATTAGGGCGCCGCTAAGGGGTAAGCATATGCCTTTGTCCCCCCGTCATTTGTTCGCTGGCTGCCACTCGCCAGGCTCTCTGCGAATGACTGTGCGTGCGTGCTGACTGTGCTGCGTTCGTGCGTGCTGGCTGGCCGATCTAATTTCATACCCGAGCGCTGTTGTGCCAAACGCGGTTCTATCACATCCCGGTGTGCGGTTCATTCATATCGGAGCCGCCTCTCTCTCCTCTCTCTCCATCTCCTCTCTCTCTCCTCTCTCTCTCTCTCTCTCTCCGCTCTTCGGTCTCGATCCTCCTCTGGTTTGTTTATTGTGGGTTTCTCCGCGCGAGGACGTGGGTTCCTAATTGTAACAAAAGCGAGACACCCTGTGCGCGAGAACGAAGCGGAGCCGTGCGTGCGTGTGTGCCTGCGTGCGTGCGTGTGTGCGTGCATACAGCTGGCTGCTCGGTCACTTGGCCACTGAGAGAATCCAACCAGTCGGGGATATTCGGGTCTGCGGCTGTTCTCTGGTTGCATGGTGATTTGGGATCCCGACGAGGGTCAACAAATGCAGAAAAGGGAGAAAAGTTTCGGTAAGACCATGGGGTTTATTTGAGCTTTTATTTGTGCGGAGGTTGGTTGTTTGTTTGGTTGGTTGGTTGGTTGGTAGCCTGTGTGTGTATAATGAGGGGTCTCGGTGCCCGCATGTATTATGGGCCGTTCTGCTTGGACCTGATGTGGAGAGCTGAGAGAAGTTACACTGCTTTAGATCAGATGGTGTACGGTTATTATAAATGCCTGTGTGTAGCCTTATGTTCAGGTTGTCTAGATGTCTGCGTTATTTAATGTAAACAATAAATGGTTTTAGAAAAAATATCAGACAAAACATAGTCAATTTAGAACAAGGAACATGGAAATGCAGGGTTCAGAGGAGGCGCTCCAATTCAGCACACTATTTCAGAACACTATTTCAGCACACTATTTCAGAACACTTATTCAGCACACTATTTCAGCACA
>CM055758.1:1650886-1683386 GCA_029465975.1 Dallia pectoralis
GCACTCCTCACTCAGTCACACCAGAGAGGACGTAGTAGAAATAGAGAGGGAGGAAGAGAGAGAACGTCTGTATGTCTGTAGTTGGATGACATCGGGATCCATGGCCTCATGTATGTATTTCCATTCAGGTGTTAAGTCTGTGTCTGTTAGGTTTCTATGTGTGTGTGTGTGTGTGTGTTTAATCAACGTGTGTAAGTTCTGTGTGAGGTTGTGTGTATGTGCTTCTTATGTGTGTGTGAGTGTTATGTCTGTAAAAATCCAGACACTGCGTGTCCTTATTTGCTCAAGATGTCCCTCAGTGTTTGTATGGAGAGCTGTCTTTGGCACTTTGTTAGCCTTACAGCGTGTCAACGCTAACAATTAGCATAGTATTACATGAGTGCTAACAGTTAGCATAGTATCATGTGAGTGCTAACAGTTAGCATAGTATTACATGAGTGCTAACAGTTAGCATAGTATCATGTGAGTGCTAACAGTTAGCATAGTATCATGTGAGTGCTAACAGTTAGCATAGTATTACATGAGTGCTAACAGTTGGCCAAGAATTGTAAGCGCAAAAAAATTTTCATGATGATACATGTACCTGATTTTTACATGTACCGTAAACAGTTAGCCGAGCTTTACACCACTGAGCTCTAATAAAACGTTAAACATTCTTCTAACCTTTCCTTATTTCCAGGTACGAAAGCGGTGACAAAATTGAACGAGACCCTCTAATCTGTGACTCCCCTCCCAGGTATACAAATGCTCTCCGTCCAGCCGGACACCAAGCCGAAGGGCTGTGCTGGCTGCAACCGGAAGATTAAGGACCGATACCTGCTGAAGGCGTTAGACAAGTACTGGCACGAGGACTGTCTGAAGTGTGCCTGCTGTGACTGCCGATTGGGGGAGGTGGGCTCCACCCTCTACACCAAGGCCAACCTCATCCTCTGTCGCAGAGACTACCTACGGTAAGACCACGCCCCCCCCGAGGGCAAAGCCACGCCCGTCGCTCTTTGGCCCCCGTAAAGGCTTGTCTCTAAGCCCAGATTCTTCACACGGCTGACAAATCGTTACCGCAGCCTCTTTGGCACAGCGAGGTGGAGACCTGATTGGAAGCGGAGACCTAATTAGCCACTCTGATTCCATCTCGTCTCGCCATTTCCCTTTGTTGTCTGGCTACTTAGCTGAAATGACACTCCTCCAGCGTCGGTTGAAGTCTCAGTGCCGTTCTCTTAGCGATGTCAGGGGGGCCTGTTACCTCAGTCAACTGTGTATTCAGGCCACCAGAGTGTCTTTGTGATGCGGCCCTCAATACCTCTCTGTTGTGCCTTAATGGAGGTGTCGAGACATGGAGAGGAGTCTCTGTTCCGTTGAGGACCACCCTGCTTTCACGATACTCCTCTCGGCGTCGTTCTCTGTGTCTCTCAGTCACACTCCTCCACCAGCTGCCAGCTAGGACTCTACCTGCGGTGCTGCTCCCAGCTGCCTATTTGAAAGCCTGTAAATCGCTTCAGAAGTTAAGGAAACAATGGCTCTGGTACTGTAATCGCTGAAAAGTACAAGTTCTTGGAGGGCAATTTAGGGGTTCTTAAGGTTGAAGCTTTGGAGAAGCTTTCAAACCATAATTTTTTAATGGTTCCTCGAAGAACCATGGAATACATATTTCTGTATATAGTTCTATATAAACACTTTTTTATGTGAGGAATGTATAGAGGGTTCCCCCTGTAGTTCCAAAGTCAAGAATTCTCCCTAACAGACAGTCAGTCTAGCTGGGGAACACAGAACAGGCTGTGGGGGAACAACCTCAAATGTTAACTGGGGAACACAGAACAGGCTGTGGGGGGAAACTGCATCCAGACATAAAGATGCAGAAGCAGATTATCTTCCAGAGGGAAGGGTCATTATACAGCCTCATCATCAAGCCCCGTAGTCTGAACTTTAATTACAGAAAAGAAACAGTAGAATCGCAGTCATACCTCAGCTACTCAGTTAGAGGTAGTGGTTTTAGGAGGTTAGTCACCAGGTTTTTCTCCTACTTTTTTTGATGTTCCTTTTTGTCTAAACCACACCTCTCTTTCAACCAGCGGCTGTACATACATTATAATACTTTAGAATACTTTATTGTTTTCAATATTAATAGTATATTATTAGCACATGGTCTGTTTTATTGTCTCACTACGGTGCCATCTGTCTGTTTTCAGTCAGTATTGGTGGAATGAGCCAGGCAAGCTAAGTAATAGACCAAAACTCAGTCCCAAATGAAGCCCTTTTCCGTGTCGAGTGCACACTTCTCACCACAGGCTAACGGGTCATTGGGGCACTACGTAGACAGTAGGGTGGCATTTGAGACACGTGCCAATTCCAGCGTGTTATTCTGTCATCGTCGGAGTTCAAGGTGACTGGATTGATTTGATGCTTCGCTATCAGCCAAGTAATGACTCACACACACGCAAACACACACACGCTCACACACACACAACCGCAGAACACCACCACTACTCATCTGATCTGATTGTCTGAGCAACAAAGAAACCAACCATGCCTACATCAGAGGCAATCAATGCCAAGATGCAACAAGAATCCCAACAGACACACACACACACACACACAGAAAGACATGCACGAGCACACACACATTAAAATAATATATTTGTTCTACTTATCTTGTGAGTGTAAACTCATTTTAGAGCTTGGATGGTGTGGGCATGTTGCTTTTGGACGGCTGGCTGGATGGATGGATGGAAGCAGCGATAAAAGGAAGATTAATTCCCTCTGCATTTGAGACATTCTGTAAAAAAGTAAATTATTCTATCCTTCATTATAGTCTTCCTCTAGCCTCCTCCACCCTCCCCCAGTTTCACCCCCAGTGTCAGACTCCCTCTCAGGAGAGACGTGGTTCTGCTAAGCAGGCCGTGATGCTATTAAAGCAGACATCTCCAGGGTTAATAGAATTCTTCAGGGGTCTACATCGCTGTGGCCGTGTCCAAAACCTCACCCTTTTTATTTTCCTGTGCACTTTTAATTCTGACCAGAACCCGGGGGAGCGGCTCTTGGCGATCGGGCCAAAGTAGTGCACTGACCAGGTGGTGCACACCCCCCCGGGTTGAGATGTACTAATCCCACTGTGGAAACACGACGCAAACCCCGAAAATGTGAAATAAAATAAGAGAAAACATAGCTGGGACACTAATGTTCCCAGTCGTCACCTATTCCCTCTGTACTTCACACTAAGGAAGGAAGAAGGGGTCATTTTGTGAATCGTTTTAGGGTGCCAAGTCTCCGTGTCACATTTTAGAGTTTACGAACCCAACGGTTATGGCTTTACTCTTAACTCGGCCTGTTCATATTTGGTTCCGCTAAGTGGTGATTAAGATTTGATAATGAGTCATCTGACTTCATATTCATCTGAGATTGAGTCGATCATCTGACCTCATATTCATCTGAGATTGAGTCGATCATCTGACTTCATATTGATTAGGGCTGTAGATGAGGATTAGGGTACTACATGGGGATTAGGGCATTAGATGGGGAATAGGGCACCATTTGGGATTCAACCTGTGTTACCTGCAGCACCACCCAGGTGTTTGTCAAGGCCAAGCGGTCCACTGCCTGTGTGAAAGCTGTTAGGCTTCGGTTAATGGAAAACTGTAAATTTCAGGCATCCATTTTAAAGACGGCACCGGGGAGAACACTTATTTATTTATCTATGTATTCATTCATTTTTTTTAATCCAACTTCAATTTTCCTCTACACTGGGTTCACTAAGATTGTAAATGCAAGCAAACATACAGTGCCAGCCGTCTACATGGTCTGCACGGGATTTATTACCAACGCTTTGGAAAGCTGGATATCAGGAAGAGATAACCAACATGTGTCCTCAACCGCACCCTATCCTTTACAGCTTAGCCTATTCCCCAACAGCCATAGGACCCTGGTCAAAGGAGTGCACTTCATAGGTACTAGGACGGTGTTTGGAGCAGCCCTCAGGTAGAACATGCAGCAACCTAATCACAGCTTCTTACTCTTTTCATTCAAATCACACTTTGTGGTTCAACGGGCCACCATAGATACGCAGGTATGCAGATGAACACGCAGGTATGAAGATGAACACGCAGGTATGCAGATGAACACGCAGGTATGAAGATGAACACGCAGGTATGCAGATGAACACGCAGGTATGCAGATGAACACGCAGGTATGCAGATGAACACGCCAGGTATGCAGATGAACACGCAGGTATGCAGATGAACACGCAGGTATGCAGATGAACACGCATGTGAATCAGGGCTTTCTCAGCTTTTGTTTCTGATACAGAACAAAAAGTGTTCGTCTTGTGATGCATGGAGTCAGTTTGTGTGACACAGGCAGAGATATCTTTAACTTCATGACCACTTAATGCGTAAAGAAAATGCTGGTGTTTTAGAACCTAGTGAGCAGGTGTCCTAGAACCTAGTAATCGGGTGTTCTGGAATCTAGGGAACAAGTATGTATTGATGAGTCTGGGATACAGACGTCTGGGATTTCTTGTTTGAATCCTTTGATGAGCGATGGAACGTTGGTCATTCCTGGTTGTTCCTGTGTCATGTGATGGGTAGGTGGTCATTCCTGGTTGTTCCTGTGTCATGTGATGGGTAGGTGGTCATTCCTGGTTGTTCCTGTGTCATGTGATGGGTAGGTGGTCATTCCTGGTTGTTCCTGTGTCATGTGATTAATGGGAGTATGAAGGATGATGGAGGAGTAGAACAAGTAAATTAACACGACCTGACGACTGCGTGTGTTTTCTTTCTCTCCATTCCCTCCCTCCCTCTCACCCCCTCTCTCCATTCCCTCCCCCTCTCTCCATTCCCTCCCCCTCTCTCCATTCCCTCTCACCCCCTCTCTCCATTCCCTCCCCCTCTCTCCATTCCCTCCCCCTCTCTCCATTCCCTCTCACCCCTCTCTCTCCATTCCCTCTCACCCCCCTCTCTCCATTCCCTCTCACCCCCCTCTCTCCATTCCCTCTCACCCCCCTCTCTCCATTTCCTCCCCCTTCTCTCTCCAGTCTGTTGGCAGAGACAAGGTGCCGTAGTTTGAGAAAGGTACATGTTAGGATTAGTCCTTTACAGATTAGATAGAATGATAACACACATCACTAGCTGACCTCTGACCCTGCAGAAATCCAATTTTCAGAGATTGGACAAGTTTGCAGAGAGATTGGACTGATGTAACGTTTCAGAAGTGATGTCTGTATGTAGTGAGTACAGAGATGGGAGCGGGGCAGAGACAGGAAAATGGAACTGATGGATTGTGTCAGAAGCGATGTCTGTATGTAGTGAGTACAGGCTGGAACGTAAAGGTGGATGGGTGATTTCAACTGAGCAGAGAACAGAGGAGAGGAGAGACGGGGAGGAGAGGGGGAGAGGAGAGGGGGAGGAGAGGAGAGAGGAGAGTATATGCGATTGGATGATATCGAGGAAAGCCAAAACCAAATGAGGCCAGTTACAGGAAATAAATTGCTTTCACATTTTCCCTCCTCCTCACAAAAGCAGTACGTTTGATCTGAATGGAAACACAGTGGAAGGTGAGAGAACGCTTCACTTTACTCAATTGGTCTACCAGATTTGACAGGAAGTGACCTGCAGAGCTGTGGACGGAGCCTTTCCCATCACACCAGTGACAAGCTGGGTTAGACGGTGAACATGACAGCAGATGTTATGAAATATGAACCACCTCCGTCCTCAGTAGGGCCCCCCGTACCTCCGTCCTCATAGGGCCCCCCGTACCTCCGTCCTCATAGGGCCCCCCGTACCTCCGTCCTCATAGGGCCCCCCGTACCTCCGTCCTCAGTAGGGCCCCCCGTACCTCCGTCCTCAGTAGGGCCCCACGTACCTACGTCCTCAGTAGGGCCCCCCGTACCTCAGTCCTCAGTAGGGCCCCACGTACCTCCGTCCTCAGTAGGGCCCCCCGTACCTCCGTCCTCAGTAGGGCCCCACGTACCTTCGTCCTCAGTAGGGCCCCACGTACCTCCGTCCTCAGTAGGGCCCCACGTACCTCCATCCTCAGTAGGGCCCCACGTACCTCCGTCCTCAGTAGGGCCCCACGTACCTCCGTCCTCAGTAGGGCCCCCCGTACCTCCGTCCTCAGTAGGGCCCCCCGTACCTCCGTCCTCAGTAGGGCCCCACGTACCTCCGTCCTCAGTAGGGCCCCCCGTACCTCCGTCCTCATAGGGCCCTGCGGCCCTGTGTTCTTTACCATGTGGCATTGTACGACCAATCGGACGCGAGGGAGGACACATCGCATATCCCTAGACAACGGGGCCCCGTGGATTAACTAATATCCGGGGTCAGGTCCGTGCCGCTACGTTTCTGGCCTATCAGCTGCTCCGGCCCAATCCCAGCCACATCAACCAGGGTAATGAAAAATTAATTGAATCAGTAACGTTGTGTGATTGAACTCATCCATCAACATGGATGCTTTTTAATACCCGCTGTGAAACAACAAGGCTTTCTGTGACCAGGTAGCCCTGTTGGTAATGAATATTGACTCAGGCCGGGTCTCAAACTCCACACTCTTCCCTAGTTAGTGCACTAGGGCCCGAGGAGCGTCGGTTAGGAGAAGTGCAGCGGCGTGTCATTTGTGACCACCACACAGATTGCGCTTAATTCATTGAGGCAAATCGAGACGCCTTTTGAAAAGGCCGTCTCCGAGAGCTAGCGGTTAGCGGGTCGTCATTCCGGCGTGGCGCGTTGAGCGGTATAAGTGTCAGCGTTTTACCTTTTCTTCAAGGTTTCATTTTAATTTTCAACAGCCAAATGTTAATAATAACTTGGTGATGCAATTATTCAACCCATTACCTGCTGACCAGGCTGAAAGCCTAGCTCATTTATTAACACGCTGTGAAGCTAAATGAACTCTCCTACGGTGGAACACTTCACAAATGCAGCAATACTGCCACCGCCACTAGCCCATAAGCGCTGGTCGGAAGTAGCACCCTACGTAGAGTATAGGGTGTGATTTGGGACAGTGGCAGGATAGATATCCTGATATCCGTCCTCCCTCCATTCCAGCTACGTGTTATAATCCTGTCTCCTGCTCTTATAGATTAACCTGTAGGACCTTCATAAAAGCTCTATATTCACATCAAAGGGAAAGGAAGGTGGCACTCGGCATTGTGGGTAGCGAGTCAGACCTTCCCAATGGCGCTCTGTTCCCTGTGCCTATCAACACTCGGCTCAACCCCCCGCGGGTCAAAACGAGGGCATAGCAAGGAACACCGGGACATTGGGGAGACCATCCTACTTCCCCACCCACTCAGCCGGCGGTGAACCGTAATCGCTCCCGGCCTGCTGAGCGCTTTGGAAATTACCGTCGTCTTTGTCTTTTTAATTACACTTAAACGCAGTTTTGGAGGCTATTTGACCTTTGACAACCCCTCTTTGTGGGTCAAGCCTCAGGTCATTCACATGCATATATTACCCGACCTTCTCTCTTCATCCCTCTTTCATCCCTCTCTTCGTCCCTCCCTCACTGTCTGGCTGTTACCAAGTGAGGAAGAGGATTCGTTCAAAAAACTGTCTCACTGTAAGATTTGAGTGTGGCAGGATTGAAATGGACTGAAATGTGTTAAGGATTTTTAGTGTCAGTGAACTTATAAATAATTGGATGTCAGTGCCGTTAAACCTGTGGTGTCAGTGCCGTTAAACCTGTGATATCAGTGCCGTTAAACCTGTGATTTCAGTGATGTTAAACCTGTGATGTCAGTGCCGTTAAACCTGTGATGTCAGTGCCGTTTAACCTGTGATGTCATTGCCGTTAAACCTGTGTTGTCAGTGCCGTTAAACCTGTGGTGTCAGTGCCGTTAAACCTGTGGTGTCAGTGCTGTTAAACTTTACCTGTGATGTCAATATTCATTATGTCACAGTGTTTAAGATTCCTGTCATTTAAGAGAACAGAGGTTACATCCCCAGCCTCTCTTATTGTCCTCCACAGGTGAGGCCTAGCGTACAGCACATCCCCAGTCTCTCTTATTGTCCTCCACCGGTGAGGCCTAGTGTACAGCACATCCCCAGTCTTTCTTGGCCTTCTCCCCTGGCCACAGTGCACCCACACTTGGCTTCTTCCTGTCTTCTGCAGGCATGTGAGAGTCTGATAACCAGCCGTTGGACTCCCTCCCACCACCCCTTCTGGCAGGAGGCTCTTTGTTTTGTTTTCAGGGATTGGGGGGATTTGGGAGGCCGGGTTTGGCTCTGTTCCATGGTTTTAAAACCTTGAATGCAATTTGACCCCCTTAGCTGTCCAAAACCAAAACATGCCCTCTCCCAAATCTCTCCAACTGCCCCCCCCCCCCCATATTGTAGTACAACCATGGTATTGTATAAATAGGCATGTGTCCTCAGGGAGGTGAGATGAGAAGGGAGGTGACAGGGGAGGGGAGCCGAGAGTGGATGTGGGAGGGGGAGGTGAGAAGGGAGGGGAGAGGGGATGTGGAAGGGGGAGGGGACAAGGGAGGTGAGAGGGGAGGTGACAAGGGAGGTGACAAGGGAGGTGAGAGGGGAGGTGACAGGGGAGGTGAGAGGGGAGGTGACAGGGGAGGGCAGGCGAGAGTGGATATGGGAGGGGGAGGTGACAAGGGAGGTGAGAGGGGATGTGGAAGGGGGAGGTGAGATGGGAAGAGGGGGGAGGTGACAGGGGAGGGGAGGCGAGAGTGGATGTGGAAGGGGGAGTGTAGTGTGATGTAGTCTGATGTAGTGTGTGTGTGTGTGTGTGTGTGTGTGTGTGTGTGTGCATTAATGTATGCATGTGTAAGGTCTGAGGCAGTCTGTCTTCATGTGGAAGGTCTGAGGCAGTCTGTCTTCATGTGGAAGGTCTGAGGCAGTCTGTCTTCATGTGGAAGGTCTGAGGCAGTCTGTCTTCATGTGGAAGGTCTGAGGCAGTCTGTCTTCATGTGGAAGGTCTGAGGCAGTCTGTCTTCATGTGGAAGGTCTGAGGCAGTCTGTCTTCATGTGGAAGGTCTGAGGCAGTCTGTCTTCATGTGGAAGGTCTGAGGCAGTCTGTCTTCATGTGGAAGGTCTGAGGCAGTCTGTCTTCATGTTTAAGGTCTGAGGCAGTCTGTCTTCATGTGGAAGGTCTGAGGCAGTCTGTCTTCATGTGGAAGGTCTGAGGCAGTCTGTCTTCATGTTTAAGGTCTGAGGCAGTCTGTCTTCATGTGGAATGTCTGAGGCAGTCTGTCTTCATGTTTAAGGTCTGAGGCAGTCTGTCTTCATGTGGAAGGTCTGAGGCAGTCTGTCTTCATGTGGAAGGTCTGAGGCAGTCTGTCTTCATGTGGAAGGTCTGAGGCAGTCTGTCTTCATGTGGAAGGTCTGAGGCAGTCTGTCTTCATGTGGAAGGTCTGAGGCAGTCTGTCTTCATGTGGAAGGTCTGAGGCAGTCTGTCTTCATGTGGAAGGTCTGAGGCAGTCTGTCTTCATGTGGAAGGTCTGAGGCAGTCTGTCTTCATGTTTAAGGTCTGAGGCAGTCTGTCTTCATGTGGAAGGTCTGAGGCAGTCTGTCTTCATGTGGAAGGTCTGAGGCAGTCTGTCTTCATGTTTAAGGTCTGAGGCAGTCTGTCTTCATGTGGAATGTCTGAGGCAGTCTGTCTTCATGTTTAAGGTCTGAGGCAGTCTGTCTTCATGTTAATCTTCATAAAATTACCATTTTAACTATTTATTCATGTGAGATTGAAAAGAAACGGGAGGCAAGAACATAAATGTGATTCTGGTTTGTCCTTGGCCATTCTCCCAGCCAGAGAAACTTAAACACAATAAGTGCTTGATAAACATGTAGTCCTTTATTTCTGGGCACCATTAAAGCTGTGTGTTGAGTGTGAGAGAATTGTCTGTCCGTACAGAACCAGGCAGCAACAACCAGAAGGCTAAAATCCATAGAGCACCTCCATTATACAGGAGGGCATCCAATCTATAATTGGTTTGGGGTTATAAGAAATCAATATGTCCTTAGGTCAAGCCTTCCCTTCATTAAATGTGTATCTGAACACCCTGCAATGATGAGGAGAGGATTACTATAGTATGGTAGGATGGAGGCAGTGGGGAGGAGGAGGAGGCAGGGGGAGGAGGAGGCAGGGGGGGGAGGAGGAGGAGGCAGGGGGAGGAGGAGGAGGCAAGAGGAGGAGGAGGAGGAGGCAGGGGGAGGAGGAGGAGGCAAGAGGATGAGGAGGAGGAGGCAAGAGGAGGAGGAGGCAGGGGGAGGAGGAGGTGGCAAGAGGAGGAGGAGGCAGGGGGAGGAGGAGGAGTAAAGAGGAGGAGGAGGAGGCAAGAGGAGGAGGAGGAGGAGGCAGGGGGAGGAGGAGGCAGGGGAAGGAGGAGGAGAGAGCGCTACGAGGCAGAGGGAGAAGAGGAAGGAGGCGCGGGGAGGAGATCTGACCCTCTTTAGCATTTCACAGGGATTAAAAGTGTATGGAAACCTGATGGAGAGAGCAATCAATACAGCAATACCCTGTCTGTCTGGCCTGTTTGACTGACTGGTGGTTTGACTGACTGGCCTGTTTGTATGACTGGTGGTTTGACTGACTGGCCTGTTTGTATGACTGGTGGTTTGACTGACTGGCCTGTTTGTATGACTGGTGGTTTGACTGACTGGCCTGTTTGTATGACTGGTGGTTTGACTGACTGGCCTGTTTGTATGACTGGTGGTTTGACTGACTGGCCTGTTTGTATGACTGGTGGTTTGACTGACTGGCCTGTTTGTATGACTGGTGGTTTGACTGACTGGCCTGTTTGTATGACTGGTGGTTTGACTGACTGGCCTGTTTGTATGACTGGTGGTTTGACTGACTGGCCTGTTTGTATGACTGGTGGTTTGACTGACTGGCCTGTTTGTATGACTGGTGGTTTGACTGACTGGCCTGTTTGTATGACTGGTGGTTTGACTGACTGGCCTGTTTGTATGACTGGTGGTTTGACTGACTGGCCTGTTTGTATGACTGGTGGTTTGACTGACTGGCCTGTTTGTATGACTGGTGGTTTGACTGACTGGCCTGTTTGTATGACTGGTGGTTGGTCTGGAAAAGAGGAAAGAGGTATTTACTCTCAACCACCTAGACACTCACACTGACTGACTGGCTGGCTGGCTGGCTGACTGACCGAATGACTGACTAGCTGACTGAATGGCTGACTGAATGGCTGACTAGCTGACTGACTGACCGACTGGCTGACTAGCTGACTGAATGGCTGACTACTGGCTGACTGGCTGACTGACAGACCGACTGTCACCCTTTAATAATTAAATATTATTAATTATTAAAGGGTGACAGTCGGTCTTTAATAATTAAATATTTCAAAGGAAAAGGGAATACAAAAAAATAATGTTCTGTAGATTTAAAGTAATCTCAATTTCATTCCACTAATTACTTATTCTGAGAAAAATATCAAGGTGGATTTTTATTTTATTTAATATGAAAAAGAAAATGTTTCAGAAAATGTCCACATGCCATAGGGAATTATCTTTCTCACTCGCTACAAAAAAGTAAATCTCCAATCTGGTGATTTTTCTTTATCAGTGATTAAAACATTTCAATCATTTTCACATAAAAACACCCCTACAGCCGAAACCCAGTGGGGTGCAATTTACAATTTGCCTAGTCTAATTAAAAACCCTACATTACGCATGTCTTAATTCACTTATTCGTTATTTAATAAAAAGAAAATTAATCACCCGAGCAGTTTGAAGTCAGTCGTCTGTCTTCACAGATGGAATCTTAAAAGTAGGTAGGAAGTGGTTTTGATCTCCTAAGGAGGACGTGTAAAGACCTACACTTCCTGTTGAGGGTTTGGGGTCACTTTTAAATGTTTTTGTTTTTTAAAAAAAACATTTTTTTTTGTCCATTAAAAGTACACCATGTTGATCAGAAATACAGTACTGTTAATGTTGTAAATGACTATTGTAGCTGGAATCGGCTGATTTTCAACATAGAAAGGAAATGAATATCTACACAGATGTACTAAGACCCATTATCAGAAACCATCAGTCCTGTGTTCCAATGTTGTGTTTGCTAATCTAAGTTTATAATTTTAAAAGGCTAATTGATTGTAAGAAACCCTTTTGCAGTTATGTTAGCACAGCTGAAAACGGTTGTACTGATTACAGAAGCAATACATCTGGCCTTTAGACTAGTTCAGTATCTGGAGCATCAGCAGCTGTGGGTTCAACTACCGACTCAAAATGCCCTGGTACAACATTAAACAGATGCCTTAGAGGTTTTCTAATAAACTGACACGTTAATTATACAGTTCCCACAAAACACCAGCCTCACAACTACTGTGAACATCTCTGTAACACAATCTTCTGAAGTGTTTATGTGAAGTCCTGTCCGGAATGTTTCGCACGGTTCCCAACATGGAACACAAACGTGACATTAGTAGGGGTTGGACCTTTTGATGAAAATGGCCGACTGTAAACATAGCAGTGTGCAGCATCGAGCACCAAAGAAAAATCACACAGCTGAACAAATGATATGAGATTTTACAGAGATTAGGAGGGGTTCAACACTAATTCCTTCTAACAGTAAAAAACAACAAGTGTCTTCAAGACAGCTGTAGTAACATACAGAATATATGCTTGACTTCCTGTCTGTCTTCATGACTGTCTGTTATTATATTATATTTAGTAACGTTCCCAGCATCTACCAGGAGGCTGGGACATGTTTTCTAAGAACACTACATTATCTGTATCTGCTCAGAGGCTTGTTAAAACCTGCTGTACTACTTAAAAAAAACATGACACACTTTTCCTACAGATGAACACTAGTACTATATTCAGGTTAACTTTAAATTATGAAAATACGTTCCTGACATATTTTTTTGCAGTCCTGGTCACATTTGGAAAAATCTCCATTCTGTAACCGTGTGTTTGTTTTCATAATGACAACAGTCAAAACAAACGTCTGGCTCACACACTCTGGTTGTCTTGACAACACATCGCCACCTAAGGCTCTAGCAACAGTCTGGGTAGTGTACACACTGTTTTTATTCATTGTTCAACAGTTAATAGCTGAGACCAGCTTGTTGATAATGATCGTTAAAATGCAAGTCAGACGCATAGAAAGATCCGCACCAGAGCACCGGATTGAGGGTTATTTTTGTGAATTTGGACAGACGTTTAAGGTACAATTCCACAGATCTTGTTGGTATTATATATTTCTTCGTGCCTGTTGATTTGGAAATCCACAGAAGCCGGTGCATACGTCGTTTACGTCGTTTTTGAGCATGTTTTTCAGTTTAGTGTTGCTGAATCAAAAGCACACACGGTTGCTTGGCAGTTTTCAGGTTCCAAAGCGGCTGCCAGAAACCCTCTCTGTTCTCGAGCCCCAGTGTTCCTCTCAGTGAGGGTTGTGTCACCACATTAAACCTAAAAGCCCTTCACTCGCTCCCCCTGTCTCCCCCGTCTCCCCCCCGTCTCACCCCCCGTCTCACCCCCCGTCTCACCCCTGTCTCACCCCCTGTCTCACCCCCTGTCTCACCCCCTGTCTCCCTCGGTCTCACTCTGTCTCACTCTGTCTCACTCTGTCTCACCCTGTCACTCTCACCATCCTATATTAGAGGACAGAAGCGCAAGCGTACTTTCCGACAAACCAGAAAATGTAATAAACAAAACAGAAGCTGTGTCCCTGTGTGTGTCAGCCGGTGTGTGTCGAGTAACGAGCTGAAACTGTGACGTTAAAAGCTTCAAAGCTATCTGATAAGGGCCATGTACTGCTTTAGAGAAGCCCGGTTGCCATTAACCTCTGCTGGCACTGCTATTCACTTCACACCACCAACAATTTCCTCCCCTATAATGCCAAGAACGAGGCGTAAACTGTGTCCTAGTCCCCTTGTAGTACACTATTTCTGGACCAAACACCCACTGGGGCGCTGTGAAGAAGTAGCGGGCTGGAAAGGGAATGGGGTAGCGTTTGAGTCACCTCCCCAATCCAAGCTAATGCATGTGTTCTTGACTCGCCGTAATTAGATTGGGTTTCACATGTCATTTGGAAACTGTGAGGACGGGTTAAAGGTCACCAGCTATAATCACTGGTGATTGAAAGCTGAAGTGGTCTCACACACACTGGCACACACTTGCACACACACACACACACATACAGACACACATGCACACGCACACACACACACACACACATGCACACATACAGACACACCTGCAAACACACCCTAACACATACAAACACACACACACACACCCAAACACATACAAACACACACACATGCGCACACACACGCACACGCACACACACACACCCCCACAGACAGTAGTACTTGACAGGGTCAGTATAGAGGACCTGCCATTGTTGGGAGGCAGTGGAACAAAATTGGAGGAACACAAATTGCAGTGGTTGAGTTGAACGACTGCGGCTTGAGGCCTTTACATGGAGACTAAATCAATTAACCAGTGCACACTCAGTTGGAGGACAGCCCTGGAGAGTGCTTGTGTTAAAAGCTATTAACTGAATTAGTTAACTAACACTACAAGCTGACTGGGGTCCTGACAGAACTCCTGACTGATTCAACCCACTGGGTTGTTCAAAGTTACTCTGAATAAGAGAATTATACATCAGTTAATTATGTGAAAAATACTGTTTCCCCTGGAAGTGTTGGGTAACATAGCTGATGTATGGGGGTTCAAAACCTACAGTAGTTTTCTGTTCTTTGGTTCACCCACTGGATATCCAGAAGATTGAAACACTCAAACAAACATGAGGTTTCGGTAACTTTTGGTTATTTGTGCTTTTGGTTATTTGTGCTTTTTATTGTTAAGGTCTAGGTTATTGTAATGTCGTCAGGCATTCTAGAAGTATCTGATGGTTAGCCGTGTTAGTAGAACCCGATTATGTGTTTCTCCCAAACAAGTCACTTGGATAACTCCGGCCACCATTTTGTTTCTGTTTGGGATTTTCAAGCTGCCGTCGCTCTTTCCCTTTCAACAAAACCAGTTCACTGGTCCGGACACATTGTGTTTTTGGACAGCCGAACCCTCCAGATGAGATTAGCTAAATTAGCTGTGATGAGCAAGTGGCTCATGGGAGTGTGTGTGTTTGGTGGCAATAATTATAGTGTGTGTGTGTGTGTGTGTGTGTTTGGTGGCAATAATTAGTGTGTGTGTGTGTGTGTGTGTGTTGTGTGTGTGTGTGTGTGTGTGTGTGTGTGTGTGTGTGTGTGTGTGTGTGTGTGTGTGTGTGTGTGTGTGTGTGTGTGTGTGTGTGTGTGTGTGTGTGTGTGTGTGTGTGTGTGTGTGTGTGTGTGTGTGTGTGTGTGTGTGTGTGTGTGTGTGTGTGTGTGTGTGTGTGTGTGTGTGTGTGTGTGTGTGTGTGTGTGTGTGTGTGTGTGTGTGTGTGTGTGTGTGTTGTGGGGATAATTATAGTGTGTGTTTGGGTGGCTGCCGGTAATTGCAGAGCTGTTGGGGCTTGGCGCTGCCAGGGCACCCCGCTCACTGGTTCCAGGTGGGTTGGCACAGAGAAGTGCTTATCCAACGGCACATCTGGCCTCGTGGGGTAACACTTCTATTACACCCCAGAATCTGTATGAAATGGTCCCAGACCTGTGCCAACACACTCATCTCCCTCTGAAATCTATAAAAAATGGTCCCAGACCTGTGCCAACGCACTCATCTCCCTCAGATAGGCCTTCCAGCCTGATCCTAATGCAGGGGTTATTTGCAGAGAGAAGGTTCAATCATTTGGTTTAATGGCTTCTGACTCGGCCGGCATTATCGTGATGCTGAAGCCGTTCCAGATGTGTTTGGTCAGGATGGTTCGTCCGTTTGTTAGACGACAGAGACCGTGGTCATTTTGATTTACACTCTTACTGCATGGGGAGTGTTTTGTGAGCGTCGTTATAAGACAGACGTGATAGTGAGCATCTTGGTGTTCTGATCAGAGCACAATGTGAGCTAATATCAAGTTAGTCAGACGTTTGTATAGCTAATTGTCTTTAGTACTTAACCCTAACCCTCATATTACCCACACACTGTGTCTATATAGCTAATTGTCTTTAGTACTTAACCCTAACCCTCATATTACCCACACACTGTGTCTATATAGCTAATTGTCTTTAGTACTTAACCCTAACCCTCATATTGCCCGCACACTGTGTTTATATAGCTAATTGTCTTTAGTACTTAACCCTAACCCTCATATTACCCACACACTGTGTCTATATAGCTAATTGTCTTTAGTACTTAACCCTAACCCTCATATTACCCGCACACTGTGTTTATATAGCTAATTGTCTTTAGTACTTAACCCTAACCCTCATATTACCCGCACACTGTGTCTATAAGAGTAGGGGCTTGACAGACAGTTGAGGTGAATTCTCTCCTCCGCTTTAGCACTTGAGCTCGTTTCTTTTCTGTCCCGCACCAGCACCTCCCTCTGTCTCTCCATTCAGCGCCCCTCTTTCTTTCCACACTCTCCTCCTCTTCAGGACCAGGCAATAATTCATCATTAGGATATCAGAGTCCAGGTGAAGATGAGAACTGATAGCCCCGCCTGAGAAACAGGCAGGCGACCAGCAGCTCAGGGCACTCTGAGGGAAATCTTATCCCGGGGACGATTCCCAGGTCACGCCACGCTGTAATTGAAATAATTTTGC
Source organism: Dallia pectoralis (assembly GCA_029465975.1). Classification (NCBI taxonomy): domain Eukaryota; kingdom Metazoa; phylum Chordata; class Actinopteri; order Esociformes; family Umbridae; genus Dallia; species Dallia pectoralis. The sequence continues at coordinate 1,667,484 of CM055758.1, forward strand.
CTCTAGTGAGTCGAGAGTTGGTTGTTTAATCACTGACAATCAGGTGTACGAGAGGGAGGGATATTAAATTGGAGAGCGAATGAGTCCTGATTACATCTGTCACCCCTTAACTGTGTTCTAACCCCCCCACCCCCACACACACTTTACCCAGAATCCTAAGTCTGTTTCTATCTCCCACTCCACCCGTGCCAATTTACCCAGAATCCTAGGTTTTTTATTTATCTCCCACTCCATCCTCACCCTATTTCCCAGAATCCTACTGCTCAGCTCACTCTGACTTTGAGTGACTCTTATGTGAAGTCAAATCAGGACACGCAGTTTCCATATCAACGTAAGATTTGTTCTGAAGGCTTCTGGTACCTCTCAGGTACGGACTGACAAAAATGTTCTCTAAGGATGTAATAAAGAAATGTTGAAACCCGAGTGTGCACAGTTTACCCATGATCTACTCTAAATGCCCCTCCCACCTTCAGGCTGGCCCGGTTATAGCTCCTCCCCCTCCTTCAAGCTGGCCCGGTTATAGCCCCTCCCCCTCCTTTATACTGGACTGGCCAGGCAGGTGCCCCTCCATTACTTTAGTCTGGCCAGGCAGGTGCCCCCCCCCCCACTTCAGGCTGGCCAGGCAGGTGCCCCCCCCACACTTTAGGCTGGCCTTGCCGTCCTGGTAACACCCTCTCAGCCTGTTCTAGCTGCACTGTTGAGTTGCATCAAATCATTTGTCTGTTATTAACCCTGGGCCTGTAATTATGCAGATTGCCATCGATTTTTCCTGAGAGGGTGCCCAGGAAGGGGGAGGGTTTTCTGTCACACACACACACACACAAACACACACACACACACACACACACACACACACACAGGGGGATGTAATGACGAAGGAATGGACGTGTAATTCTGAACTCTCTTCATACATCATGTTGACTGATGTCAGGGGGAGCTGCTGTGTGCATCTTCCTCAGCCCTCTTCCTCTCCGCTCACTGGGTCTGCCTGGTTAATGTAGTGGGTAATTAACTGTCATCAGCTGGTAATAGGGCCCTGATCAATGGCTTGTGAGGAAACACATTCTAATTCGGCAACTGATGAATGCACACTGAGACCGGAGCAATGGAAGCCAGGAGGCGGGATGGCCTGGATAGAGTGAGGGAGGGAGGGGGAGAGAGGGAGGGAGAGAGGGAAGGAGAGATGGAGAGGAGGGAGAGAGGGGGCCTGGATAGAGGGATGGAGAGAGGGAGGGAGAGGGAGGGGGGAGGGATGGGAGGGGGAGGGAGAGGAGGGGAGAGGGCCTGGGGAGGGATGGGAGAGGGAGGGAGGGAGAGGGGGGAGGGATGGAGAGAGGGAGGGGGAGAGGGAGGGGGAGAAGGGGCCTGGATAGAGGGATGGAGGGAGGGAGGAGAGGGAGGGAGGAGAGGGGGCCTGGATAGAGGGATGGAGGGAGGAGAGGGGGCCTGGATAGAGTGAGAGAGGGAGGGAGGAGAGGGAGAGGGAGGGAGGGGGAGAAGGGGCCTGGATAGAGGGAGGGAGGAGAGGGAGGGAGGAGAGGGGGCCTGGTTAGAGTGAGAGAGGGAGGGAGGGAGAGAGGGAGGGGGAGAGGGGGCCTGGATAGAGGGAGGGAGGGGAGGGGGAGGGAGGGGGAGAAGGGGCCTGGATAGAGGGAGGGAGGAGAGGGAGAGGGGGAGGGGGAGAAGGGGCCTGGATAGAGGGAGGGAGGAGAGGGAGAGGGGGAGGGGGAGCCTGGATAGAGGGAGGGGTGAGGGAGGGAGGGAAAGAGGGAGGGGGCCTGGATAGAGGGAGGGAGGGAGGGGAGGGCCCTACAGGAGGTGATGCTATCATTCATTCTTTGCTCTATTTGTTCCCACTCTCTCTTTCTCCCTCCACCCCAAAAAACAGATTAGCCTTTTGGAACTGAGTAACGGTTAATTTGTTGCCCTTGATGTTTTGTGATGTTCTTGGAATAGCCAAGCAGGTGAATGATAGATAGAAGCTTGGCCACAAAGAGGATTCTGCTTCTAGAATGACAGATAGAACCATGTAAACGAACAGAGTTCTGCATCTAGAATGACAGATAGAACCATGTAAACGAACAGAGTTCTGCATCTAGAATGACATATAGAACCATGTCAACAAAGAGGATTCTGCTTCTAGAATGGCAGATAGAACCATGTCAACAGAAAGGAGAGAGCAACACCATTAGCCATACTGAAATCTGCAACACAGAACCTCTAGCATTGTGGCTCATTCTTGCTCCACCCAATACTTTTCCTGAATGAATGGAGGGAGGGAGGTGGTGGTTGGAGAAGTGGAGGAGAGAGGAGAAGATGGAAGGAGGTGGAGGATGGAGAGAGGGAGAGAATGGAAGGAGAGGGAGAGAGTGGAGGTGGAGGATGGAGGGAGAGGTGCAGGAGAGAGGGAGAGGTGGAGGATGGATGGAGCGTATCTGTCACTTGTCCTCATGCGCTCCAGCAGCTTGATGCACGGGAGGCTAATGACTCTCAGGGGTGGAGGCAAATGAAACAGCCTGGTCCACTGGCTCCCACAGCACATAATGAATTCTAAGGCACATTCTCTGACACTTCCTTACCCAGACAGCACAAGGCCCACATACTGCCCACATACTGCCCACATACTGCCCACGTACTGCCCCTGTACTGCCCATGTACTGCCCACATACTGCCCACGTACTGCCCCCGTACTGCCCACATACTGCCCACGTACTGCCCACATACTGCCCCCGTACTGCCCACATACTGCCCCCGTACTGTCCACATACAGCCCCCATACTGCCCACATACTGCCCCATACTGCCCCTGTACTGCCCACATACTGCCCCCGTACTGCCCACATACTGCCCCATACTGCCCACATACTGCCCCATACTGCCCCCATACTGCCCACTTACTGCCCACGTACTGCCCACATACTGCCCCGTACTGCCCACATACTGCCCCATACTGCCCACATACTGCCCACATACTGCCCACATACTGCCCACATACTGCCCCATACTGCCCACATACTGCCCCATACTGCCCACATACTGCCCCCGTACTGCCCACATACTGCCCACATACTGCCCACATACTGCCCCATACTGCCCCATACTGCCCACATACTGCCCCATAGTCCCCTATAGTTCCCTACTGACTGGGTTTGGTTGGCTGACTGGCTGTGTGACTGGCTGTGTGACTGGCTGATTGTGGGTCTAGTAAAGTCCGTATGACATGCTGTATGTTTAGTGAAGGAGTTGACTCAGGCAGCACGACGGCTGACAAAATGGAATGTATATTTAAAGAGGACATTTAAATTCATATCCCCTCAGAATGAGACTTTGAAATGCAGAAACAGAACGATGTAACGGTACTGAGTTTCAGCCAAAGGCATTAAACGCCATGTTACATTGCTGTTCTGCTATGTGTGCTACGGTAGGGAACTGTGTGTGTGTGTGTGTGCGTGCGTGTGTGCGTGTGTGCGTGTGTGCGTGTGTGCGTGTGTGCGTGTGTGCGTGCGTGCGTGCGTGTGCGTGTGCGTGTGTGTGTGTGTGTGTGCGTGTGTGTGAAGCACAGTCCTGCTATGCCAGCATGGTTGAATGGCACCTTTTTGCTGAGAGGAAAACAGCCACCAATGAAATGATTCCACCATGCTTTTATCTTCAGCCCAGAAGAACCTAAAAACAAAGCCCATATCCCAAATAGCACCCTTACCCCTATACCCCACAAGACTGAAAATGAACGTAAGGGGGTACGTCAAGAGAACCCAACCGGGGCTCAATAGGTTCAGAACGTGTTTCTGTTTTGCTCCACCGCTAGAACCCTCTGAGTGCTGTTCAAGTTGGTTCCTATCAATGTGAAAGGTTCTTTGACCCTTTTCAAAATAGTCTTTAATCTACATAGTATCTAAATGCAAAAGGCTCTTTCATCTATGTACGATCTATATTGAGAAGATTCTCTAATCTACACAGTATCTAAATTAAATGGGCTTGTCTATCTATGTAGTTTCTAAATTGAAAAGACTCTTTATTCAACATAATATCTGTATTGAATTCTTGTAAGATGGCGCCTTCATTACATTTATCCAGAGTGCTTTAGTTGAGTGCTTTTCACTTCCTGGTTTTGTGTGGCGTTACCTTGATCCTGTCGCGATGGGAACCAGGCTACTCAATATAAAAGAAAATTCTCTATCACACTTATATATATACACACACACACACACACACACACACACACAATCAGTGACATAATGACACACTTACACACACACACACACTTTTACACACACACACGCAAACATAACATTTGTAGGGACCTATTCTTAATTTCTCACAGTAAAACAGCATGTCAGTCTTCTTTTTTTTGAGGTCTAGCCGGTCAACTTAAATTTCCACGAGATGGGAGAGGGGCTGCGACAGACACCTGTGATACGCGAAACTGAATACTGTTTTGATTTAAGCTGACAGGCAAAACGCTTTAAAACATGGTTTATATACACGAATATCTTCAATCATTTATCAGACCAGCCTTGGGTGTATTCATTGTTAAATGACTCTGGTATATATCACAACCTGAGTGGTTTTTACACATGAGCAGTAAGATACAAGGGTTATGATATTTGTGCAAGTTTATCCTGCGAAATATCACATATCAGCTAAATAATAAGCACACTCATTGGAGGGGCCCTATTTCTATAACAGACCGTTTACCAACACAAACAGAAGTGCACAGAAGTACGATCTGTTCTTTCATAGCCGACGGGTATTTAGGACTGAAACGTGCCAGGAAATCAACATGGATTTATCCTTATGCATCCACCAGACAAACTAGCTTTACACTTGTGACTAATTTACATATTTAATGAGCTCCAACATCATAGGACTTGTCGCTGCTTCTCTCTGTACGGCTGTAACACAAGCCTGCAGAAGATTTCCCCGACTAGCGTGAAACTGTGAAATATACACCACGAAATCATTATCTTTATCCAACCACAAATCTTTACTATCTTCCTTCTCATTTAAAACATATTTTTTAGATCTAGTGTGGAGAGGGCTTGGTTCAGTAAGAAAACCTATCATCTATCTTATTGGGCTCCAGGCAACAGCCAATAGAAACCACTGAGATTGAACTATTCTAAAATTAGACCGTCACTCAGACTGCAAACATAATTATTTTAATTAAACCCACTTCATCTGATCAAAAGGATTACGGTTTGAACCTCTGTATTTTATTTTCTCTTCAGTTAGTGATCTTAAATTGTACAGTAGAAATGTTCTCATTCCGTTAGTGAGTGATCTAGAACCCTACAGTCTAGAACCCTACAGTGGATATCCTCTTCTTCAATAAGTGAGTAATCTAGAACCCTGAAGTTGTTTGCGTTGGTAACGTTGGTTGGTTACGTTGGTTACCTTGGTTACGTTGGTTACCTTGGTTACGTTGGTTACGTTTGTTACGTTGGTAGTCACCCAGACAATAGTCTATAATCTGTCTCATTCCTGTCTGCCTCTAATGAACATGTGTCCCAGATGAAATAGGTGGATCATTTGGGATTCCCTCAGACTCTCTGAAGGTTAATAAACATCCCTGCTGAAGAACGGCCATCAGACAGGGACCTTTTAGAGTGGAGAGAGTGGCATGGAGAGAGAGTGGCACGGAGAGAGAGTGGCACGGAGAGAGAGTGGCATGGAGAGAGAGTGGCACGGAGAGAGTGTGGCACGGAGAGAGAGTGGCACGGAGAGAGAGTGGCACGGAGAGAGAGTGGCATGCAGTTTTATCATTATAACGACCAGCCCTCTGGGCCTGGAACTGGCTGTACAAGTTGCTCATTCACCTAATAGCTTATTTTCTTATATGATTCGTTATCAGATATTTTTGAGTCTCAGTATGTTGGAGAAATGCCCTCTAATGAACCTGTGTCCCAAATCAATTGTAATTCCTTCATGGTGCACTACTTTTACCAGAGGGTCTATAGAGGACTCGTTGCCATTTGGGAAGCAAACACTAATATACCTGGAGCAAGAAGAAGGGGGAGAAAGAGTTGAGAGAGAGGAGGAGAGAAAGTGGTGGGAGAGAGGGTGGGGAGAAAAGAGAAACGGTTGAAACAGAGGGATGGGTGGAGAGAACGACAGGGCAGAATGGCATTTAAAAGACACTCTACTCCCAAGACTGTTCAGTGACATTCTGCCATCTGTTTGGGTTAGGTTTAGGGTAGGGGTAAGTGTTAGGTATGTGATTTAGGATGTGAAGTGTCCTGTTTTGACCGGCCTGTCTCTGTGATGTAGGAGGTGACGTGTCCTGTTTTGACCGGCCTGTCTCTGTGATTTAGGATGTGAAGTGTCCTGTTTTGACCGGCCTGTCTCTGTGATGTAGGAGGTGACGTGTCCTGTTTTGACCGGCCTGTCTCTGTGATGTAGGAGGTGACGTGTCCTGTTTTGACCGGCCTGTCTCTGTGATGTAGGAGGTGACGTGTCCTGTTTTGACCGGCCTGTCTCTGTGATGTAGGAGGTGACGTGTCCTGTTTTGACCGGCCTGTCTCTGTCCTCCAGGTTGTTCGGTGTTACTGGGAACTGTGCGGCCTGCAGTAAGCTGATCCCGGCATTTGAAATGGTGATGCGGGCCAAAGAGAACGTCTATCACCTTGACTGTTTCGCCTGTCAACTCTGCAATCAAAGGTATGTGACAGCATATATTCCCGCCCCTCGACTTGCTCAGCCAATGAGGAGGCTTGTTTTGGGGATGTGGTGGAACAATGTGGGTATGAAGAGACGTTCTTATAGGCAGATTTGACTGAACTCTACGATACAAAGACCACATATAGTACAATGTTCTGTGAGGAAAGTGTTTTGTGAAGTGTTTTGTGATGGATGTTTTTTGTCAGGGAAGGGAGAAGGGAGAGAGTGATAGAGGCAGAGAGTGATAGAGGCAGAGAGTGATAGAGGCAGAGAGTGATAGAGGCAGAGAGTGATAGAGGCAGAGAGTGATAGAGGCAGAGAGTGATAGAGGGAGAGAGTGATAGAGGGAGAGAGTGATAGAGGGAGAGAGTGATAGAGGGAGAGAGTGATAGAGGGAGAGAGTGATAGAGGGAGAGAGTGATAGAGGGAGAGAGGCGGTTAGTCCCAGATGAGCCCCGGGGGACGGACAGACCGGCAGCCAATCAATGAGCCTGTCGTCCATCTCCTCTTCAGGCTCATCAGCTAGACCAGGACCCAGTTTCCCCATTACGAGGCCACGGCTGGGTCCTCATCCCCGTCCCCACATCCTCTATAGAGCACAAACAGGGTTCTGGTCAGAAGTACCGCAGTACTGCCTAGGGGCCAGGGGGGGGGGCTTTGGGACATGCATGCAGGATGGGAGCAGGATGGGGTGACAGGGCAGGAGGAGGTCAGTGTGATAAGGAGAGCAGTCTCTAGTAGTCTCTAGGCTGCAGCCCTGGAGTCGACAGACTGAAGAGAAAGTTAGAGGAGAATAACACCAATTGGTGGCAGCTTTGTGCGTGTGTGCGTGTGTGCGTGTGTGCGTGTTGGCCAGCTCCCCTCTCCTCAAGTTCCTCCTGCCTCCTCCCTTCTACCTCTCCTCTCCATCTGTCCTCCTCCTGTCCTCCTACAAAAATATATCTCCTAAGACTCATTATTCACTGTCACTTCTAAATAAAAGAAGTAAGAAAGATGGATGGAAACAATTGAAAGTAGAATTACATTTAGGTACAAAACTAGATTCAGGCTAAAAAAGAGAACAGAAAGAGTTTAGTAAGTATAGTAATTAATATAGGAGAAGGTGGAGAAGGAGAAGGTGGAGAGGTGGAGGTAGGGAGAGGTGGAGAGGGTGGAGAGGTGGAGAAAGGGAGAGAGGGAGAGGGTGGAGAGAGGGAGAGAGAGAGAAGGTGGAGAGGTGGAGAGGTAAGGAGAAGGTGGAGGTAGGGAGGTGGAGAGGAGTGGAGGGAGAGAGGTATAAATAGAGGGCATAATGTCAGTGGAGATGAATTCTCAGAAAATAATGTATTATTTAAGGCAGACGTTTTTATTGGCCGGGACTGACACCATTAGACTAAGCAGAGCTCTGGCTAGTGTTAATCGCCATGTCAACAAGCAGGATGGTGAACAATTACCGGAAGGTACGCGAACCAGGTTAATGGATTCAGTGTCAAGTGAGGCGATTGGCTGAGTTTCCAGTCTGGCCATTTGAAACCCGTCTCGGCACAAAGAACAACCGTTATGTGACAGAATTGTGCTCTTCAGACCAGGAGAAAGTAATAACAACTAGAGAGGATGAAGTAAAACTTTGACACAAAACATTTTCTGTCCCCACAGCAAGCCCTCTGATGTAACCTTGTGGCGCTGTGTAGGAACTGAGCTCTGTACATACACACATTTAATAGATTTGATTCAGACAAATACTACGAATCTTCACTTTAACACTGTGTACAGGTGTGTACAATACATATCTGTATAGGTGGACATATCTGGGAACTAATACGTGTTTTATACCTCTATTAATTATAAAACTATTCTTTTGAAATTCGGTTGAAATTCTGGAAACTGTTTGATATCAGAGATGTATGGGCTTCTGGATACACCAGATATTATTAATTCTGTTAGAATTACCACCTGTTCAGAAGTTAGAAATGAGATATTTGAAATCCTTTAGGTAACAATCTCAATAACTCCTGGATTCTGTACAGCTCAGTCATCTCCACTACTGATGGTGTATCTTCTGCAGAGGAGGAAAGGCAAATTGTCTAATGAGAGATGTACATAGGTACAGAATGGGAGGAGAGAGAAATGAGAGAGGACGTGAGAGAGACAGCCAGAGAAGAAGAAGAAAGATAAAGGGAGAGAGGGAGACAGTCTGGATAGCCTTTGTCTTGGTCAGTAAGGGTAAATGGGGTATCTCCACCGCTGGCTGGTACCCAGAATGCATAGGGAATACAATCCCATTCAGAGAAGATAAGAAGCCTTCAGGACAGCTTGGTGAACAGGTAGTCCTCTCTCTCTCTCCCACTCTGTCCATGTATAAAGGGTCACAGGACTGCAGCCCACTGGGTGGAAAATAAATGTCTGGAGGTGGTCGGGACGGGGAATAGAGGTCTGTGGGGTTGATGTTTTACCCACTCCAGGTGGTGAGGAAGGTACACCCCCATAAATACATATACACCCCCATAAATACATATACACCCCCATAAATACATATACACCCCCATAAATACATATACGCCCCCATAAATACATATACGCCCCCATAAATACATATACACCCCCATAAATACATATACGCCCCCATAAATACATATACACCCCCATAAATACATATACACCCCCATAAATACATATACGCCCCCATAAATACATATACGCCCCCATAAATACATATACGCCCCCATAAATACATATACGCCCCCATAAATACATATACGCCCCCATAAATACATATACGCCCCCATAAATACATATACGCCCCCATAAATACATATACGCCCCCATAAATACATATACGCCCCCATAAATACATATACGCCCCCATAAATACATATACGCCCCCATAAATACATATACGCCCCCATAAATACATATACGCCCCCATAAATACATATACGCCCCCATAAATACATATACGCCCCCATAAATACATATACGCCCCCATAAATACATATACGCCCCCATAAATACATATTCGCCCCCATAAATACATATACGCCCCCATAAATACATATACGCCCCCATAAATACATATACGCCCCCATAAATACATATACGCCCCCATAAATACATATTCGCCCCCATAAATACATATTCGCCCCCATAAATACATATTCGCCCCCATAAATACATATACGCCCCCATAAATACATATACGCCCCCATAAATACATATACGCCCCCATAAATACATATACGCCCCCATAAATACATATACGCCCCCATAAATACATATACGCCCCCATAAATACATATACGCCCCCATAAATACATATACACCCCCATAAATACATATACACCCCAGACATTACAGCCAGCCCGGGGGGATAATATCAACACATGGTAAAGACCACTCTGGTAAAGACCACACTGGTAAAGACCACTCTGGTAAAGACCACTCTGGTAAAGACCACTCTGGTAAAGACCACACTGGTAAAGACCACACTGTTTTCACTCCTAACTGATAATTGTCTCTTCCTCTCTCTTCTAGGTTTTGTGTGGGAGACAAGTTCTTCCTAAAGAACAACATGATCCTGTGTCAGACGGATTACGAGGAGGGGTTGATGAAGGAGGGGTACGCCCCCCAGGTCCGCTGACCCCGGACGGAAAGGTGGAGGAGGGGGGAGATGGGCGGAGAAGGGAGATCACCTCCAAAAGCACTGCATCCAGTTCCTCTTCCTCTCTGATCCAGAACGTGTATATATAACCATCCAACAACCAACTTTCAATCTTGAAGGGAACACAAAAGGGACACTTTCTTTGCTGTACAGAATTTCCATGGAGACCAAGGGTTGTCATGACGAGGACCCCTACAAGGTCTACATGAACTACATGTAAATAACTTGTTTGTTTGTGTTCTGAAGAATCCCCCAAAAGGGACATTAACAATTACTGTTTCCTCAATGTCCATTAAACTGTCAAATGTTCTCTGGTGAAGAACCAGAACAATCAAAATCCCAGTGGCTGAAACCCATTAGACCTGCCAGAACCAATGTCATGTGACTATCCACCTGGGCCCATGTCATGTGACTATCCACCTGGGCCCATGTCATGTGACTATCCACCTGGGCCCATGTCATGTGACTATCCACCTGGGCCCATGTCATGTGACTATCCACCTGGGCCCATGTCATGTGACTATCCACCTGGGCCCATGTCATGTGACTATCCACCTGGGCCCATGTCATGTGACTATCCACCTGGGCCCATGTCATGTGACTATCCACCTGGGCCCATGTCATGTGACTATCCATCTAACCTAGCCAAGCCTATCAAGGTGGAAGGAGTTAAAGATCTACAGCAGATCAGATCTCAGGTTGAGGACTAATTTTTTACGGAATGCCAGGACAACATCAGTCCAACCACGACCCACCTGAAGACATCAAGACAACATCAGTCCAACCACGACCCACCTGATGACTCCAGAACAACATCAGTCCAACCAGGACCCACCTGAATACATCAAGACAACATCAGTCCAACCACGACCCACCTGATGACTCCAGAACAATATCAGTCCAACCAGGACACACCTGAAGACTCCAGGACAACGTCAGTCCAACCACGACCCACCTGATGACTCCAGAACAATATCAGTCCAACCACGACCCACCTGATGACTCCAGAACAATATCAGTCCAACCAGGACCCACCTGATGACTCCAGAACAATATCATTCCAACCACGACCCACCTGATGACTGCGATAGGAAGCTCTTCGTCTCGCACAGTCAATCTGTTACTCTTGAAAAACAATTAGTTCTGTGACTTTTACTGACTGTAGAGCAGTTCTGGGTTGGTTTTCGCGGGACCCCTTACATTTGTTAAGACTTAATGTGGTTTTAGGGGCTTCGTTTATCAAGGTTTGGTTATTTTTTGTACACTATTTATTCAAATGATTTGATAAGCTGTCAGTGTTTTAAGTGAACACCTGTAACCCTTCTTAAACAACGAATTCTGGCCTAAAATGGCTCTTAAACATGCAGATACTTGAATTCTTTCAAGCACTTCTTTAATCACTGTTTGACGTGACAGATGTGAGTTGCCTGGGTTACAGAACCACTGTCCGGTATTTCTGTCAGATAGGGAGGTCAGGATGCCTTAAACTAAGACTTCGCTGGTCACTTAGGACCAAGTTGACAATTTGTCTTTATGAGAAAGGAAACGCATTGACCTAGCTGGATCAACGACGATTTACTTCCAGGTGAAGGGTCGGACAGCAGTTCACCTTTGACTGTTGGCCGCTAGTGGAATAGGAACGGGAACAGGAATAAATAACAATCACGTAACGGCAGTGTTGGTCGTTTATTTCTTTGTCAGTAACCGTGCTTCAGTGCATTTATCCGCAAGGCAGACAGGCAACGGCTAGGTTAATAAACACATCTGAACAGGAAGTGTGCTAGCAAGTGAACAGGAAGTGTGCTAGCAAGGGAATTGATTTGTATATCACGGTTGTAAATACATATAAATATTTCTTTTGTCTGACATCCAGCATGATGTTTATTTTTTATTTTTGGACAGACAACAACGGCTTGTAAATACTGTATTGTAATAATTTTAAGCACAAATGTAATACAGTTTTATTGTGTTAAAAAAGTTTGTAGTTAATGCTTTCCTTTCTCTACAATCTTCTTTCTCTTCAATCTGGGGTTACATTTCCCTTTACTGTCCAAAAACAGCTTCCTTTCTCAGAATAGCACCAATAATTAGTGGGCGAGATGCTTCATCATCGTGTGACGTTAGCGTAGCGTGCTAATCAGTGACACTTTAGGGTGAGTATAAAGTATTATGTTTAAATCAGTGACACTTTTAATCAGAAAGCGTCCGTTTCTAATTAATATATCTCTAGAGCTCTGTAGGCAGTTAACCTCTGACCTCACTGTTTTTGTAGCTAGTCAGTGCCTCGTTTCCACCACAGACTGGGGCAAACCCACAAGTCTGTATCTGAGGAAACTTTACACATTTTACTTTGTGTTTTACTTGACATTCCTGTTTTACATATCCACGTGTAAAATCTGACATGTTTAGGGTTAAAGGTCAAGGGCACCGCGTTAGATGGTCTCTCGCACACACACACACAGCGTATCAGATGCAGAGCAGAACTGAGCAGTGAACCATACTGCTGTATGAAATATGATTGATTTGAAGTGTACTCATTTTCCCCTCTTGCTCTGTTCTATGTTTTCTTCTTAATCTCCTTTTTAAAATTGCTCTTTTATTTTTTTTGTTCAGATAAACAGGAAAGGGAGATGGCAGAAAATATTTTACTTAAAAATATGAAATACTCTTCTCCACTGGGTCAGGCAATTCCTTCAGTTGTTAATAATGTTAGATGCGGGGGAACATATTATGAAAACAATATCCTTACAAGTATATCAATATGAACAGGTGGCACTGGACTTTCTATGGCACCCCTGTGTATCTCAAACATCTGAGGAGAACTGTTGCCTTTAGCCACCTTCAAATCCTCCATCTTCTAGCTGCTAACCTCCATCATTCCTGTCTCCACTAATTTGCTGTGTTTGAATTGAGAGACGCCCAGACGGTTGGAAGTAAATCATTTGGATGAAAGTTATTGCCTCTAATTAGCTATATGGCTTTAAAGTCGTTAGACAGAGCCTCTATATCTCCATATCTTCAGCACATTACAAAAAGCCGCACGCCTACGTCAGAAATGCCTCCCTGACACCTCCGTTGTACACTACATGCGCCCAGCGACCTGGACAACAGACATGCACTTAAAAGTGAATAGGGTTCCTTTTGGGACCCTGGGTGTAATATCCAGACCAATTTAGCTAATTGAATTCTCCATATCTGGATAACGGAGAGTGGAGGGAAGCTCTGTGATTATTCCATCTGTGATTAGACCATAGCTGGTGAACGTCCTCTACTTGTTGATGCCAACACTTTGGGATTATTTATACTATGAGAGAGTGAAATGATCGAGTTATCTGGGCTAGCCTTATCTATCGTAACGTAATGTTGACGACACCACATGGTTGTGGCCATCCATGGAGAGAGAATAGACGTATGTAGTTATTAGTAGTAGTAGTTATCAATATCTGCACGTTTACACAACACAATAATCATGTTATAACCAGTTATCAATATCTGCATGTTTACACAACACAATAATCACGTTATAACCAGTTATCAATATCTGCACGTTTACACAACACAATAATCACGTTATAACCAGTTATCAGTATCTGCACGTTTACACAACACAATAATCACGTTATAACCAGTTATCAATATCTGCACGTTTACACAACACAATAATCATGTGTCTCAATTCTTATTTGATACGTCTCAGATGTAAACAAACCCTCGGAGACCGTAGAGAGAGATTACAGACGGAACACAAAGATAAACACACACACTCACACACAAACACACACACACCCACACACCCACACACACACACACACACACACTCACACACTCAGGGATCTATGGGAACCAAGAGAGAGACCTCACTAATAGGTGACATGTGTTTGTTATTACAGTCCAATGCTACATATAAGGTCAAACCGAGGCCTCAGAAATGGTCAAACCGAGGCCTCAGAAATGGTCAAACCGAGGCCTCAGAAATGGTCAAACCGAGGCCTCAGAAATGGTCAAACCGAGGCCTCAGAAATGGTCAAACCGAGGCCTCAGAAATGGTCAAACCGAGGCCTCAGAAATGGTCAAACCGAGGCCTCAGAAATGGTCAAACCGAGGCCTCAGAAATGGTCAAACCGAGGCCTCATAAATGGTCAAACCGAGGCCTCATAAATGGTCAAACCGAGGCCTCAGAAATGGTCAAACCGAGGCCTCAGAAATGGTCAAACCGAGGCCTCAGAAATGGTCAAACCGAGGCCTCAGAAATGGTCAAACCGAGGCCTCAGAAATGGTCAAACCGAGGCCTCAGAAATGGTCAAACCGAGGCCTCAGAAATGGTCAAACCGAGGCCTCATAAATGGTCAAACCGAGGCCTCAGAAATGGTCAAACTGAGGCTTTTTTCATTATCACAAAATAAATAAATATACTTATATATCTAAAGAATTAACATCCATATCAAAACAAACTGTTGTTTTTTTATGAATAAATATATATGTAGTAAATGCGGAGAATTAACATTACTTTCAAAAAGTTTTACCTCACAAATGTTTAAAAAAACATGTCATAAATTTATCAGAATTACTGTGTAGACATTGTTTATACTGTACATTTCTACTAATTATTGTAACTGGAAATAGGTGAACAAACCAGAAGCAGTAGTAAGCAGTATTAAACTGACTTTAATTAGAAACATCACCTGTTATTCATTAGTTTGTGCATTTGGTGAAGTGTGTGGAGAGAAGACGCGGGAAACTAAAGACAACATCTCATCCTCATAGCCCCGACAGGAAAGGCAAGCCCAACAAAATACACAGACAAAAAAAACTTTACACCAAAAACTCCAAACACCGCCAGTCCTCCTACTCACATCAAAACAGTCATTAGGAGCATTTACAAAAAGCCATAACCTGCCAGGCTGTGTATCGTTAGCTAGCATTAGCGTCTTCCTCATTGAGCCAATGATGACCGCGCAGTTAGCGCGTAGCGTACCCTCACCGCGCTCGCCAATCTATTTCTCTCTCTCTCTCTCTGTCAGCAAAACGGCTCCAGGGGCCAAAATAATGATCTTAGCCGACATGCCAATGCTATCTGGACTAGATAAGGCTGCCTTAATGAGACCTTATCCTCAGGCTCGTATCATCCGGAGGACGAGGGCCTGGAAGATATATTCCCCTTGTTGGGTCATTAGCTCCTTATGGTCGGGATAATGGACTTTTGTATTCTTGGTCCTGATTCGAGTGTTACGGCCCTGGCTACGCAACCCAGAATGCACTGCCCCAGGTCTGCGTCAACGTCGTTCCCGGCGTGACCAGTCAGAAGTAGGGCACTCAGAAGGGAATAGGAGATTACTTGGGTCTAAGTAATAATGCTCATTCTCAGCAGTAACTGATCCGGGGATTTAAGACCTGGTAGTGCCAATTAAGTGCCGCACATTAGGCTAAATAAAAAGATAAAAAGGTAAAGAAGGAAAACAGCTTGCTGGACATAATTGTAGAGATTGCAGGGAACCGGGAAGACGTCTCTCTGATGCTGTAGCCAAATACCGTTTGTGCTCCAGAGGTCATTCTGATGCATCTGTTTGAGGTCATCAACTGTTTCAAGTTCTGGAGTATTTCTGTGGCGGT
>CM055758.1:1688386-1718386 GCA_029465975.1 Dallia pectoralis
GGCCCTGTAACAGACCACTGTGGGGTGATGTGGCCCTGTAACAGACCACTGTGGGGTGATGGGTAACAGACCATGTGGCCCTTTAACAGACCACTGTGGGGTGATGTGTCCCTGTAACAGACCACTGTGGGGTGATGTGGCCCTGTAACAGACCACTGTGGGGTGATGTGGCCCTGTAACAGACCACTGTGGGGTGATGTGGCCCTGTAACAGACCACTGTGGGGTGATGTGACCCTGTAACAGACCACTGTGGGATGATGTGGCCCTGTAACAGACCACTGATGTGGTGATGTGGCCCTGTAACAGACCACTGTGGGGTGATGTGGCCCTGTAACAGACCACTGTGGGGTGATGTGGCCCTTTAACAGACCAATGTGTGGTGATGTGGCCCTGTAACAGACCACTGTGGGATGATGTGGCCCTGTAACAGACCACTGTGGGGTGATGTGGCCCTGTAACAGACCACTGTGGGGTGATGTGGCCCTGTAACAGACCACTGTGGGATGATGTGACCCTCTAACAGACCACTGTGGGGTGATGTGGCCCTGTAACAGACCACTGTGGGGTGATGTGACCCTGTAACAGACCACTGTGGGGTGATGTGGCCCTGTAACAGACCACTGTGGGGTGATGTGGCCCTGTAACAGACCACTGTGGGGTGATGTGGCCCTGTAACAGACCACTGTGGGGTGATGTGGCCCTGTAACAGACCACTGTGGGGTGATGTGGCCCTGTAACAGACCACTGTGGTCAGATCCTCTCTGGTGGTGAGTGATTCAGGTCAGATCCTCTCTGGTGGTGAGTGATTCAGGTCAGATCCTCTCTGGTGGTGAGTGATTCAGGTCAGATCCTCTTTGGTGGTGAGTGATTCAGGTAAGATCCTCTCTGGTGATGAGTGATTCAGGTCAGATCCTCTCTGGTGGTGAGTGATTCAGGTCAGATCCTCTCTGGTGGTGAGTGATTCAGGTCAGATCCTCTCTGGTGGTGAGTGATTCAGGTCAGATCCTCTTTGGTGGTGAGTGATTCAGGTCAGATCCTCTCTGGTGGTGAGTGATTCAGGTCAGATCCTCTTTGGTGGTGAGTGATTCAGGTCAGATCCTCTCTGGTGGTGAGTGATTCAGGTCAGATCCTCTCTGGTGGTGAGTGATTCAGGTCAGATCCTCTTTGGTGGTGAGTGATTCAGGTCAGATCCTCTCTGGTGATGAGTGATTCAGGTCAGATCCTCTCTGGTGGTGAGTGATTCAGGTCAGATCCTCTCTGGTGGTGAGTGATTCAGGTCAGATCCTCTTTGGTGGTGAGTGATTCAGGTCAGATCCTCTCTGGTGGTGAGTGATTCAGGTCAGATCCTCTCTGGTGGTGAGTGATTCAGGTCAGATCCTCTCTGGTGGTGAGTGATTCAGGTCAGATCCTCTTTGGTGGTGAGTGATTCAGGTCAGATCCTCTCTGGTGGTGAGTGATTCAGGTCAGATCCTCTCTGGTGGTGAGTGATTCAGGTCAGATCCTCTCTGGTGGTGAGTGATTCAGGTCAGGGAGAAGGATGATCTGAAGGCTACAGCCTGTCTCATACATTAGTCATCAGCATTTTTCAGACACTACTTATAATCACCTGTATCTGTCGACAAGGACCAGGTTCCCTTCTGTCTGGGCGAGGTGAGAGGATGATACAGTACCCCCCCTCCACACCCACAGCTCGCCCCCCATCCAACCGGCTGCTGAAGAGGTGTTCTGGCTTGTCTGACAAATATAAATTATGTTAATAGAATTGGCTAAAAAACACTTT
Organism: Dallia pectoralis; assembly: GCA_029465975.1. NCBI lineage: Eukaryota > Metazoa > Chordata > Actinopteri > Esociformes > Umbridae > Dallia > Dallia pectoralis. The sequence continues at coordinate 1,690,168 of CM055758.1, forward strand.
ATTCCCAAGATTTTAGTACTTTGTAATGTCAGGATGATCTAGTGGAGAACTACCTGCAGAGGTTTAAGTTAGAGTACTGAAATATTAAAAGCAGAAATTACCATCACTCTTCAGAGAGACGCCATGTCTCAATGAAAGATGAAGGATGTGACGATTGAGAACAGACCCAAGCAGGATAGGGAGAGAGGAGGAGAAAGAAGGAGATAGGAGGAGAAAGAAGGACATAGGAGAGAGAGGAGAGAGGAGGTGAGAGGAGGAGAGAGGAGGAGAAAGAAGGAGATAGGAGGAGAGAGAAGGACATAGGAGAGAGGAGGTGAGAGAAGGAGAGAGGAGGAGAAAGAAGGACGGAGGAGAGAGAGGAGAGAGGAGGTGAGAGGAGGAGAGAGGAGGATAAAGAAGGAGATAGGAGGAGAGAGAAGGACATAGGAGAGAGAGGAGAGAGGAGGTGAGAGGAGGAGAGAGAAGGAGAGAGGAGAGAGAGGAGAGAGGAGGTGAGAGAAGATGTAGAACCTCTACACACCTTTCCATTCTCCTCCAGTATATTGGTGTCCTCTAGCCATCTCTACACACCTAGCCATTCTCCTCTATTATGTTGTGGTCCTCTAGCCATCTCTATGATTTGGTTTAATGAAAGAGATATGAAAACACATTCTTGCATGTTTTAATGAAGAAATTGTCTGTAATACATTTTTTAGTTAGTCTCTCTGTAATTTACATCCACTCAATTAGTCTTATCTAAAAACAGACCGTTATAATTAAGTTAGAAAATTAGACCTTTGTATGCATGCATGCATTAGCATAGACGCAGAACAAAAGATTTATCAGAAAATTCATTTTCTCAGTTTGCCCCTGATTCACCAGCAACGACAAACTGACCTAATGTCGCTAAAATGCTCTTGACGAGCCCACACACGCACGTACACACATACACACACACACACTGACACACACACACACAGTGTAGGAATAAAGATGTCAGGAGTGCATGTCTCTAAATGACGCAGTGCTGGTTGTTAATTGAACAGTTCTATTGTTGCCATGAGAAACTGTCCATTGATTGGCTTTCCATGGAAGCTCCAATTGTACCGGAACTGGTCTGGGTGGCAACCTTTAAAACAATGAGGGGGAAGAAGAAATAAGAGATGGATGGAGAGAGGAAGAGAAAAACAAACAGGACTAAGCTGTTTTAGGACTGAGAAGGGGAGAATGTGTGAGAGAGAGACAGAGAGAGAGAGAGGGGGAGGGGGAGGGAGGGAGGGAGGGAGGGAGGGAGGGAGGGAAGGAGGGAGGGAGGGAGGGAGGGGGAGAGAGAGAGGGAGGGAGAGAGAGAGGGAGAGAGGGGGAGAGAGAGGGGGAGAGAGAGAGGGAGAGAGAGAGGGAGAGAGAGAGGGAGGGAGAGGGGAGGAGAGGGAGAGTGGGTGAGAGAGAGAGGGGGGGGAGAATGGGTGAGAGAGAGGGAGAGACAGACAGAGAGAGAGAGAGAGGGAGGGATAATGATTTAGAGCGCAGAAGTAAGGGAAGAGAGTTTGTGTGCTGTTTAGAGCTTGGTTTGTGTGTTCAAAACATGTAACAGGAAGGTGTGTAAAATCAATAACATTTAAATTGGTTATGGTAATCTGCTGCTTTCCAATCACCATCATCAGCATACACTTTCTGCTGACCTTAGCCCCACGTTACCCCTGCTATTCTGACCCGGAGACCCCAGGGCTACCTTATTCATGAAGTGTTTCCTTTATTTTGGCAATTGCCTGTAATGCGGTGATGGCGGAGTTCTGTTTAAACAATGCCGTGGTGAAGAAAGGTTGCTTGGTTGAATCCCTCAGCCGATATGGGAAACTGCGGCCGGTAACTAGGTTGCTATTGCCGGTAACTAGGCATTTATCCTAATCCTAATTGCTCCTGTAAGTAAGGTAGCTGTGCCATTGAGTTGGCTGCAATGTGAATATGACAGAAGTAGAGGACGATAATGTGACAGAGATATAGGGTCAATGACAGAAGTAGAGGACGATAATGTGACAGAGATATAGGGTCAATGACAGAAGTAGAGGACGATAATGTGACAGAGATATAGGGTCAATGACAGAAGTAGAGGACGATAATGTGACAGAGATATAGGGTCAATGACAGAAGTAGAGGACGATAATGTGACAGAGATATAGGGTCAATGACAGAAGTAGAGGACGATAATGTGACAGAGATATAGGGTCAATGACAGAAGTAGAGGACGATAATGTGACAGAGATATAGGGCCAATGACAGAAGTAGAGGACGATAATGTGACAGAGATATAGGGTCAATGACAGAAGTAGAGGACGATAATGTGACAGAGATATAGGGTCAATGACAGAAGTAGAGGACGATAATGTGACAGAGATGACAGAGATATAGGGTCAATGACAGAATAGAGGGGTGACAGAGATATAGGGTCAATGACAGAAGTAGAGGACGATAATGTGACAGAGATATAGGGTCAATGACAGAAGTGACGATAAGAGATATAGGGGACGATAATGTGAGGGTCAATGACAGAATATAGGGTCAATGACAGAAGTAGAGGACGATAATGTGACAGAGATATAGGGTCAATGACAGAAGTAGAGGACGATAAGAAGTAGAGGACGATAATGTGACAGAGATATAGGGTCAATCAAGTGACGATAATGTGACAGAGATATAGGGTCAATGACAGAAGTAGAGGACGATAATGTGACAGAGATATAGGGTCAATGACAGAAGTAGAGGACGATAATGTGACAGAGATATAGGGTCAATGACAGAAGTAGAGGACGATAATGTGACAGAGATATAGGGCCAACTCAATTCTGAGGTCACAACGCAGCTCCAACAATGAAAGAGACCAGTGACTAGAAGGATAATGACTGAACATGCCTCATCCATCCATGTTAACATGCCTCATCCATTCATGTTCATACCTCATCCATGTTCAACATGCCTCATCCATGTTCATACCTCATCCATGTTAACATACCTCATCCATGTTCATGTCTCATCCATACGCCCAACCATCCACCGACACCTCACCACGATTCCCGTTTTGGAAAGCTGCTGCTGCTTTGAAGTTGTGCCAAATGAAGCTTCTGTACAGTTAACGAGCTGAACAATAAGGTACGTTATCAGGAAGATCTAAGTCTTTGATGACAACTAATAAACGATGAGGTATCATGAAGTAATAGGCAGACAGGCAGACAGACAGGCGGACAGACAGACAGGCGGACAGGCGGACAGGCGAACAGGCGGACAGGCGGACAGACAGTCAGGCAGACAGGCAGACAGGCAGACAGGCGGACAGGCAGACAGGCAGACAGGCAGACAGGCAGTGTATTTAAGATGAGGAGCAGAAGGTGGAGGAGGGCTGTGTTGATACCAGTTATTTTTCTACAGTAATTGTAGCAGAGGACATTTCTCACATGGACTTATTAACATGACATTGTCCCAGAACTGCACAGGTCATTTCAGACGCTCGCACATAGTTTCACTGTAAATTACATTTCAGGATGTCCTGTTTGCATCTAGATTGGGCCAGTTACTAGCACGTCGCTGGTTCTCATCCATATGCCAAGGTAGAACCAGGATAACAGCATCTGGCTGAAATGTTAAATGTACAATGACGGTACACGAAAACAAGACTTGTGTTTTTTAATCGGAGAGCACTGTTTAAACTATACACAGTGCATGTAGACTGTTCTGCCTATATGTGCAGGTGATCAATTATACCAACGTGTCAGAATGATCCAGAGGATTTTTCAACAAAGCATTAAGAGCCACTTTGTAATCTCACTGCAGTCATGTTGTCAACACAAAGCATTGCTGATAGTGGGTGTGATTCTGTCAGCCTTTGTCAGACAGAGAGATGGCGACGCTTAACCGAAATCACACCCTATTCTCTGTGTAGCACACTACCATTGCCCTGGTTCAGCACATGGAAATGAGGGTGCCATTTTGGAAGCAGATCATGTTTTGGAACAAACATAATGACATGAATCATGTCACAGAGGCTGAGAGAGCCTCTTCTGTGCTCTGCACCTGGTCCATAATGAAAGCCCAACCACAGTTTACTTTTGAGAACGGCGTCCTCTAGTGGCCGAAATAAAGACCGACCAGATTCAAATGTTATGCTGAAATGCACTGAAATGAAACTTTACTTTATGGTACTTCTGGTATTGTTGGGGACATTTACATCTATATTGTTGGGGAAATTATCCGAAATTTTGGGGGATATTGTCAGATATTGTTGTGGATATTATTAGAAATTGTTGTGGATATAATCTGATATTTGTTGTGGACATTATCAGAAATTGTTACAGATATTATCAGATCTTGTTGCAGTTATGATCAGATATTGTACTGGATATTGTCAGGAATTGTTGTGATATTAATATCAAAAATTTGTTTTAAATGTAATTACGGAAGACTTGTGTAATGTGATTTTTTCTTTATTTTATAACTGCTCCGAGCATGCCCCGCTTCCGTTTGATATTTTGGTGACATACATTTTTTTAAGGTGATGTAGTAAAAAAAATTTTTGCACTATTAATATAATTTCTTTATTAATTAAGTCAAAAAGCCATCGTCTTGTCAAAACATGAGCCGCGTTAGTTCATTCGCCATTGTATATAACATCACGCAGTTCTGATGAAGTTCTCGGGTTTATCGGTTCCCCAGATCCACCGAGGCTCAATTGCTTTTTTGGAATTCAGCGATTTTTCAAAAAGTTTTGAAAGTGTTTTTAACCACACTCTCATGGCCACTGTTGTACACAAAACAAGAAGTGCAAATAAAGCCTTATGGGATAAGTCGTTTATTATAATATGAAAATGTAGATTAATTTTCCAGGAATGGTTGGAATAAATAAAGTCAATAAATAACCATGTCTAAAGAAAGCATAATCATGCTCTGTAACACAGCCCAACGCACTGCAGTCATATAAGGAGTCTTTTCCAAACATAAACCCAATCCAGCAGTCTAATATTGGTCCTGTAAATCTGGGACGAGCCGTTTATGTGCTAGAATAAGTCTGAAGCGGACAACCCGGACTCACAGGCCACCAGCATCCCGGATTGCCATGGCCACCCGACACAAACATACCGAAAACTCTCCCGGAAGAACCGGAAATGGTGTTTCACGTAAATGTACGTGTGTTTCTCCCAACAAGTGACCCGCCCCTGGGTTGATCTATCACAGAGGAATATTGTTTAACTGGCAATAGAAGACTAGGATTAGGCAATAGAAGACACACACACACATTACTGTAATGTTTTTAGTTTTCACAAAAAATATACTTTATAAATAGTTTTGTACATGTTCAGAATCAAATACTACTAGCAAAAGCTCTTTGATTGCAATGTAACAAACAATATTTATCAAGCAATTTTCATAAAGGCAGAATATTTTTGTGTAAACAACTGGAATTCAAACTAAGAACTGATTTTGTGTGTGTACATGTGTGTTATCTCTTATGCGTGTGTGTGTGTTTACATGTGTGTTATCTCTCGGCCCTGCATATGTGTGTGTGTGTGTGTGTGTGTGTGTTTACTTGTGTGTTATCCCTCGGCCCTGCATATGTGTGTGTGTGTGTGTACATGTGTGTTATCTCTTATGCGTGTGTGTGTGTGTGTTTACATGTGTGTTATCTCTCGGCCCTGCATATGTGTGTGTGTGTGTGTGTGTGTTTACATGTGTGTTATCTCTCGGCCCTGCATATGTGTGTGTGTGTGTGTACATGTGTGTTATCTCTCATGTGTGTGTGTTCCCGGTCCACTCTACAGATAAAGGCATGTTCTCAGTATTATTATTTACTGATCTTCTCCTCTCTCTGAAAGCAAATTCCCCGTTATACTGAGGCTGTCTCTCCTCAGAGGTGGGCTGAGCTGAACACCTGGTATGCCATAGAACCGGTAGTAACCAAACCAGCTGTCCAGGACAGAGCTCTGCTGGGCTGGGGGAGAGGCAGGAGGTAGGCCACCGTGTGGCAGAGTCTGGAACCAACAAACACCCGGAAGTGGAGCAGAGCAGAGGAGAGCTCTGGACCCGCCAGGGCATACAGCAGACCAATCACGACAAACGGAACTATGTTCTCCAGGTCGTTCTGGTGGCACCTGAATAAAGAACAGGTTATGAGCAATTCAAAAATATGTATATTATATGTTATTAAACTAGATTCTGTATTGTCCCAATGTGAGAAGACAAGCTGTGTGTTTAATATAATAATGTCAGTATATCAGGACTATGTACTGTTTTGGGTTTTTGTACTAATCAACAAAATACATTTTAAACAAAACTCCAGACAAGTCACTGAATGTGAAGCATATTCTTCAGATATAAAATGATCCCACCCAATGAACTGGCTGCCAGCTCTCTGACTAAGAGTATCCATTGCAATGGTACTTTTCTTTATAGTCGACAAATGGAAATCCAGCAGTTAGAGCATCTGACTCTGGCAGTCATATTGTAGTACTCTAACTTTGGTTGAACGGTAGCTTCCTTATATGTCACAGATGTACTGTGGGTTAACCTCGACCATCTACGCTCAACCAGACCGAGCCAGGGAAACAGCCAATATTTATATTTATTTGATTTATGGGAGACACTCCATGACTGGTGTCAGTCCGCCTTATAGGCTACCTTCGGACTCTCTCCACGTAAGGGTCCACTCGGATCAGTTTCTTCTGGTCTTCATTTTTCAAGGCCAGGCTGATGTCTTCGTGGTTGGCAAAGGCCTGGAGAAAGTATGAAGAAGTATGAACCAACGAACACTGTGGCATAATTTACCTCAACACACACCCCGGACACCTGAGCCTGGAGCCTGCTGACAGGTTTGGTACTAATATCTAGCCAACACAGGGTTAAAATGAGGTGAAGTACCTGTCTGGTGAATCTGAAGTAGGACGTGATTGGGGACATGAGTATCATCTTGAGGATGACGATGGTGGCGTAGGTGGAGAAGGCCAGGAACACCTCGCTGTCTGTCATATTTGTCAGCTCAGCCATATCTGCTCCGTAACCGCACACGAGAGAACACAACAAAATAACTACTGTGGCTGTGTTTACACAGATGGAGCAATTCTGATCTTCACAAAATTATTTGTCCGTTGACTGATTAGATGAGCTCTGCAACACATTGTCCTTGTGTAGGGTTAACACAATATAAAGTGTGTGCTGGTGTTCATGTGGTTATGGTATCACCAGTATCTCTGGTGTTCATATATTTATGGTATCGCCAGTATCTCTGGTGTATTTACAGTGGTATCTGATAGACTATGGTTTGTCCCTGAAGTGGTCAGATGTTGACCATGCATCTGTGGTAGATATAGTTTGCCACACGTGGCCTTGGGAAATAAACGGTTTAGTTCATTTGGCTATGTTCCCCCACAGCATTTGTTTATTTACGTCCTGCTCACATTACATAATAATCTACTGTTTCTCATCTGAGGACCATGCAAATGCCATCATTAGCATTGACTTATATTTCCATGTTTCTTTGTTTATACCAACTCATAATATGTGTGTCCAGTTTAATAAGCTGAAATCTGTTGTGGAAATCTATAGATCATGTGATGTTTGAATAGTGCAATAGAGTAGTTTGTTTGATCACTGTGTTAAAACATTGTCTATTGTATATAAAAAGGGCTGACTCATCAAGTATCTTATTGGGTAGGACAGAGACTCTACACTGATGTACTCATAAACGCACTGATGTAATCAGCATGTCACATGTGTATATGTATGTGCTAACCCAAGAGTACCAGAGAGGTAACTGAAGCCTGACCATAGCACTGTTACCATCTGTGTCTGTGAAAGGCTTTTCTCACAAAGTTAAAACTGTACAATAAACTGTTATTCTGTAAACTTGGAACACTTCTCCATCTTACTCTTAAGTAAATTCAGTGTCTGCTCTAATTCCGGTGTTTGGAACATTGATAAATGTAAGATGGAGAATTTGACCCACTGTATCACAGTATAGAGCACATAAATGACTGATGAACCAAAATTGACTACAATTAAACCAATATAAAACAGAGATTTTTTTGTTTGGCAACAAAAATAAAATAACTAATATTAATATTCTCGAATATAAATGTAATATTATGTAATATATTTTATGATTATTTTCCTCTGTAGAGCACATTGAATTACTTCTATGAATAAATTGTGCTATATAAATAAACTTGCTTGCTAGAGGAATAAAATGTCCATCACAAGTCCCAGCAAAGTTAAACAATCTGTAAACAACCATCACTATAGATAATCAGAACCACCTGCAATAAACACAAGTCGGGCATTTGTCCTTAAGCAAAGTCTTTTCACTAGAGAATTAAGCTAGAGATTAAAGCCTGAGCTTATTTTGTTGAAAATTATCTGAAAATTATCTATGAATGCGCAACAACTTTTGCAGCGGTGCCCTGATTTAAAGTATTGTTGAGTTTAGTAAAGTTTCATACCTTTTACAGAATTTCCCCGTTGGTTTACCTCGGTGACAATAGCCTACCAGCCAGCAGAGGAAATGTGCCAAACTGACACAGTGGCGGCCGGCTCAAAGGTGCAGTTGGAAAACCGAGAAGAGTTTTTGGAATTCTGCCAGGCTTACGCAACCAAAATATGCATCCAGTGTTTCACATTTACATTCACAAAACATTGACATTCACATTTACATTCACATAACATTCACCTAACATTCACATTTACATTCACATAACATTCACCTAACATTCACATTTACATTCACATAACATTCACCTAACATTCACATTTACATTCACATAACATTCACCTAACATTCACATTTACATTCACATTACAAATAACATTCACATTCACATAACATGCAGGTCTTTAAATTACAGATAAACTACCAAATACCACATCATGTTATTGTTATATATTTGGTAGCATAGTGAAAAACGTACAAGTTGCCAATATGCCATAAAATTTCATATAACACAACAAAAAATAGCTTTTTAATTGTGTCTTTGTCTTTTTATAGCAGCTCAAAAGAAATGGTCAATTTTAATTTCAAACTCGTTTTATTAGTTAAAATTAGAACAGAAATTGCTTCATTCAGCAGTGGGTCCCGAAGTTGATGTGTTTATTATTATTTACTGATGATCTTCTTCGCCACTGTCTGAAAGCAAATTCCCGGTTATACTCAGGCTGTCTCTCCTCAGAGGTGGGCTGAGCTGAACACCTGGTATGCCATAGAAAAGGTAACCACCATACCCAGAACCCAGGACAGAGCTCTGCTGGGCTGGGGGAGAGGCAGGAGGTAGGCCACCGTGTGGCAGAGTCTGGAACCAACAAACACCCGGAAGTGGAGCAGAGCAGAGGAGAGCTCTGGACCCGTCAGGGCATACAGCAGACCAATCACAACAAACGGAACTATGTTCTCCAGGTCGTTCTGGTGGCACCTGGGAGAGAGAAAATCGGATTATTAAAATAGTTGTTCCCCCTGATCATGTGACCTGGACAGACTCTATGGTTCTAGTCCCTACACACAGCCAAAACATTACGACATCTACCAAATATGCTGCGTTCCACCAAAACTACACTGGCCCACTGAGGTATGGACTTTACCAGACCCCTGAAGGTGTCCTGGGGTATCTGGCACCAATACATTAGCAGTAGATCCCTGAAGGTGTCCTGTGGTATCTGGCACCAAGACATAAGTGTGTATGAGGGCAATAATTTGAACTGTCTCCTGGAAAAATAAGTGACCATTAAATGTATTCTAAAGAATATTCTGATCAGGGAACCATCATGAGGATGGTTCCTCTGGGAAACTCGAGTTTGGTTGTACCTTCTCACACGTTCCACATCCGGATTAGCAACCAGCATCTTCTTCTTCTGCTCCGGACTCTTGGCCATCCCTGTATCCTCGTTATTCGCAAAAGACTACAGAGAGCGGTGGGGATTGGCCAGTTAGATCGGCCTAACGGTTAGTATATAGGATGTCAAATTCGATTATATTTTATTTAAAGCTGAATGAGTTGCCCGACTTAAAGGGTGAAATAGAAGAGAATTAGAAAACTGTTAGGTTGTTTCAAAATGTTGTTTAGGAGAAGTGGTGCCACAACAAAATGATCAATTTAAGATACAGCATCTTTAAGTCTTGAGAGAAGTTCACATGTTTAGAAAGTGTATTAAACCAATGGAACGCGGGCTACACATTACAAACGTTACCTTTCGTGTAAAGCGGAAGTACGATGTGATTGGGGACATGAGCATCATCTTGAGGATGACGATGGTGGCGTAGGTGGAGAAGGCCAGGAACACCTCGCTCTCTGTCACGGAGGGCGGCATTTTGTTATTCCGCTATTAACCTGGATAAGAGTAATCATGATTCAGATTAATATTTAAAGTGGATTATCTGCTGATTATCTACTGTTTATTATCTGTAACATTCTAACACAAATGATAACTAACAGTAACCTTTATCTTACCCTTTTTCATAACCCTAACCAGGAAGCTTATTTTAAACAACCTAAAACCAATTTGTTTATAGTATTTCTGTCTATTTAACATCTACTGATCAAAATTGAGCCGCTCAAAATATAGTGCAACCAAAACACCTAAACATTTAAAACAGACCGTTTGAAATATGCCCAAGAAGGTGATGTAATTTTGTATAGTTTGAAATGGCCAATCAGTAGTCTAGAGAAGAATGAGCTGGCCAATCAGCAGGCTAAATACATAGCTATTTGTTTTGGCTAATACACAACCTCACAATTCTATTTAATGCTATATTTATTCTATTTAATGCTATATTTACTCTATTTAATGCTATATTTATTCTATTTAATGTTATATTTATTCTATTTAATGCTATATGTATTCTATTTAATGCTATATTTATTCTTGAAATCTTGAAAAAGTAGTTATTTTAAGCTACTTGATGTTCTGCGGTTCTCTCTCACATTGCAACCATCACATTTATGAAAGACTAATTTTTAATGAAAAGAAAGCCTTATGTCTCATGAAAATATTGGATTGAGAATGAGAACAAATCTGTTGTTTAGCAACCACAAGGTATTTTACTGACACACCGAATATCCTGTCATATGAACTGGTTGTTGAGAAGACGATACACAAAACATGTGCATAAAGTTATTTAGTACCTGATAATAATCTCACCAATTTTTAGTCCGTCTGTTACTGCTTTGTGTGTATCCAGAGGAACAGCCTACTACACTCTGAATCAGGTTTGTCAGACACAGATCTGACTGAATACTTCTGGGACAAGGTCACATGACATAGGGTTGTGCAGTTGAGAGAAATGGTGACACACACCAACGAAACACATTCCAAAGGTTATTTATTGCAACCACCCATTTAAGCACTGATGTGTGTGCATTTGTGTGTGTGTGTGTGTGTGTGTGTGTGTGTGTGTGTGTGTGTGTGTGTGTGTGTGTGTGTGTGTGTGTGTGTGTGTGTGTGTGTGCTTCATTGTACATGTGCCCAGGTAGTGCAGGTGGGCTAAAGGTGGCTAAATGTTTTAGCTGAAAGTTCCAGTTCCTTTTTAGTCTCGACCTGTTGGAGGGAGAAGTGTAAATTCTGCTGACTCACCATGACTCTACAATGAACACAACATAGCAAATGGGATTAGAGTCAATTCAAATAACATAGCAAATGTGATTCAATAAGATAAAGATAGAGATAAAGAGTCTATGTGAAATGGTTCGGGCCTGATTCAAATGCAAGGTTTTAACATGCGATTCTTTGTCAACTATTTCAGCTCTGCTTCATATGATGAGATTGACACATGCATACACACACACACACACACACACACTCAAACAATTCAGTTGATTCCTGCCCTACCACCCACCCAAACATTCACACACACCTTTTCTTTAGCAGGGCTTTTGAAGTGCGATATGACTTCCAGTATTTTGATTCAGATTTAAATATCTGCGTGTGTGTGTGTGTGTGTGTGTGTGTGCTTGTGTGTGTGTGTGTGTGTGTGTGTGTGTGTGTGTGTGTGTGTGTGTGTGTGTGTGTGTGTGTGTGTGTGTGTGTGTGTGTGTGTGTGTGTGTGTGTGTGTGTGTGTGTGTGTGTGTGTGTGTGTGTGTGTGTGTGTGTGTGTGTGTGTAACTCTCATCAAATGAAGCAGAGCTGAAATAATTGACAGAGTTTATCTAAGCCCCAGCTGGGCAAAGTCAGTCATTCTCCTCTCAAACAGCCTGTCTGACTGAGTGTCACACACACACACACACACACACACACACACACACACACACACACACACACACACAAGCACACACACAAGCACACACACAGACGACACACAAACACACACCTTTTCTGTCACAGCAGTCTTATCGATCACATGTCATGTGTAAATATGTACGGGTCTTTTGCAATGCGTCTCTGTACTGGGAACAGTTCATCTCGACTATCTCGAAGGAAGAGGCGAGTGGCGTTATTCCGCGGGGGGAGAGTAGCTGCGTGTTGTAAAAGCTGTAACAAAACCGTACGATCACATCTGGGACCAGAACCTTTCTACACCCACCCCGCTCCCGTCAACATGAAGTCTGTGTGACCAGAACACCGCCACATCGTTGGAGATGTCGCGGAGGCTAGCGTCCCCAAAATGACAGCCTAATCCTTATGTTGTGCGAGCCTATTCAGAAAGTAGCGCCCTATGAAGGAAATAGGGTGCAATTTGGGACGAAGGAGGGACGATATCCAGTTACAGTGTGAGGAACTTGGCAGAGAGAACTGGAGATTTAGGATGTCTCTATTTGGCCTCAGGGCTAGTTCTTCCTGGTTTGACAAGGTACCCTGTGTGTGTGTGTGTGTGTGTGTGTGTGTGTGTGTGTGTGTGTGTGTGTGTGTGTGTGTGTGTGTGTGTGTGTGATATGTACAGAAGCGGAGTTGTCTTTCTGGCTGACACGTGTGTGTGTGTGTGTGTGTGTGTGTGCTTGTGTGATGACAGGTGACACTCTCACAGGCCTTGTTAGTTTAACTCTGCTAAACCGTTTGGAATGTGTCAGTGGGCTGATGGGTAATTGTCTACAGAACGCAGCACTCCAGCTCCCCGCTACAGAGATGCTTCACAGATGCCACATCCTAATTTGACCCAGTGTGACACAGTAGGAATATGATAATGAGCCAGCAGGAAAATATCTGCTGTAAAACCCCCATGAGCTTGATGTGCTTTTGTCCAGAACTATAGGCTTATTGTGGTTCCCCAAATGTGCATAACCTCAGTCAGAGTGCCTGTAACGTCTGTCTCGTCTACATAACCCCAGTCAGAGTGCCTGTAGTGTTGGGTGTCTATCATAAACAACGTGCATCCCAAGACTCACAGTAATTGCTAAATGATCAATGGTTTGACCACCTTAAAACATTCAGCATGTATGTTAGTTAGTATGTTATTATCTGGTCTGTAATATTCAGGACAGTAACAACACTCATCGTGGAAAACAAATGTAAAATTATTCATTTGAACCCACGGTCCTGCTTTTCCACCTGGACATGACTGTAAATGTATTCTGTCTGTGTCCGTCTGGTTCTGTGTGCCGGTGACCCGGGGGATGTGTTCGTATTTCAACAAGCCCAGCTTTCCCACAGGGTCTGTTGGACGGTTCTGACTCAGAGGTTCTGAGGGTGTGAGGCCTTCACTGGGAGTCCGAGATGAGAAGAAACCCTTTGGTAAACTCCTTATCTATTCTAGATGATGTACGGCCAGGAAACATCCCCAGGTCCAGGTGAGTGACTAAAGAAACGGAGAACTTACAGTCATGAGGGAGGAGAGATGGATGGAGGAGAGAGAGGAAAGGAAATGGGAGAGAGGGAGGAGAGAGAGAGGAGAGCAGAGAAGGGAGAGAGGAAGGGATGAAGGGTGAAAGGAGGGGAGAGGTAGAGAGGTGTTACTCGTTGGGTTTAGACAACACACACAAAATTAACACCTGAATAGTACAAAGGCAATGTACACATGTACCCAGTGACCAATTTCAAGGGCTTAAATAACAACTCTGGTATGAATGACCTGGTCCCTGGCCTTTAATGAGTAAATGAGATCAGTAGGTGCATAGATAGAGGACTGGCCATCCCCCAGAGCCTGGTTCCTCTCTAGGTTTCGTCCTAAATTAATTAATCACATCAGGGAGTTTTTCCTAGCCACTGTGAATCAACCTGCTGATCCCTGCTCTGTTGGCTCTCAGGCTGGGTGTTTGTAAAAGCCGTGAAAATACATTTGATTGATCGATAGATGGGTAGATAGAAGAAGGAGGTTGGCTGGGAACGCTGGGGCGAGAGAGAGAGAGAGATAGGGAGAGATGCTGGTTGGAAGGGGGAAATAAGTGATTCATGGCCCAGTAATGAAAACACTTAAGGAATCAGTCAGAACCATGGACTGAATAATAGTTTGCAATAGGAAATCTCAACGGAGTCCTCACAGATAGTTGGATGTGTTCAGAGGCTTTTGAAGTGAGCCCTGACATTGAAAATACTCTGGGGCTGGGGGGAGATGGGGGAGATAGGGGGTGGGGGGATGGGAGAGATTAGGGGGTGATGGGAGAGATGAGGGGGGGAGATGGGGAGGAGATGAGGAGGTGATGGAGGGGGGGTGAAATGTAGAATGAGAAGCCTCCTTAGAAACAAAAATCAGCAGCCGGCGATTTAAAGAATTAAAGTTCAGAAGAATGAACGATCTGTACAGAATAAAAGTCTTAAAAGATGTTGACTTACGATTAAATATCTAAAACTAACTGGGACAAAATCCACAGTGATCAGAAGCACGTTCCTTCATCACAGAGCTGAAGGAGGTCGAGAGAGAGGAAGAGGAAGGAGGAGTTTACCCAAATCAACAACCATATCAGGAACCTTTTAATCTATTGTATTTTAACTACCCTGAAGTTTATTTCACGTCTGATTTACGCAGTCCTCTACTCAAACCACAAACACACACGTTATAGTAAAATGTGGACACCAAAATTGACATTCCTTTATTTAATTTGGTTAGAAACACACACAGACACACACACACAAATTGTCTTGTTTTTATGTGACACCAGATGCATGCTGGTAAATCGCCAAGGAGAATGATGATTGGCTAGACATACTGCATGTGTCTCTGTTAGTAAAACGTTTCTCTTTAGCCATTTGCAAAATGCAAAACATGGGGTTACATTATAATTCAGTTCAATCAGTCTAAGAGCACAACTGCATGTTAATCTGATCCACTGAAAGATGCCAGGAAAAATTATTCAGCTATGAGAAAATCTGAATAAAATGTTAGTCTTTCCCTCCCTCTTCACCATTTCTCTCCCTCACCACCAGATCTCTCTAAGATACGTACGTCTTCCGCTGGTAAATAGAACATAGTAGCCTACTGTTCAAAGAAGAGGATTCACGAAGAAAACTGAAAAACAATCTTACCTGAAACAAACATGACAGTGATTCTTATTCCGGATATGTTTTATGTAATGTGCAAACTGGTATGATTAAATAAATTCATGCTGGTGTTATTACACCAACTGGGAATTTAGAAAAAGTGTCTTTTATCAGTCACCACAATGACAGACTTGTAACTGAGTCTTTTGAAGACTTCAGATAAAGATTTATGGGAACAAAAGCACCATTTGGAAAAAGTGAATAAAGCTTTCTTTCTGTCTTACTAATTGTACCCCTTTTCTTTCTCCCTGTTTATCATTCTCTTTCCATCTTTCCCTCTCTTGGGACGTTCCTGGGTCAGAAGAAGATTTTTATCTGAGATTAATCAATCCGTGCCTCGGTTGCTTCTCCAGCTTGGGATTCACCATCTTGGGATTCATCTCCCTGGCATTGATGAGCGTGTGCGCGTCCGGGTCTGGGAGTGATCTCGCGATGGTGGTGAGAAAGCTGCGTTTGGGTCAGAATCAACTCTGATAGCCTTCACAGCCCATGATATGTTCTCCTGGGTTTTCCACACCGCATCTCTCCGACCCAAAAAAGAGCTGTTCCAATTGATTTCTCTTTCATTTGGTTTCCCGTCCTCATTCCAAACACCAAGTTTAAAGTGAAAAGAGTTCACACATTTTCCCAGCACTGGTGTTGCATTGATGAGTACCGTTGACGTGTGCGTTGGTCTGTACGTGAATCGCAGTGGATTAGGGTACATTTGCACGTTTCAGGAATTGCGGATAAACAGGGATTGTCACAGTAGCACAACATCAGAACATAAACCCATCAGGTCATAAACACGCTGGAGCCGGGCTGGCTGTCGTGCAGAAGAAGGACACTATTTCAAAATGACGTCTGTCAGTTTTTTCAGTAGAGCCCATAACATTTCCTTTTTTTTTTCAAAAAAATCATTTTCTCTCCCCTGTCGGCGCTGTCATGCTGTTTTACCATCCCCCCCTTCCCCCTCTCTCCCGACTAATGCAAATTAGTTTAATTTCATGCAAAAAGGAAAGTAAACTTTCTTTTCCAGAGTTACATGTATGTGCGTCTGGTTCCTGCGGGGTACAGAGATGATGCATGAGAGCTGTTCTAATTCTGTCATTGTCACAGTTTTGACATAAACGACTGTTCCGTGGCTTTGTTGCCTGATCCTGCCAAGGTCCCAATTCCTCACAGTACATTTTTTTAAGGACAAAACGGAAAGACGCATATTCCTTAAAGGACTGCTCAACGCTGCCTATGCTAAATATTCTAACGTGATGTCTTTGGTTGTGTCTTTCATCTCCCCTTACCCGCGGGGGGCCGCTACCTTTGGCACCGCCACGTCAAAACCATCAGCAGCTCGGAAATAATTCAAGTAGCCCCTTTTTGAGAAACTAAGACAAGTCAGGAGAATTGAGATGACTCACAGATCAAAGTGTTGTTGTGGTGCTGGCTGCCACCGGGGCGAACCAGCTCCCCTCTCCATCACATCTCCAGGTTCTGCTCTGTGATCAAGTACAGTGTTTTGTTAAAAGGCCTGTTTGGGTTTGCGGATACGAGACTGAAACACGTGCCCACGTTCCCTCTGCCAGGTGCACGAATGTGTGCGAATGTGTGCGAACGGCAAATTACATGTCAAGTTGAATGATGTCACCTGACGGCTCCTGCACTACAGAATTACGTCCCAGTCACAGCAACCAGGGCACTTTTGTCATCATAAATAATGCTAATATTGTGTCAACAACGGCTTTTTGTCCGCGTGTTCGTAACATTTTCATTAAATGTATGTTTGGTTGACTGCAAGGAGCTCCAGGCAGGCAAGCAGAGTAGACATTTAGAATATATGCTAGTGTCTGTATAAGAAACATATAGTGTTTTATTTGCTTTATAGCAGCCACATAGCCTTTACCAGGTCAAGCTTGTTCCTGAGGAAAATAAAGTTTGACAAGTTGCATAGCTTTTTCCCTTCTACTTTTCTCCTGACGCATACATCTGCCGGAGAAAATCACTGAGCAGAACTTTCTTTGGTCTGTCTTTAATTTCATCAGCCTGACTGACTAGCATCATTACGGATAAAATTATCTGGGTAATTATACTGGCCAACTGAGATTTATATCCCTTTGTTGAGGAAGGAGAGAGAGAGAGAGAGAGAGAGAGAAAGTAGGAAGAAGATATAAGAGAAGTAAGTAAAGGAGCGAGAGAGGAGACAGAGTAGGAGAGAGAGGAGGACAGATGAACAGGTTGTATGCTATATGTGGTGGATAACAGAACTGGAACCTCCCTAATGAGACCACATCCACCCTCCAAATGAGCTTACCCAGAATGCAATGCTTTGGTTCTGCTGACAGCCAGGCAGGTGAGGGTGGAACAGGATATATATGGACCACACACCTGGCCTTCACTGCTGCTCGCCGCACAGAATTATTACAATGTTATGGTTCTGGGTTCTATCAAATATTGTTCTGGGTTCTATCAAATATTGTTCTGGGTTCTATCAAATATTATTCTGGGTTCAATCAAATATTGTTCTGGGTTCAATCAAATATTGTTCTGGGTTCTATCAAATATTGTTCTGGGTTCTATCAAATATTGTTCTGGGTTCTATCAAATATTGTTCTGGTTCAATCAAATATTGTTCTGGGTTCTATCAAATATTGTTCTCGGTTCTATCAAATATTGTTTTGGGTTCTATCAAATATTGTTCTGGGTTCAATCAAATATTGTTCTGGGTTCTATCAAATATTGTTTTGGGTTCTATCAAATATTGTTCTGGGTTCTATCAAATATTGTTCTGGGTCCTATCAAATATTGTTCTGGGTTCTATCAGATATTGTTCTGGGTTCTATCAGATATTGTTCTGGGTTCTATCAAATATTGTTCTGGGTCCTATCAAATATTGTTCTGGGTTCTATCAAATATTGTTCTGGGTCCTATCAAATATTGTTCTGGGTTCTATCAGATATTGTTCTGGATTCTATCAGATATTGTTCTGGGTTCTATCAGATATTGTTCTGGGTTTTATCAGATATTGTTCTGGGTTCTATCAAATATTGTTCTGGGTTCTATCAGATATTGTTCTGGGTTCTATCAGATATTGTTCTGGGTTCTATCAGATATTGTTCTGGGTCCTATCAGATATTGTTCTGGGTTCTATCAAACATTGTATGTACACACCAATTGTCATTATCTATGTTAATTATAGTCATCCTGCATATATTCCAGCGTTACTAATTCTGTCTCATTTGTAGGTTTTAACTCTGTATTACACTGTTAGTCTACCACCTGATTTCTTGTTTCCTACTTCTAACTCCAGACAATCTGGTGTGTCAAAAGACAGGTGAGTGCGATTCTCTTCTGACCCCTGACCCCTGCTCCCTGACCCCTGCTCCCTGACCCCATCCCAGTCTTTCCTTAATCCTTTTTCTCTCTCCATCTCACTCTTTCTCCTTACTCTACCCCTTGTCTCTCCAGCTCCTCTCTCCCTCTCTTCTCTGTCTATGGAGACATGCAAGTTCTGTTCTCTCTCCACTTCTCTCCCCCCCCAGTCGGCTGTCTTTAGAGACAGGTGAGTTCTGTGGTCTGTTTTGATCTCTTAAACATGTATTCACTCTGTTGTTCAAGAGTCACCGTGGAGAGCCGTGCCAAGGTCAGCGCTCACAGACATGGTGCATCCTGGGAACAGAGCCCTGCACAGCTCTTCTCCTCTGGTCGTCATCCTGCTTCTGTGTGCCGGGATCAGAAGACTGGGCTGACACCTGTGAAATCCCCTGGTCGTACAAATCACTACCTGTTCCAGTCAGCCAGGATACCAAAGACGCCACTCTAATTGGCTCATTAATATCATTGGAGGGTTTGAGAGCCAGTGAGGACCAATTATAATCTGTCCAACACCTGACTTAACAAACCTTAAATTAGGCTCTGGCGCTCTATGGAGAGACAGAGGCAAAGAAACACATAGAGAAAGAGACGGACTGAGACAAAAAGAGAGACCGTAAACGCAGGCTTTGACAATGTAATGAAAGTTTTTTTCAGATCCTGTCCGTTTGTCCGTGATTATATTCGTAGGGTCCTTAGGTCTCGGTCCAACCGTGCTGGCTCCTAGAACCCTGCTGAATATAAGGCAGTGTTCTTAGCAGACGTATCTAGTAAAATAACTAGTAAATATTTTTTTAAATTAGAAAAATAGGGTAACTTAACCAAATTCTTAACCAAGCACCAGATTTACTATTCTGATTCTGTCCCAGTACAGTTCATAAACACCAACCATTTTAACCAGTCTGGTGTTGTCCTGTTCCAGGTACAGTTCATAAACACCAACCAGTTTAACCAGTCTGGTGTTGTCCTGGTCCAGGTTCAGTTTGATTATTTGACCCTTTATCCCCTCATTATCGGTCGCTACATGGCTACTGTGCTGTTCGTCAAATCAGGGCTGTGTCAGGAGCTGACTGTTGCTCATACGCCCTAAATAGCATCCTACTTCTCAACTCAGATCACTGCCATACCAAGGGTTGGTGTCGAAAGAAGTGCAATATACAGGGAATAGAGTGCGATTTGGGACGCGTGCCTCAGATCAATGTGCTGGACTCTGATAACAGAACTCCAATCAATGAGCGGTGGTGTGGTTTCCTCTCAACTGACCGGCTGAGACTTATCCAGTGGTCATCAATCAGACACATTAACAATTCCTTTATTTCACCCGATTCTTCTCATTAAACGGGGAGAGAGACGGGGGAGTAACAGAGAGAGAAAGGGTGAGAGAGACTGTGGGGGAGTAACAGAGAGAGAGAGGGTGAGAGAGACTGTGGGGGAGTAACAGAGAGAGAAAGGGTGAAAGAGACTGTGGGGGAGTAACAGAGAGAGAGGGTGAGAGAGACTGTGGGGGAGTAACAGAGAGAGAAAGGGTGAAAGAGACTGTGGGGGAGTAACAGAGAGAGAGAGGGTGAGAGAGACTGTGGGGGAGTAACAGAGAGAGAGGGTGAGAGAGACTGTGGGGGAGTAACAGAGAGAGAGAGGGTGAGAGAGACTGTGGGGGAGTAACAGAGAGAGAGAGGGTGAGAGAGACTGTGGGGTTAGCATACGGAGAATTCATTAGCCCAGAGGAAAGATTTATCAAATGTTTTGTTAATGCTTTCGATACCTTTGGAAATTATTTATCTGTGGGATATTAAACCTGTATGTACGCTGTGTAAAATACCAGTCAAAAGTTCAAACAACAACTCGTTCGTGTATTTTATTCCAAAAATGTCCACATTGTACAACAACAGTGAAGACATAAACATTATAAAATAACACATATCAGGAAGGAACTAATAAGTGTTAAACAAATCAATATACTTTGATATTTTGAAATAAACCACCCCCCACACACACACATACACACACACCCCCACACACAAACCGCCAGCGCGTGTAAAGTTTCAATCTGGCACTTTCTCCATCACCCGGCAGTTTCTCCATCACCCGGTAGTTTCTCCATCACCCGGCAGTTTCTCCATCACACGGCAGTTTCTCCATCACACGGCGGTTTCTCCATCACACGGCGGTTTCTCCATCACACGGCGGTTTCTCCATCACACGGCGGTTTCTCCATCACCCGGCGGTTTCTCCATCACCCGGCGGTTTCTCCATCACACGGCAGTTTCTCCATCACCCGGCAGTTTCTCCATCACCCGGCAGTTTCTCCATCACACGGCAGTTTCTCCATCACCCGGCAGTTTCTCCATCACACGGCAGTTTCTCCATCACCCGGCAGTTTCTCCATCACCCGGCAGTTTCTCCATCACACGGCAGTTTCTCCATCACCCGGCAGTTTCTCCATCACACTGTGGGTGTAGGATGTGACACCCAACCTAATAATCTATTGAACCATGTACAACGTGTTACTTTTGAAACCAGCTTAAATTCAACTGTGGGCAGATAAGGGATAGGTGTGGAGTTAATGGGGGAGTGTGGGGGAGATAATGACGTGCTCATGTGGGGGAGTTAATGACGTGCTCGTGTGGGGGAGTTAATGACGTGCTCGTGTGGGGGAGTTTGGGGGAGTGTATGAGGTGCTAGTGTTGGGGAGTGTGGGGGAGTTAATGAGGTGCTCGTGTGGGGGAGTGTATGAGGTGCTAGTGTGGGGGAGTAAATGAGGTGCTGGTGTGGGGGAGTATACCCTCCAGTGTGTCGTTCCTCACATCGGGCTTCTACAAAACAAAGAAACACACCGATGCATAAAACATGAGGAAAGCAATCAATCTAAGCGAGATGATCTGTCAGGTGTGAGCGACCGGCATCCTGGACTTGGACTAATCTGAGCTTTACATGTCAAGCCTTTCGATGCGTCATTGTGTGTTCGCAGGCTAGACGTCTGGTGTTCGAAGCCCAACTGGTTCGATCAGACGCAACGGTGTGAAATGCAGAATACTTCAAACTCACATGTGAGCTGTGCAGTTTGAGCTGTGGGGTGTATGAGCTGTGGGATGTATGAGCTGTGGGGTGTATGAGCTGTGCCGTATGAGCTGTGGGGTGTGAGCTGTGGGGTGTATGAGCTGTGCCGTATGAGCTGTGGGGTGTATGAGCTGTGGGGTGTATGAGCTGTGGCGTGTCACAACTTACTGAATCAATGTTTTCGTTGTTTGTCTGTATTGTTAGGATCCACATTATGGTTGTATCTGGTAACCTCTGTAAGGTCAGGGGTCAGCAGGTCATATCTACCTTATCATCATCTGAGAACTAACCCAGTCTAATACATATAATCTGAGAATTAGTTTTATTATTACTATAGTATTATTTAGTGTTACCAGTATGTTACCATCATACTACATTGGTGTGGTTAAAACCCAACCTCTATAATATGAGCAGGTTGAGTCTCCATCCTCTGGGACAATAAACCACATCCTCACTCTCAAACGGTGGAGAAACAGCACTTCTGGCACACCGATTTATCTAAAACTTTATCTAAATAGCTCAAACGTGTGGCTTAGCACACTTACTTACAACTGAAATATCCCTTGATGCTCTGATCCCAAACTTCACCCCCACGCTGTGTTCGCGTCTCCTCTCCTGTGCTCGCGTCTCCTCTCCTGTGCTCGCGTCTCCTCTCCTGCCCCCCTGAGTGTTCTCCGTCTCTCCTTTACCCCGTCTTCGCCTGTCTCCTGAAAGGCTTTTCCCCTCCCTCTCCCCACACCGACTTCTCTCATGTTTTAATTGATCCTCTTCCGTCCGTCCCTTTCCCTGCTCTCGTCAAGGTCGCGGCGGGGATATCTTAATTAGCCGAGGCGGGCATACATAAAAGTTTTCTTTCAGTCGGTCTGGCAACAGAGCAGTGTGAAAACCCAGAGCTGTTTCAATCACATCGTTTAAACCCAGTTAACCCCTCGTTAATGCTGGACACGCCCTGTTCTCATCCAGCTCCTCGCTAATGAAATTAGACCAAAAGAAAAGAAGGTTTGAAACATATACAGCACGCAGGCCGGCATGCGATGAGAGACAAGCAACGGGAGTCTCTAAAGTATACTTCTGATCTTCCTCTCCCAACGGTTTAGCAGAAATACTTGGAGTTGAAATATTCCAGCCGAAGCTGTAAAGATGTGAAGCTGTAATTCCGTCAACTCTGGCCAACCCAAAGGGTTAATCCACATTCAGCAACACAAATCACAGAACTCTCCCAACTTGGGTAAAGTAAAATTTGACTTTTTACTATAAAATAACCAAGTTGTCTGTAAGATGAGAACATTGTTCAGCATGGTGTCACATTGATATACAGATGTAACCTATAATGTTAATGTAACCAATTATATTTGGGAAGCACGTCATTAGTTGGAGTTGTGAAATGAGTTTCACAAGGTTTCATGATCAATAGCCCAGTCTCTAAAAAGTCATAATGTTTGTTAGTACAACTACTAACCAAAAGGTAGCATTAAGACAAATGACATTAAATGAACATTCAAAACCAATCTCAAATAAGTTCTTTACACGCACCAAGCATGAGGAGAGGATTTCCAGACAAATTGAAGGTATAAAATATCCCCTGAAACACAGTCCATTATTAAAAATAAAAGTATACAACACAACTGGAGAATCTGTCTACAACAAGCAGTCTTCAAAAAACAAGTATTTGGGCAACAAGAGAGCACTATTCAGGCAGGCCAGCAGGAGGTAACTGTAAAGGAGCTCAGCAGACTGACACTGACCATCACATATTAGAACACAGTAGAACTTGTATTGTGAAATATGGAGGTGGAAGCATCATGCTATTGGGATGCTTCTCTGCACAGAACCAAGTTGTATTGCTTGTAATACAGTCTGACCTACAGGTCATATTGAGACAGCATCTAACCTCACAGCAACCTAAATGTTTTCTAAATAAAATATATTGAAGAAAATTATATAAATTGTACTTTCACTTCAGGTATTTGCAAGTTTTGGTTTGGGGTCTGAATACTTTTGTACTGTTGTTATTTTATGACCCAGCTTTCAACTAATTAGAATTTAGAACCCTAACTGCCTTGTTAGAAAATATTAAATTGACTGAGACAGAAATATAGAAATCTAGTGTGCCTTATTATCCAATTCTCAAAATCCATTCATGGCAATCTAAATCAACTTCTGTAATTTCCTATAAGTGCTCTCCGTCACAAAAACAGACTCTTCATTCATTATTCTACTTTTACATTTGCAGAGTAAAATATTTTTCAACGATAAAGACACAAACAGCTGCAGGAGTTTCAGATTGGTCGGGTTTCAGGCCATAGGCATCTCGTGATAGGCTGCATAGCGTCCAGTCACATAATGGTATATCTGGAGGAAGAGAGAAACAGGAAAAAACAAATAACATTTCATCAGGTCACAGTTTAAGTTTACGGGAATCAAGGCAGTCACCCAGTAGGGGTTAGGTTTACGGGAATCAAGGCAGTCACCCAGTAGGGGTTAGGTTTACGGGAATCAAGGCAGTCACCCAGTAGGGGTTAGGTTTACGGGAATCAAGGCAGTCACCCAGTAGGGGTTAGGTTTACGGGAATCAAGGCAGTCACCCAGTAGGGGTTAGGTTT
Organism: Dallia pectoralis; assembly: GCA_029465975.1. Taxonomy (NCBI): domain Eukaryota; kingdom Metazoa; phylum Chordata; class Actinopteri; order Esociformes; family Umbridae; genus Dallia; species Dallia pectoralis. The sequence continues at coordinate 1,714,585 of CM055758.1, forward strand.
ACGGGAATCAAGGCAGTCACCCAGTAGGGGTTAGGTTTACGGGAATCAAGGCAGTCACCCAGTAAGGGTTAGGTTTACGGGAATCAAGGCAGTCACCCAGTAGGGGTTAGGTTTACGGGAATCAAGGCAGTCACCCAGTAGGGGTTAGGTTTACGGGAATCAAGGCAGTCACCCAGTAGGGGTTAGGTTTACGGGAATCAAGGCAGTCACCCAGTAGGGGTTAGGTTTACGGGAATCAAGGCAGTCACCCAGTAGGGGTTAGGTTTACGGGAATCATGTTAGAAGTTGCTTAAACATTTTAGAATAACCGGTTAGGGTTAGGATAACTTTAGGCCTAAATGCTTGGTTATTCAGGTATGGTTTAGGTAGTTTCTGGGTCGGGTCCCTGGATCTAACCTGTCTCTCTATATCAGCCAGTAGACTACTGGCCCCCAGTCTGAACAGGTGAGGGCTCAGCCACTTGTCTCCCAGCTCTTCCTTCATCAGAGTCAGCCAAACCAGTGACTCCTTGGCAGTACGAATGCCCCCCGCCGGCTTAAAACCAACCTACACACACACACACACACACACACACACACACACACACACACACACACACACACACACACACACACACACACACACACACACACACACACACACACACACACACACACACACACACACACACACACACACACACACACACACACACACACACACACACACACACACACACACACACACACCTACACACACACACACACACACACACACACACACACACACACACACACACACACACACACACACACACACACACACACACACACACACACACACACACACACACACACACACACACACACACACACACACACACACACACACACACACACACACACACACACACACACACACACACACACACACACACACACACACGTGTCAGCCAGAAAGACAACTCCGCTTCTGTACATATCACATCCAATGGCTTAGGAAGGGAGAACAGATACAATTTTTAGCTCCACAGTGGAAAAAAAACTAAAACAAATGAGAATTATTTTTCAAATCTTCCAAAAAATAGTTGATCTAGTGCTGAATTTCTTCTGTATTATCACACAAGACGAATACTTTTAATCCGTAAATAAAATCATGTAAAACATGCAGGAAGCACAAGATAATGATTTTGATTAATTTGTCACATTTAGAATCAATTTTGTAAAAGTGTGTTATATTTCTGGAAAACTTGAGACAAAAATTAACAAAAATGATTTGCCAATACTGTGCTCTAATTAACAGATTGTGGACACTGTGCTATAATTAACAGATTGTGGACTTTGTGCTCTTATTAACAGATTGTGGACACTGTGCTCTAATAAACAGATTGTGGACACTGTGCTCTAATTAACAGATTGTGGACACTGTGCTCTAATTAACAGATTGTGGACACTGTGCTCTAATTAACAGATTGTGGACACTGTGCTCTAATTAACAGATTGTGGACACTGTGCTCTAATTAACAGATTGTGGACACTGTGCTCTAATTAACAGATTGTGGACACTGTGCTCTTATTAACAGATTTGACACTGTGCTCTTATTAACACACTGTGCTTATTAACTAATTAACAGATTGTGGACACTGTGCTCTAATTAACAGATTGTGGACACTGTGCTCTTATTAACAGATTGTGGACACTGTGCTCTTATTAACAGATTGTGGACACTGTGCTCTAATTAACAGATTGTGGACACTGTGCTCTAATTAACAGATTGTGGACACTGTGCTCTAATTAACAGATTGTGGACACTGTGCTCTAATTAACAGATTGTGGACACTGTGCTCTTATTAACAGATTGTGGACACTGTGCTCTTATTAACAGATTGTGGACACTGTGCTCTTATTAACAGATTGTGGACACTGTGCTCTAATTAACAGATTGTGGACACTAATTAACTGACACTGTGCTCTAATTAACAGATTGTGGACACTGTGCTCTAATTAACAGATTGTGGACAGTCAGATTGTGGACATCTAATTCGACACTGTGCTCTAATTAACAGATTGTGGACACTGTGCTCTAATTAACAGATTGTGGACACTGTGCTCTAATTAACAGATTGTGGACAGTCTAATTAATCGACTGCAAAACCACAAGTATCCACAACCCCCTGAGGCATTCACACTGTGTTTATGAAGTAAAACCATCCTCTATGTACACAACGTTTTGTTCTTTAATATTTACATTAGAGTAATAATACCATCAATGATAATTATTAAAGTATGTTTATTTATTATTACTATAACAGCAATTAATTGTATATTATATAGGATTATTCTCCATTTTTAAATAATATTAACTGAAATGTCCAGCTCTAATTCTTCTCCAAACTCTATTTAATGCCAATAAATCCTCCTTACAGAAGGATATCGATCCTCTAAACTGTATATCAGCCAATGTGGCGAGGAGCCAAATGTCAAACAAGCAAACAAACAAGGAAATATGACAATGAAAGAAATGTCAAAAGGAATGAATCCAATTAACAATCCAAATATACTGGAACAATAATGTCAGTCTGTCTAACAAATGTCCAATGAATATTTCAATAAATTAAAGTCATATGATGAGGTCTACAGACACATCAGATCCCATGAGGTCTACAGACACATCAGATCCCATGAGGTCTACAGACACATCAGATCCCATGAGGTCTACAGACACATCAGATCCCATGAGGTCTACAGACTCACCAGATCCCATGAGGTCTACAGACTCACCAGATCCCATGAGGTCTACAGACTCACCAGATCCCATGAGGTCTACAGACTCACCAGATCCCATGAGGTCTACAGACTCACCAGATCCCATGAGGTCTACAGACTCACCAGATCCCATGACGAGTCTCTTACCATATGTCCAGTCCTTAGGAAATAATCGCGGATTGCTCTAACCATCACAATGGCCACAGGATAGGTAGCGTTGACAGACTCCTTCCCTGTGGAAGTCTTTATGAAGTCTGACCCTGATGACACACACACACACACAGACACACACAGACACACACACAGGAAAACATGTTACCAAATTCCCTCAACTGACTTAAACCTTCTGTATCAGACCAGATACCATGATCTTTTGGCAATATACACAACTGTCAAGATGGAGTCTGTCCACCTTCAAAACACTCCTTACCTCCAGATACCAGCAAGCCCTGCCGAGCTACAGAAAGAGATTATAGTAGAAGCTACAGAGTGGGGTAACTGGGTGTATAGAGGCTGTATAGGATTGCACACTTTACAAAGTCATGACGGCATGAAGAGAACATTTATATAAATAGGTGTGTAATTCTTACATGGTTCATGGTGTTATATATGATGTAAAAACCCTGAAATTAAATCTGACAGGCTGTATTTGGACCTGCTAGTCATCGTTTCATTTCAAACCTTATGTACTCAAGAACAGAGACACAACTTGTGTTACACAGTATCGGAATACTACTCAAATCGCTATGTGATAGACTTCCTATTGACTTCCTTATATGAATGAAAACTTGTCCACATCTGTTGCATCTGAGCCGATCAGTATCTGTAAAAATGGATTCGGGTTGTGGTCAGACAGATGAATAAATCCAATGGGCAATTTGCTTTCATACTTGTGTTACATTAAACCAGAATGGAATTGTATTAATTTTAATGTGTATGAAATTGTGAATATAATGGTGAGTAAATCTACATAATTGTGGGCCTTTTGTCTAAATACTTTCAACCTTGATCCCCTTGATTTAATTACTGCAAACGCATGAAAATGTTCAGGTTTATC